>JAVRXN010000011.1:65858575-66366075 GCA_033556935.1 Timema podura | reverse complement strand
AGTAAGACGCGTTGCTAATAATAATAATAATAATAGTAAGAATAAGAGAAGATCTTATATTTAATTTGCTAAGCCCCCCCAACTTTCATATCCATTGTTCTTTATTACGGATAGTTGTCCCACTTGATAAGGAGTGTGGTACCATTACGTCCCAAAGACAGTATGAATAGGCCAACGTGATGTTTACATGTATTTACACAAATTATATAAGTCCTACAAACATCATTCTTCTCAAAATATTCGAAAATTTAGATGTTCGCTCGCAGGCACGTATCCAGAATTTTCTTACGGGGGAGGATGAAAAGGGGGCTCATTCTTCAAATATTGCTCGACGATGACAGTCATCCCAAGGCTAAACAGTATGGGGAGGGGGGGCAGACGTATCTGGCCTGCACGGAGAGAAAAATATATCAAAATTTCGTACAAAAATATATTGAAATAGACCTGTTCTTTCATTCACTAATTATTGATCTACTTTTTATTATGTACTTTTAATAGAAAATATACGAATTTTACATACATTTTTATAAAAACTAATGAATTTTCTATTCAACTCATAAAAAGTATAATAATTATTAGTGAATGCGAGCATGGGTCAACTGTAATTTTTTTTCACAAAATTTTGATATCTCTTTATCCCCGTGTGTGAAGTAATTCCTGGGTGTATTACATCTTATTAATCACGATGTTTTGTTCAGTTAAAAAAGTAAAACTGAAATCAATTACTACTGTATTTTTTTAACTAGGAATTTATTACTATGAGACAAGATATTATAACAAGATAATTTTTTAACTTTTTATAATCATTTAAAATTTTTGTTTAGATTTCGGGGAGGCTTCAGCTCCTCAAGCCCCCCTCTGGATACATGCCTTTTCACTGGGTAAAAAATATGAATTATGTTTACTGTTTAAAAATGTTTATGCAATACTGTAGTTGTGTAAGTGTCTTTATATTATAATACTCACACCATTAATATGAGCGTTATCAAGTAATTAACACCCTCTTCGGTGGCCACGTGGTCTAACACGCTAATCTCGTGTTGAACTAGACTGCCGAAGACGGGATGATCGGGGTTCAATCTCGGTAGGGTGAACTGAGGGTGGTTTTTCTAAACGGTTTTCCACTTTCCCTCCGCGCAAATGCGGGCGCATTTCCTCAAAATTAAGCCTTACTAATCCCAAACCCATTAGTGTAATTATTACAAAGGAGTATAACCTGAACAGGTAGTAAGACGCGGTGCTTAAAAAAACTAATTTAACATTTATCATTATTATCAACATAAAAAATGTCGTCTTCTTCTTCAGTCAACAATCCGAAGGTTGGTTTGATGACATTTCTATCCATCATTGTATTAAATTGACATACACTCCGCCCTTCGGTTGGTTAGTGGTGCTTTCACCATCTGGTATAGATTCCATGTACTAGGGCAGTTCAGGAAGCGTGGGGGTTCCCTCTTGCCTTCGACACTGAGTTTTATGGGTGAGCGCGTAAAGGCCTTCCAACTTTGCCGGAAATGTATTTTCACATACCTTCCAAGGTTCTTTTACATGCCACATTGGACACGGGACCGATGTCTATACTTCCCCTCCGAAGGAATTTGTGCTACGAAATTTTATCGCTCAAGGAAAATCCATCGACCTTGGCTGCGCTTAAACCCACAAACATGGGGTCTTACTACCCGTTAGGGCTAAACACATAGTAATATATTTAAATTATTTTTACTTACTTTTGCATTTAATAAATTATAGTAGTTCAATACCGATGGGTAAATGGTTTAAGGCATTATGCTTTCATTGCAAATGATTGTCGTCGTTGGGAAGGTCAGAGTTTAAATCCAATCTAGGGGATTTTTTTTTTACTATAGTTCCCCCGTATTTTCTCAACATTATTGTGAATGCATTTCCTAAGCCATAATTCTTCACGTGTTTAACGTATACATAAAAAACTAATACAGTAAAACCTTGGATTGCGTGCATAATTCGTTTCGTAAACGTGTTCGTAATACAAAGCACTCGTATAACAAAGTGAATTTCCCCCATAAGAAATAATGGAAACTCAGATGATTCGTCCCACAAGACAAAAATATTTAATCTAAAAATGATTAATACATTTTTTTATTTTCGTTATTTAAATTTAACTGTACTGTAATAAAATGTATTTATTAAATTTAATGGTGGCTGGTGTGAGGTGGACGAGAGAGAGGAGAGGAGGAAATGGGTTATTGTTTAGGATAACTTCCACTGTCACTAACGGAATCACTGTTATATGTTGGCTCACTGGAATATTTTTCTTTTTGTGCGACTTTAACAAAGAACCTATCCAATGACACTGCTCGGCAGACAAAGCGTAACCATAGTACTACTCGTATTGCAAGATATCGCTCGTTTATCAAGTTAAAATGTATTGAAAATTTTTGCTCGTCTTACAAAACACTCGCAGACCAAGTTACTCGCAATCCAAGGTTTTACTGTGTGTTAAAATTTTTAAATTATTGATTTTTTTACTGCTTCCCCACCCCTACCGCGTCTTACTACCCATCCGGGCTACACACATTTTATTTACGTTAGTTGGGTGGGGATTGGGGAGGTAGAATCTAAAGTAAATGTACCTGAACCCTCAGTACACCCAACCGGGATTTGAACCCTGAGCTCGACATCAAACCGCATGTCCACCGTTGTGGGTTCATCTATATTACCTCCCTTATTCTTGTTCCCATGTCGTTTGTAGTCTTGGTGTTAGCTCTATAAATATGGAATGGGTGAATAAAGAACAGTACAACTTATTTTACTAAAAATAGATACATTATCGTTATATTTTTTCCCCTTCTTTTTCTGTTGGTGGATACAAAATATATTTTACAGGTACAGTTTCATCCTATGGCAGTAAATTATCAGTTCGTCATTTTTTTCTCTTCTTTAGCAATGTTGTTTTGCTTTTCCTTGTTTTCTCTTTCTTCTTGTTAATGAAATCTTCTCTTCGTCATATAAATTTAAGTTCTTACCAATTTGCCACGTTTTGATGTCAAATATCACCCCAATAGTCATTATAGCTATAACATAGAAACACATTCAATTAGTTGAGAAATGACGGAATTATGTGAGGGCGAACTTCAAGCCTACATAGAGACCGAGTTTAGTTTGTATTTAAAGGGATAGCTATAGTGATATTAAGGTAGTAAGCATTGGCGGTCAACATTAATAATATTTTACCTGAATTATCAATAATATTTTGTAAGTATTGATACTATATATAAAAAGTGAAAGCTGCAGATCACATGACTCGACGAATAAATATATGAAAATTGTTTTAGTAACTTTTGTAACTGTCAAAAAATATGTCTTCATACATAAATTTGACTGTATCATGAGTCGCTGCGTAGTGTGTGTTTATTTGTTCAGATATAATCTTTATTAATACGTGCTTTGTTAGAGAACAATGACACACAAAATGACTAAGTAGTGTGCAGTTTCCATTTTTCCGGGTCTTCACAAAAGTGACTTAAAGGAATTTTTGATACATTACTCTACGTTTGAGGGTGGTTTGAAGAGGTGTTAGGGAAAGAAGTACGGGGAGAGAGAAATGAGGAGTACAGAAGGCTGTTGGAGTTATTTGCAAGAAATAAAATGAAAGTGGAAAACAGCTGGTATAAGAAGGAAAGAGAAAGCTATAAGATCACTAGATACAGTTGGGATGGGGAGCAAAAGTTGGTGATAGACTACTTTCTCATGGTGGAAGAAATTAAAAGGCATACCGTAAACATCAAAGTAATATCAAGTGTGTCCTTAAATAGTGACCACAGGTTGTTGGTGGCCGACATAAAGCGATGGGAATGCAGGAGAAAGGTAGTAAGACAAAAAAGAAGAACAGGGTGTGGAGGATAAAATATGAAGAGGATAGAGAGCTATACTTAAGAAAGGCAAAAAACTTAATACCCAAGAATGAGCTGCAAAGTGTAGAGGTTGAATGGTAAAGGTTTAAGAACAGTTTGGTGGGAGCTGCAGAGGAGGTATGTGGGAGGACAAGTAATAAGAGGAGTGGAAGGAGACATCGTGGTGGAATTACAAGGTGAAAGAAGTAGTGGAGTAGAAGAGTAAAGCATTCAGAAGGAGTTTTAAAAATAGAATGATGGAAACAGAGGAATAATATAGGAAGAATAAGAAAAGACTAAGCGAGTGGTACAGAAAGCCAGGAAGGGTTGGATGTAAAAATGAACATAAATGCTGGAACGAGATGTGGAAGTAAGTAAGAAGGTGTTATATAGCCAAGTAAGAAACAGGAGTAAAGAGAAAAGACAAGAAGTTAAAATTATGGATGAAGAAGGAAGAACGTGAAGACAAGAAGGGAGAAAAGAAACTATGGATGAGATATTTTGAGAATATGTTCAACCTGGAAGAAGAAAGAGATGTGAGTGAAACAGAAGATCGGGAGAAATAGAAGAAGAGGAGGAAGAGGTCTCACATGGAAAGAGGTGGAGGACGAATTAAATAGGTTGAAAGGAGGAGAAGCACCGGGTGTGGACGAACTGATTGTGGAAATGATAAGAGCTGCATGTGAAGTAGGTATACAATGGTTGTACGGGGTGCTGATAGTGATTTGGAAGGAGAACAAGATACCGGAAGACGGTAAAAAAGGGAGATATAATACCTATTTTCAAGAAAGGAGAAAGGAACAGGTGTATAAATAATAAGGGATAACGCTTATGTACCACTCTACAAAAATGTATTAGAAGAGACTGGAAATGTGAATAAGAAATCAAATTAAAGGAAGGTGGAGAGAGGAATAGCATGGATTTAGGGAAGAGAGGTCTACAATAGACTTAACTCTTTGTCAAACGACAGCTGATGTAAAGAAGGTATCAATATGGGAAAGACTTGATAATGGTATTTATGGGTGTGGAGAAGGTATATGATAGTGTGTATAGAAATAAAGTGTGGAAATCGATGGAGGAGGCCAAGTGGAAAGAGGGGTTGTAATGGGAGTGAAAATAATGTTATGAGGATGACAGAAGTTGTGTTAAGACGGAGAGTGGGACAACCGAGGGGTCCAAAAAAAATTGAGTGAAGCAGGGGAGTGCCCTTTACCATTACTATTTGTAATAGTAATGTAAATGATCATAAACAAAGGGGCAGGAAAGCTAGGGGAGGAAAGAATGAAAGCTATGATATTTGCTAGTGACTTAGTGGTATTGAGGGGAGGGAGGGGAAAGAAGAGGAAGTACAGAGAACAGTTTTAGGAATGGAATGAGGAAGTGAAAGATAGTGGAATAAAATTGAGCATTGGAAAGTGTGAAGTGAGGGTAATGTCAAGGAAGAGGATAAGGTCCGGTAAAGCTGTAACATTGGACGAAGTAGAGCTGAGAAAAGTACAGAAAGTAAAACATCTTGAAGCGTGATTAAGGCGAAAGGTGGAACCAGGGGAGGATCTAATGAGAAGAGTACAGCAGAGAGAGTTGTTCTATATGTGCGTAAGAGACCTGGTTTGAAGAAGGGAAGTCCCCAGAAGTGTAAGGAAGTGTTGTACAGGAGAGTACTTGTACCCATTGTCATACATGCTGCAGAAACATGGACATTGAATGTAAGAGAGTCTAGGAAAGTGGAGGTCATAGGAATGAAGTTTGTGAGGAGCATGTTAGCTGTCACGAGGAGAAACAAAATTAGGATTTAAGTTATTTGGGAAAGTGGGGATACAGGGCGTACATAAGATAGTTGAGTAAATAAGATTGAGATGGTATGGGCATATAATGAAGTTGGAAAAAAGAGAGGATCCCAAAAAAAAGCTGGAAATGAAGTATGTAGGAAAAAGACTGCAAGAGTGGCCAATAAAGAAATGGGAGGAGCAGCTAACAGAAAGTGTACAATTGAAACCAGAAGAATGAAAGAAATTAAAGGAGGAAGAATGGTGGAAGGATAGAGGAAGATGGAGGCATTTTACTAAATTGTCCCGGCCACAGGCTGGAAACATTTGATGATGATGATGACTGCGTTTACCTAGAATTTAAGAACATAGCCTGCCTGTGAAGTCACGGTAAGTGTAGATATGATTTCCCATGTTAGTGAATTTACGTTTTATTCAGCGAGTTTTAAAGATTTAATGTTGAAACTAAAACCATACATTTTTAAATAATTCTAAAAATAGTCCTACATCATTAAAAAATTAATATTTTTATCTTGAATTAGTTTTTTTGTAAACTTTTTTATAAACCCTTTACAACTTATGCTAATTGGCTGGGTCTCAAAAATGTCCTGCAGGAGTCTTTCTGCCAGGATGTAGATTTAAAAAGTCCGTTGAAGCATATGACTATCTACAATAGGAAACAAGAAAAAGATAATTTTAAAAAAACAAGTCAATGTTTTCAAAAATCAAATAGTATATTGACCGTGTAAACTCGTCAGAAGAAGAGGGAAAGTGTTATCAGTAAATAAACAAGAGGCTACGCAGGGTGAACCGCTCTTTTTTCCCCATCTCTTTTTATTTCGTACATTGGCGTCCGAGGTGCGTCAAGATAGGATGCAGCCGGCTTTGCAAAACAGCTTCGAAATTTCCTATTAGTCATTAGGCATTAGGCATTATTTTGCTTAAAAACTCTATATTTTCTTGGATTAAAATCAGTTTAAATAATCATTAGTGCCATAGACCTACATTAAGCCTTCTCTCATATTTTGTCATTTTTTTTAAGGAAAAATTAAACGTTCTACAGCTTAGGGTATTTGTATGTTTTTATGTTAGTGTGCGTGTTTCTTATTCTATTTTAATTTATTGGTGGATGAGCGTACTTACTTAAACCCAACCCTTAAGGTGGAATGGAAGGGGACATAATTTGAGGTCAGTATTTTTCCAGTTTTTATTAAAAATATGTTGGCCAAAATGAATGAAATTTTACTTAAGTAGATACTTTATAGCCCAAGTCCAGGGTCACAGAAACCCAGGGGTACTGAAGGTGATGGCATACGTGGATGATGTCATGACCTGGGAGGAGTCTGAGGAGGAATTTTAGAAAGAACTAGCTAAATGGGCGGTAGTGATGGAACGATATGGATTGGACATGAATTTGGAAAAGAGCGAGATGATGACGGTGGCTATAAACACAAACCCAGCAAATAAAGTAACAATCAATGAAAAGGACCTCGGAAAGGGGGAAGATTTCTGCTATCTAGGAAGTAAGATTACTGCAAACGGTAAGATCCATGAGGAAATAGGACAGAGGATAAGGATATAATCTGGCAATGGAATATAGGGAAAGAGTCTAAAACCTTGTTATATAAGGCATATTATAATCCAATATTGACATATGGCTCTGAAACCTGGACATGTATGAAGAGAGATTTAAGTAGATCACAGACAGCGGATACGAGGTTCCTGAGAGGCATTGAGAATGTAACAAGAAGAGACAGGATAAGGAATGAAATAATTAGGGATGGTTTAAAAGTTGTACTATAAGAAGATACACTGAAGGGAAAAAGTTTACTGCGGTTAGGTCATGTGATGAGAATGGTGAAGGACAAATGCCTAAGAAAGCCTTGCAGAACAAAGAGAAGGGTAGAAGATCTATTGGAAGAACACAAACAAGATGGATGGACCAAGCGCAGAAGAACATGGAGTCTAAAGGAGTGGACTGGAGATACGTGGCTGAGGGAGAAGTTTGGAGAGATCGACAGGAATGGAAGAGGATGTGCCAGACGATCCGCAGAGGCGTAACGGAATAATGATGATGATGATTATGAGATACATTTAGTATAATTTGATAGTTATAATAATCTTAAGAGTTCTTGGTTATTTGTCATGACCATACTGGCATTTGATGAAAGCTTTTTTTTTAAAAAAAAAAATCTATTAAAAAATAGTCAAATATTTCTCGGTCTCCTTGGAAAATATTCAAGGATTGTCAAAATTACTATAGGTGTTAAATTCAACAAAATTTATTTACTGGAGCAAAATTTTATTAATTTGGAGAAAATAAAATATTTTTTAATAAAAACTGCAAAAAATACTTAACTTAAATCGTGCTCCCTTCCTTCCCACCTTAATCTAAGGGCATTCAGGTGATTGGTGACAAACAATAGATAAATTATTTACACAAAACAAAAAAAACTCAAGATCTTGATCTTAAATTTTAGACATGTCTTTCGAAAAATGTCACAATGAAGTTATTTTAGAAATGTTTGTTTGATACCGACCTGCTCCAGCACCGTCTAGGTACAGTCTGAAATTATCCTTGTGGTACAACCAGCAGTTCCCTTTCTTACCACACGAAGAGTTCCATACCAGGCAGGTGATATCTGAAGAGAAATATAATTCATCACTTCATTAGAAATCTAATATCTCGCTGGCCGCATGGTCTAAGCCGCAGCGGTCGGCAACCTAGCCACATCCGACCCGCCGATTGATTTTATCTGTCCGGCAAAATATTAAGCAAACAAACACTAATGTGTACATAAAAAACCAATAACTTATTAATTTATGATAAATATAAAGTTGAAGTATGTTGCTCAAAATATTTTCTTAACCAGCCCACTATATTTGTGTTTAGAACCCAAACGGCTCAATATATCAAAAACCTTTCCTGACCCTTGGTCTAAGGAGTCACTATTTCAATAGACTGAACTATCGTGACAGGGAGATGGTGGTTTTAATCTCAGTTGGGTGTAATGAGGATGGTATTTCCTAAATTGTTTTCTACTCTCCCTCCACGCAAATGTGGGTACGCTTCCTATAAATTCAACCTTCCTTATTCCTAACACATTAGCGTAATTAGTACATTTGCGTATAACCTGAGCGTGTAGTAAAACACGGTGCTAAAATTTCATATGTATATATATATATATTTATTTAAATAACATAGGCATTCAAATAAATAGTATTTCTCTCATTTGGAGACATTCTTAATATTTTTTATTCCATTGAAACACTACGATGCATTAAAAATACGTATACAGTGAACCTTTCCAAATAAATGAATTAATTGGTAATCACGCCAATATTACCCAAACTGTGGTACACACACTCCCAAAATCACGTGACGTTCCACAGTGTTTTATGAATCAAACAATATACTTTGATAATAGTAAGTCTTATGAACAAATTAATGCAAATTTTGACGTTAACTGACTTTAATAATCCTTTCTTTCTCCCTGTCAAGGTTTTGTTTAGCCTATTAGTAAAGCCAGGACCGGCTCAAGAGTTTCATGCGCTGTGACTTTAAATTTACGCCCCAGTTATAGACTATTCTGTATAATATAAATAGATTGCTCCCCCATCCCCTTCGTGACGCAAAATAATAATATTAAATTGCCAAAATACCTGACAAAAAAGAATAAAAACAATAATATATAAAAATAAATAAAAATTACGCGTTATAAACGCCACCCCACCCCCCTTGTCCTCATCTTCCTCCTTATTTCTTTCTTTTTTTTTTTTCAAAAACAATATCCATTCTTCCTTTCATATTCTCTTAATATTTTCAGAAGCTTTTAATTAAATGTCAAAGGGATTCGCTGAAAAACCGACTGCGTTTGTCATAAAACTATAAAAGTGATTATGTCGTAAATTAACATTTTTTAAAAATAATCTTAGTTTTCGATAAAATATATATATGTTATTTATTTATTTTGAATTAACTAATATATTAATTAATTTAAATTTTATTTTTTTGGACACTAAAATTTATATTTTGTTGGAATGTGCCCCTATGACATTAGCGCCATAAGCGACCGCCCTGAGTAAAGATTTTTTCAAATTTGGAACAATTGTTTATTATTTACAATATAGCGGATGGTTTTATCTTATGAAAAGCTTGAAAGGGTACATTGGCTAGCTCATGGCCTCGAAAGGGGTACGTGATTGATGAAAGTTTGTGAAACACTGAATTAGGTGATTGTCCAAATGAAGGGCTGGTGACAAATGCCAAGTAGGTAAGTGACAAAAAATATGTATTTCAAGAAACAGCAATCAAAGTTAAATATTAATTTTTAATCTCAAAATAGTATACAGTAGGATCTGGCTGATAATACTTTTTTTTAAATTCGAAAAATTGGATAATTTGAACCCGCCATTATTCTCAACGAGATTCCTATTCAATTCCAATGGAAAAAACAAACCATTAAGTTCGAATTTTATATCGAAGTATTTGGATAATTCGAAGCCTATCCATTATAATTTTTTTTCTAGTTTGTACTAATTTCAAAACTTACTTAACGATCTTTATTAAATCCCACTTATATGTCAAGAATGTCATTTGAAATTAGAGTTATTTACGAATAGTAAAAGAGAAAGCAGGAGATTCTGAACTGGTGGGTGGCGAGCGGGTTTCTCAGAACAGGGGATATTTGTCTCGGCTTTCATTGCTTCTGTGAGACAATGTATTCAAGTGTGGCCTATCATGAAGGGGTAAACTTTCATCTCGCCGTCTTCCATGACTTAAGTCAGCAAATTTCGTATCTTCATTTTTCCAAATTTCTATATGTTGTGTTTACATTTTTCTGGTTTTTTTTTCATGTGTGTAAACTAAATCTATGTATAGTGTATTATATAACACTATATAAAATGTGCGTGTCTATATATAGCATATTTGAGGTTATTGATCTATTGTGTACCAGCGGCATAGATACTCTTAAAAATGGTTAGTTCGAATTCAGGATATTTCAAATTTTTTCCCTTGGACTTCGAATTAAATAGTTATACTATAATTTACTACATTTTAAAATGAATCAAGGGTTGCTAGAAACACTTGTTTGATTTTACTTAAAAGTGACTGGATTGTATATACTCAGAATATGATCTGGATTTTTGAGACGATGTCACTTCTAATACCTGAATAATCTGCTAACTAACAATAATAACAATAAGTGAATTGTATAGAAAATATTAGTAAGTTATTGTGAGACCTCCATACAACTATTATACAACCTTGAAGACCAGTTTTACTACCAACCAAACGAAATTAAGAGCTTTATAACACAAAGAGCAAATTTCTAAGTGACATTCCTAGAAAAATGGCGGGGGGAGGGGGGGAGGGGGGGAAATTCTGCTCAGTTATGAGAGAAAAATGATTAAGAAAGTTTAAAAAAGGGTAAGGGGAAACACTTTCAGTCCTTTCTTCATAAAACTACTTTATCTGCGTTGATTTTTTTTTAGTAAGTTCTATTAAAATAAAATCTGTAAGCCTACAAATTATTTCTAACCCACACAATTACCTTGCCTGCAACCTAACCCCTCCCACCAGCTATCCTGATAAATCGAGCCCACGGGGGATAGGTCATGACATATATTTATTAATATAGGTATAAAATATATATTATATAAATCCATATATAATTGTGAGATGCATATTTTTACGTTAACTTTATTAAAAAATAGGCTATATATTTATTTGGCTAGTATATTGTGAATATTAATTGACTCAACATAAACTATCATCTTACCAACAAGAGCTCCGAAAATAATGGGTCCAGGTATGAAAGCGAAAAGACTGGCAAACAGCAGACTCACGCCTTGGGCGAAAACTTTGTCTCTCTGTTCTACGCACCTGAAATACAAACCATCATTTTTCTAAAAGGCCTCAGAATGTGGAACGGTTATGTCAATATGATTTATATTCTCCACTCCAGGTGAATCATGACGCATTTATTTAGATTTTTTGTGAGCTGGTGGTCTAGGGGTAAGGTTGTCAGACTTCTGTGCTGGGGGTCCGTGGTTCAATCCTTGGTCCCGGCACAGATTTATCTGATTGCCAAACCCTTCCTTCACCTCTGACAAGACGTATATTAATCACAACTTGTGAATGTGTGGAATGCCAGGCCTCCACCGTGGTTCGGATCCCACGTTAAACTGTAGGTCCTCCATTTCATCTCACAATCACCCTACCATTACACATTAGCGTAAGTGCGTACAACACGAACGGGTAGTAAGACGCGGTGCTAATAATAATAATAATATTTAAATTTTATCGCCTTAATTCTGTTACATTTGATTTTACAATGTAATATATTACATTGATATATATATATATGTATAGTATATATATATATATATATATATCAAAATTCACAGCTGCAAATCACATGATCTGACGTATGAATAACTGAAAGTAGATATATTTTTCTATCATATCCTTCCCAAAAAATTGGACTCAAGGTCTGATGACTCTTTGTACAATAAAAAAATACCCAGTAATTCTTGAGAAACAAGTACATAGCTGTTAAATAATAATTAGTAGATGGAACACTTGAATCCTCGATTCTTTTAACGCCTTTAGTCCTATGCTATTCGAGAAATCCGAGATTCGTAAAAATATCCAAAAAGTATCTCAAGTATAGCTTAATTATGATTACTTTGAATTCAAATAACGATTTTAAGAACTTGTCAAAAGGAATTATAAAGAATTTTGCAGTTGGGAGAGTAATAAAATTACCAAAAAAAATAACAACATAAGATTGCATTACGTTTGTATTTGCAAAAGGCCTTTATTATCAAAATTTAGACTGTATTTTAATGTAATCATCTCCACAGCATGTGAATTTTCACTGGTGGTGTTGATTTTTTTTTTAAATAGTTGTGTTCTAAAAATGGAGAAGAAAGAATACTTTAAATATAAACACCACTTTTTGAAAAGATGAATTGTTAAAGTGTATTTAATGATAGATCTTTATTATCTTCTTACGTCCCCCATGCCAACCCAACCCTCCCCACCCCCCAATTTTAAATAACCACTTGACATTTCGTGGCAGTATCTTTACACTTCTTTCAATAGGTTTAGAAAATGATAATTTGTTATTCAAAGGTTTTATGTATCAATAAATTTAAAACGATTTTAAACAAAAATAAAAATAGTGATGATTAATTCTTACTATAATTAAGTTTCACTCAAATTCAATTCTCTTTTTAAAAAGGGGGACAGGGTTAACAGGTCCCCCCGGTAGACCCCATGATATCTTCTTTTTATAGATGTGTTGATGGTGCTAGCCAACCCTCCTCAGTGGTCGAATGGTTCAAGGCGTCACTCTCGCAATAGACTGGACTGCCGATGACGTTGATATTTGGGTTCAAATACTGGTTTGGTTTACTGAGGGTGATTTTTCTTGCATAATTCCCCACTCTTCCTCCACGTAAATTCATGTACACTTCCTTTATAGTCACCCTTCCTCATCCCTAACACATTAGCGTAATTAGAATAGAGTGTTCGGAAACTTAACGCCCAAACTGCACATATAACCTATTTGAACCAAAATTATTATACACTTAGATTCGGCCAACTAAGCTAAATTATATTCAAAGTTTAGGCGTACAGCGCTGGGAGAGCAAATATGTGCAAGCATCCGTGTACAGCAAGTTGCATAGGAGTTAGGCGCGCAGCTCTGCACATGTAATAATGGCAAGTACTTTATGTGATGTAGGACCGTTAATGATGACCCTCAGAACTTATTCGCATTTCTAGATGGACTGTTGTGGTGTTTACTATTAACTGTGGTATGTTCTGCTGCCGTGCTCAAAGATATTGAGGTGTGCAGTGCCGCGCGTCTAACTCTTATGCAACCTGTTGTACACGCATACTTGCGCAGCTTTGCTCTCTCGTCACTCTAAGCCGAAACCTTTAACAAAATTTAATGGTACTGGCATGGTTTGCAGGATGTGAGTATTTAGGAGTTCTGTATTACTTTTGGTTCAAACAAACTACCGGTATATGTGAAGTTTGGGCGTTGAGTTTCCAAACATCCTGTATACGCGTATAGTCCGAACGGATAGAAACATGCGGTGTTAAATAAAAAAGTCAACACTAAATGTTTGTTCAGAGAGTGTACCTACCTTCAGAGAGTGTACCTACCTGAAGTTGACCACCACAGATCCAACTCTACCCAAACTGCTCAGAATAGAGATTGTAAAGCCCACCACAATGTTGATTACTATTATTTTGGTACAGTCCACAGGGCACGGGCCATTCATGATTGTCACCGCACTGGTGTCGTTCAGGAACGTGGGGACTTCTGGCATATCGTTGTAATTAAAAGGAACTGTGATATGCGAAGGAACACAAGAACAGTCCCCAAATTGCTAAAAGAAGACACAATCTAAGTTTTATTTAAAAAAAAAAGTATTTGTCACACAGTTAAATCCATCATTCACTGTGACTTTACTATAATTTTGGATATACTGTTTTACAAATCATTTATAAATCTACCAATGGGTTGAAATTAAATTATAATATTTGGATAACCTGGATATGTCAGCCGTTGGGAGATTGTCATCTTAAGTTAGTTCTATCTATCAAATACCTGCCCAGGACACATTTACAAACCTGTATATTTAATCATAATAATGCTTTTGTGAATAAAGGTTGTGAAAATTTCGATTTCTGAGGAAATGTTGAGAGACTGTTCAAGATTGGCTAGTTGTAGTGAACTCTACCGTAGAATTTGGAAGGGTGCCTTATAACAGCGAAAATATAAATTTTAATTTAGGCTATTAGGCTTTATTTTATCAATCTATTATATCCAATGGTGCAGTGGCGCAGGAACTAGGGGGTACGGGGGTAAATTTTACCCCCCCAAAAATTGAGGGGGGTAAAAATGATACTTTTTACCCCCCCAAAATAATATATTAAAACTTTTAGATAATGTAAACATCTTATTGAGGCAAGATACAATGTTCACACTATGTTAAAATAATAAAAGTAAAATGTGCTTGGAGCATACACTGAAGAGATTTTGAAAACTCTGATAGTGATACCAGCTACATCAGCTACTGGAGAAATAAGTTTTTCAATGCTTGGATGCATTAAAAACTGTCTTCGCTCCACGATGAGGCAATGTAGACTAAATCACCTGAGAGGCTCAACAAAATTGAAATTGCAAAACTGGTTAGTGGTCTTATAGCTAGTAACAAATATAGGGCAAAGGTGTCTGGAAATCTACTTTAATTTTCAGTGTTTCGTAAATTTTAGTTGAGCTGCATCAGATAACATTTTTCTTAATATGTTTTGTGTGTAATAATTCTAATGTTTGGAATGACTAAAATAAATGAGAAAAATGCGCAGTGGGACCATTAAATACAGGTATCCGTCGTTATACATGATATCACTTTACGCGTTATCGCTATAACACGATTCAAAGAAATACAAAAATAGTGCATGGTCAGCTGGAACTTCGCAGTCATCCTGTGCGGTGGTGGTGTGACCTTGTGTGCACACATTCCAGTAAAAGCATTAATCTTTACTGTACAGTTTGGTGTTAGGGGGTTGGTATTGACAACATTGTATATGCATGGGCAGAAGTTAAAACAGACCTGTATGAAGGGAGTTTGGAAAAATGTTTGGCCTGAAGTTTCTGATTCTCATGATTTTGATCCCGAACACGAGCTTTCCAATTCAAGACATGACATCGTTGACATAGCCAGTGGCGGATTTTAAATTTTTGCGCCCTTAGGCACGATTATCTTATGCGCCCCCCTCCCAGATTATTTTTATCAAGGGCTTTAGGAAGTTTTGGAGGAAAGAGGTTTTGACGCGGGGGGGCAGAGGGGTAGGGGGGGAGTGGAAGTTAATATTCGAAAAAAGATTTCTACGAAAGATAATCAGTACTTTACGGTAGCTTAAGAAAACATTATGAAGAAGGGGAGACTGATGTCAGTTACAAAGTTATTACAAAGTAGTTATTAAAAAAGAAATATTGTCGTTCTGACTTTAACTTTATTTATTTCGATAATGTCAGTCAATAAATTTTAAACGTATGGTAATCATTAAAATCAAAATATTATAATAAAAATAAGAATGTCATTCGAAATGTGCCGCTCCCTAAAATCGCCGCCCTAGGCTCGTGTCTAGTGGGCCTATAGTATAAATCACTTTTGGACATATCAAGATGTTGGATTTGAGAACATAGGTCAGGCAAATTTGGATCAATTGTTCCAATCCAACTCAACAGAACTCACCAATGAAGATCTTCTAGAAATGGATAATGGCACAAAGAATGAAGAGGAAGAGCCTTATGTCGTTGAGCCTATCAAACAACTTTCAACAAAAAATTTGCAATTAGAATCATTGAAGAGAATGACCCTAACATGGATAGAAGCACCAAAGTTGCCAGAGAGATCCAGAGTTCTTTGGCTTGCTACAAATAACTCTATAGAGAGAGGGAACATGCTGCCCGTCAGTTGAGTCTTACCATTTCATCAAAGAAATTTAAAATTGTCAGTCTAAAGACCCAGGGCCTTCACAAAATCAAAAGCTTACCATTCCAGGGCCTTCAAGAGAGCAGGAGCGTACCATCCTAGGGCCTTTATGCCAGCAAGAGCTTAGGGTCCCAGGTCCTTCAAGAGAGCAAGAGTCTATCATCCCAGAGCCTTCAAGAAAGCAAGAGCCTACCATCCCAGGGCATTCAAGAGAGCAAGAGTCTACCATCCCAAGGCCTTCAAGAAAGCAAGAGCCTACCATCCCAGGGAATTCAAGAGATCAAGAGCTTACCATCCCATGACCTTCAAGAGATCAAGAGCTTCCCGTCCAAGGGCCCTCAAGAGAGCAAGAGCCCCAGGGCATTCAAGAAAGCAAGAGTCTACCATCCCAGGACTTACAAGAAAGTAGGAGTCTACCATCCCAGGGCCTTCAAGAGATCAAGCGCGTACCGTCCCAGGGCCCTCAAGAGAGCAATAGCCTACCGTCAAGAGCAAGATAATGATAATCCAGATTTTCTAAATCCAGTTATTTTATCATGTGATTGAAGATTAACAGTAAGTGTACCTGTAGCATTGTATTAATTAGATACATTGATTAAAAATTGTGTTTGTTTACAAATTTCAGGGGATTGAAGATTGACAATAGGTGTAGGCTACCTAATGCATTGTATTAGTTATATAAATTTAAAAAATAGCATTCATTTACAAGTTTTAGGTTTTTGTTTCCTTTGGAGTAATCCTTATATCACTCATGTTAAAATCATTTCACTTGCGTTTTTGTGTTACGCGATTATTTATCAGAACCAATCACTCGCGTATTGTGAGAGACAACTGTATTACATTTTCTTGTTTTTTTTTTTTAAATCTCAAAAATGTTATCCCCTATTATTTTTACCCCCCCAAATAAAAACGTTCCTGCGCCACTGCAATGGTGTCATTCAAGCATTAAGGCATTTATTTTGGTGTAAAGCCTTGAAAGACATATGCATTCACAGTAAAAAGGCATATTGTTTAACAGTAAGGGATATGAAAACCCTGGTTTGTGAATATAAATCCAACAAACGAATTAGAGGATTGGCAAAGAAGAATTTTTCCATTTATTCTTTCAAGAAAGGCAGTTCCTAGCGGTCTTATAACGGGTACCCAACAGATCCATCAACAATTCATTCGGAGAGAGGAACTTGATTTTACATCCGAGCTGACAAGGAGAGTAAAGGTCATATATTTCTCCACGTAACAGACTGGTTGATAATGTATATAGCTTATAAACTCACCGTCAATGATCCATTCGGAGAGAGGAACTTGGTTTTACATCCGAGCTGGCAAGGAGAGAAAAATGTCATATCTTTCTCCACGTAACAGACTGGTTGATACTTGACTGCTTCACAGGCGCAGTTCATGTTGCAATCGTTGTAAATATCAAGCCTTAAACCAATATTATGATAATATCATCTGATTACCTTTGTGAACATACTCACCATTTTTACTGTCATTATGAGTATTTTATAATGGTTAAATTGGTACAAAGGTTTAGCTAACATTATGAAGAAGGGGGGGAATGAAATATCATATACCGTTTATTTTATTATACTATATTAGCTCTAGTCAGATGTTTAGCTAATATGTATTTTTATTTAAATACAACGTGACATAGTTTATTGCCACTCTCAACAATAAATATATAATTTCTTCTTATTACATTTTAAGAATAGATTGAGACTAAATAGCTTTAAAATAATTTGAACGAGCACAGCACAATAAACAGTGTCTTCAGGTTCAAAATCCCTAAATTAAAAAAAACTAAGAATATGCTTAGAAATATAATTATTTAATGTCTAGCTGGCAAACCACCCATTATTTCAGATTCCTCATGTAAATAGTCCTAATAGCAATTATAAAATATTAACTATAGCTCAGTGGTTTGAGCGTACTAACTCAAAGGTCCGGGGTTGGATTCCCGTATTCAGGTGTCATTTTTCAATTTAAATAATTTGATATTTAGATTCGGCTATAACCGTAATTATAAAATATAATAGCTTGGCTATTTAATCCATCATTATATGCGCATTCGTACAGTAGTCATTGTACTACTGGCAGCATAAGGCCCTCCCGAGTCGAAGATGGCTGAGATATCTGATAACTCGTGAGCTTAATTGTTCGCTCATATGTAATTGACGATTTACGCACAACTATCACAGACTCTGCCTTAAAATATGAGTGAAAAATGACCCTGAACAGGGGATGATTCCTGGATAGATCAGTGATTAGATAATTGGTGCACAAAGCCAAAGGTTCCGGGTTCGATTCCCATATCTAGGTGTCAATTTCCAATTTAAAGAATATGACATACGGCTTAAACAATAGCTATCAAATATAATAGCTTTGATATCTAATTCATCATTAACTCTTTTTAATATGTTGTGTTTTTTACACATATAATCGTTCTTACCGTGAGCCTTTGTAAGTAAATAATAATAATAATAATGTTACTTATACTCAATATAAATATATAGATTAATTGAACATTTGACATATTTTCTTATGAATGTGTCGTTAAATTAGTTAAAGGTTTTTAACTCAGGTAGAAGAGCAAGTTGTTTAATATCTGAATTACTTCCGTGGAAATATTTTCTAAGAACTAATCACCTTTCCTCCCCCTGATCCTCAAAAAACTTCTCTACCACCTTCTCCCCCTGTCCCTTTGACAGCAATTAAAAGGGCAGCTTTTACAAACATAAAAAAAGCTGTTAACACAATATTTCACATAGATTTAATAAATCAATATTCTCTCTTCATCTGTTCATTCAAGTACGAATTTCGGTCATACTGCTTATCATTTCCCTTCATTCAATTCTGTTCCTCGTTGCTTCTTCTAACTCAGCCATTCTCATGCCAGTGTCCTTCCTGATGTCATCCAGCCAACATATTCGTGGACTACCAGGACTTCTTTAGCCACTGACCATGCTGAGCATATTCTTTCCCAAGGAGATGGTTCTCAAAACGTGATCAAAGTGGGATATCCTTTGTCTTACTATCTTACTTTCTAAGGAAATTCTTGGCTTGACCTGTTCTAAGACATCCTTATTTCAATGAAGAATCTCAACGGGCCACAAAGGAAGTATTGGAAGACTCGTATCGGTGTACACATAAATCAAATGTCGAGCTCATCTAGTATGGTTTTCCGGGAACGATGAACTTAGTTCATATCCCGGTAAGGTGTATTGAGGGGAATTTTTTTTTTTTCAAAATTGTTTCCCCACTCTCCCTCTACTAAAATTTGGGGACATCCTGGACGGCCAGTAAGTCATGGTTGAGGTGTGGGGGATGAGGAAGGAATGATAGAAATGGGTAAGCATGAACATATTTATAGTTTTTTTTTTTAATTTTACTGTTGAAACAAGGCACTTACTTTCCATTGTTAATATCCAGACCATATAGGCCGTTATCATCACAGCGCAGGAAGATGTGAAATAAGTCACTGCCCACATGAAGGAAACCCAAGAACACATTCCAACCCAAAATAATTCTTGGTCTAGGCTTGTATTTTCCCATCAAGTAGCCGGATAGCATGAAACCAATCACCATGGCGAAAACTCTGGTACCACCTGGAAAACGTTGTATACGGCATATTTGAGTAAAACTTAACATAATCTATTTCAAGAAATTCCGTAGCGAGGGTGGTGTTTTGGGGGCTTTAGCCATGAAATAATGGATAATGTATATTTTTATTTCCTACCCAATTCGTAAACTGGTGGCCTATTGAAGGCTTATAAAATTTAAAACACTACCAGCCTCAGAAATACTAAACAAATTTGCTTAGAGAGAAATTTTAAGTTAAAAAATCATTGTCACATTCTGTTTTGGGAATTATTGACGGCTAACTCAGGTAGAACACCCTCTTACCCCTCAAAAATATAATTGGTACTGCCTTGGTTTCAAGATATTTGATGAAACTCAATGGAACTATTTAAAAATTGAAAATGAAATCTAGAGTATATGAACGACCTCGTTGTTCTTGGGGTAAAGTGTTCTCTTCCGGAACCAATGTTCTTGGGAAGTTAAGTTAAAATTCCTAATTATGTAAGCCTTTTTACTCTCGCTCACAGAAATTCTCGTGTGCTGATATAATCACTCGGTTCAGAAAGTGCACGTAAAATATCGCAAATAATTTATATATATATAATATTTAAATGCTTCACATCTGAATAAATAATTCTAGTTTTAATGAATTGTTAATATGTCAATTCATTATTAATATATTTATAACCAGCTATGTGGTATAATGATCAGAGTTCTGGGCTACAAATCCAGAAGTCCTCGGTTCGAATTTCTATGCTTCTAGATTTTTCTGTGACGTAGAGGGTCTGTAACGGGGTCAACTCAACCTCGTGAGGACAATTATTGAGGATCTACTTGAATAAATACGTAGCGGTTTCGGTCTAGAAAACAGTTATTAATGGCTGAAAGGTTGTTTGTGCTGACAATATAACACCTTATATCCGCAAATGTTGGTACTATCTTCGTCACCATCCGGCGGTCTGTTGCTCTAGTCCGCTTTCGATCTAACGCCATTGATTCACCAGTTAAATATAGTTCAGTAAAATAATCTGTTGGTATTAATATTTTACCAGATATAAAGCTGGCTCCAGAGGCTGAAAGATGATATTGTGTCTCGCTGTATTTCATGGAGAACGTGGCGTGGCCGGCTCTTCCTATCATGAAGAAAACCCCTGACCAGATGTTGTACATTAACATCTTGTTCCTCAAGAGTCGTATCAATGAGGGGAAAAAACCTACAAACAGTGATTACATCAATAAGCAGGAGCAAAACAAAAAGTATTTTGCTAGGGCGTAGAAAGCTCATTTTTCTAGAGGGGGTCCGCTAACAAATTCTAGGGGGGCTGGATCCCCCCACCCTCAAATCCTGTCCAGTCTTTCAAACTTTTCATAGTCAAGAATCAAATAGCCAAAGCTATTATTATTTATGCTTTTAGTGAGGATTACTCCATCTAGATATCATATTCTGAAAATTTAAAAATGATGCCTGGACACGGGAATCGAATCCGGGACCTTTGGCTTAGTACGCTAATGATCTAACCACTTAGCTATCCAGGAATCTTCCAGTGCCCAGGGTCATTCTTCACTCATATTTTAAGGCAGGGTTTATGATGGACGTTCGGAAATCTTTGGCTACAAATGCGTGATTTTTTTTATTAAGATCACGAGCTATCAGATAACGCAGCCACCTTCGACTCGGTATTATAATAATTACACAAGGGGAAGCATTAAGCCAACTGCCGAGTCGAAGGTGGCTGATAGCTCGTGATCTTAATAAAATCACACGTTTGTAGCCGACGATTTCCGCACGTTCATCACAGATTCTGCCTTAAAATATGAGTGAAGAATGACCCTGTGTACGGGACGATTCCTGGATAGCTCAGTGGTGAGAGCATAGGCGTACTAAGCCAAAGGTCCCAGGTTCGATTCTCGTGTCCAGGTGTCAATTTTCAGAATATTTTCATAATTAGCAAACAATGTTTTGAGTAAGTAGGTACGTTGAGATAATGCGTGGGGGAAGGTAGTAAACCTACCCACATAAGTTACAAACTCCACTTCTGACAGTTCTGTTATTTAAACTGCTCTTTATTTAGGGTGATTCTTAAAGTAGGATCTTAGAGATGATAGCAAAAATGTTTGCCTCATTTTCTCGGCTTATTCTAAGAAACGTCCGTTATTTTTCAATACTATATAAATGTATGAGAAAAAAAAGTATTTTAAACGTTTAAAGAGCTAATTTTACAATCGGAAATTTTACGAGGTGTATCTTGAAGGTAAATATTAAAATATTCATTAACTAATATTTGATTGATGACATATACAATTAAAACTGTAGTAAGAGTAAAAAAAATTAAACATTAGGTGTTTGTATGTATTTGTGGACCCCCCTTTTAAGGGGAGCGTCCAAAAAATTCCAGGGTGTTCAGTTATTCCCAAGGGGGATCCGGACTCCTACCTTTCTACATCCTTGGTATTTCGTATTTAATAAAACATTATGTATCTTTGAAAATTTCTACAAATAATATAAACATATCGCACCATTGTCATCTGGAACCTTTGATTTTTTCGATTCTTCTTCCTTCTCGGTTTGTTCATGTTTTTCTTCGTTCACTTGTTTCTCTGTCAGAGATTCTGTCTCAAGGGCATCTTTTGATATCAAGGGTATGAGAGTTTTCTCGGCGTCTGTAGCTTTCTCTGTAGACTTTTCCTTCTTTAGCATCTTCCCGGGGAACCAAATTATCAGGAACGAACACAGAAGCATAAGGGATCCCAGAATAAACCATCCTGAATCAAATTAAAAAACATTGTCAAATCATAAATAAACCAATCATTTAAGGAAAGGGTGTTTACCCAGCAGTTTAGCTATAAAATAATAACAACTATAAATTTGTGTGGGGCCCAAATTGTTCGTTTTTTTACAATGATAGAAATGTAAGTAAGTATTAGGAGCTTGATTACGTTCACTCACCCAACCACCAGCAACCGAGCCATCTTGGGTCTGACGGTGTTATAACTGGAGTCAATGTTGGCTCAATGTACAGTCTAAGCAGGAAAGAAGTGAATGCGAATCCAAACGCTGGACCGACCATTCGTAGGGACATGACAGTACCTGGATATTTTCAAGAAAAAAACATTTCATTTATTTTTTAAAATTATGCTAAAGTTTATTTTTAAATTCATGAAACAAATTCGTGCCTTTGTAAAAAAAAAACTGACTAGTTACTTGGTTCATTTCATAACCACAAGCTTAAAATACACGATCATGAACTTGGAAAAGAGAATTCACGTTAGTTCATAAGATGTATTTAGTTTTAGTAGAACTTGGTTTATTATTTAATAGTTCCTTTGGAAAGCCTAATAAAATATGCTAAAGTTGACTTTTCAAATTAAAAAAATATACATATAATTACTAGTACTTTTTTGTAAAAATGATAGCTAATTTTTTTAATTACTTCAAAACGCGTCTTATTGCTCGTTTTTCCTGTCCTCTTATCACACTAAATGACATGATATCAGGAAATAGAACAAGATGGCTGAATTTTACGGAAAATGTACCAGTGTTCTTTACTTTCATAATTTTTCTTACTCTCTTACCTCTATAAAAATGTGTTCATTAATACTATTATTCAAAAAAATCAATCCAAACAAACTTAATCTAACTCAAACTTACTTAACATTACCTAGCATACCCTAACTTAAATGATTCTTAAAATACTTGACTTAACATACCCTAACCGAACTGAAACTATCTTGTTTCTACATAACCTAACAAAAAAAGCTATTTTGTTCGTCGATGACGCTTTCATCTCGTGTTTAGAAGTTTGTTGTTGATTATGATACTAGCTATATATTAAACTTCTAAATTTGATTTTTGAGGGTAATATTCATGCACTAATAGAGTACAAACCTCGATCAAGGTAGGGGTGGAAGGGGACGCGATAAAAGAAAGTTTTTAAAGAAAAAATTTTTTTGGACAAAATAAATAAAATCTTGCTTCAGTAGAAACAAAATGTTTAATTTTCTTTACATGGTGATATCAAAAGTTCTTGAATATCTGTCAAAGATCTTCTGAAATTTAATGACAACTTTTACTCGTCGTTTAAAAAGTTTCTCATCTAATGCCAGTGTGCTCGTGACAGATATTGAATAACTGTTGATCTCACCATATGAAGAAAATTAAACTCTATATTTCTAATGGAGCAATATTTTATTTATTTTGCCGATAAAAAATGTTTTCTATGAAAACTGCAAAAACACTTACCTTCCCTCGCTCCCCCTTTCACGCCTTCCTACCTTACTGCTTGTGTTTATGTGTAAACTTTGAATTGAACTATAAGATATTTCACCATTGTTTTTATATATATATAAAAAATAAATATATATATTTATATATATATATAAATATATATATATATTTATATATATATAAATATATATATTATATATATAATAAATATATATATTTATATATATATTTATATATATATATAACCCATCTCGGTGACATAGTTAGCTAACGCGCTAGTTTCGTATTGAGCTAGACTGCCGAAGACGGGGAGATCAAGGTTAAAATCCTGCTCGGGTGAACTGAGGTGGTTTTTCCTAAATTGTTTTCTACTCTCCCTCCACACAAATTCGAGTTTACTTCCTCTATATTCAACCTTTCCAATTCCTAACCCATTAGTGTAATTAGTACTTAAGCGTATGACCCAAATGGGTAGTAAGACGCGGTGCTAAGTATATTATATACATATAAATATGAGTTATTAATGGTTTAAACTAAGAGGTATGATGAGGAGGGTAGTACGGTATATAGTAAGAGTCCCTGCATTAGTACGGAGAGAGGATGTGAGAACCAAAGGGATAAGTTACATCTAGAAAACCCTTCCCATTGCACCTGGCTTAGATTTGAACCTCAAACTCCTGTAATATTGTAATGCGACCTGGGGTCGAAGGCCATCTACATCACATCGTGTGAGCCACAAGTTACTTTAAGGATAATAGGGTATATTGCTGGTTAAAGGCGATTAAAAACGCACACGAAGGTTCAACATTTTGATTATTAATAATAAAGCAAACACATAAACTAACGTAGTTACAATTTAAATAATGATTGAATTAAACAACAAGAGTAAATGATTACGCATAACGCAGAATAAAATAAAATAAACAGCTAACCGATGAAAAATACTAACTACCAGTTTAAATATCTAAACTTCCGTCTCTTATAACATTCAGTCACTACACAATTCACGGTCGGTGTCTACGTCATATGTGTCATTCACCTGAGTCCTTCCCTGGTCACCGACACACTTATCCGCACACTCCACCAAAACTGGGCATACCGGCCCTCACCCGGACAGGCTGGCCTTCACCTGGACACGCTGGTCCACTCACTACACTAGCCTGAACTCGGACTGGGGGTCCCACTACTGACTATTGGCCGTGTTTATATACTGGTCGCAGTCAAAGTATGGAGGTCTCAATTTCCAGGATACTGGGGAAGAAAATAAACCTATACTCTTCTATATGCGTCACTTTCTTCTCAAGTAAGTTATCCCCTACTTCCCTTTCTCCTCTAAACTCTCTGGCAGTAGGGCTGGCCTAGTTATCTGCCAGACAAGGGTGGAGAGAGAACAGAGAGGTCAAACAAATTGCAAGTGCGCCAGCCCCGAAGTTGAACCCTAATCTCGTTACAAAATTTTAGAGCTTCCCTATCGTATGAAAAACAATTTCTGGTCTAATATACATGGGTATAAATATTGTCCAAAAAATCCAAATGTAATTGAATATAATTTAAGTTATCCACGCGCTAAGTAATATAATCTACAGTTGTCACTTTTGGAAGATGGTGTTAATATTTTTAGTTATAGAACAAATTAAACGACATATCGTTAACGTCAATTACTAATAAACGTATTGATTATAAATATAATATTTTTTTTATAAGACGCTAACGTGCAAACTTATAGGGCAGAATTTAGAACATATATAATATCTGATGATTAAACCTGATTTGACACGTAGTAGAATTTCGTCAAATACTTACCAAACATGAGCGGAGCATTCGTCTTCTTGACGTGATCATCCAGGTAAGTTTTTCCCAGAGAATGGCACATCGTCGTGCCGATACCCAACACAAACTGAGAGAAAAATATCAGGAAAAGTGGTACGTTCGATTGGTCTCCGGATGAAGTATCTTGTTCGCAGGTGGCGTCCATGGTTTGGTTGGCCACGCAGAGCAAGGGGGCTTCATCTGGAAGTCGATACCAAAGTAATGGGTCAATGTGTTATCTTCAGATTACATAAAGGTGAACTACATACCCTGTACTCATCACAAGACTTTGTTAGGAAAAGAAAGTATCGTAGATCACGGTGAGTAGGACATGTACCGTTAATGGGAGAATCTAGAATCCTGTTCAGGGTATTGACTGGTAAACCCAATGTGATAAAACCATTGGGAAGACCTAAATACAGATGGGAGCATAATATTAGAATGGACCTAAAAGAGATAGAGTGTAGTGAGGTGGACTGAATATAACTAGCTCAAGATAGGGATAAGTGGCGTACTATTGTAAGTGCGGCAATGAGCTTTCATGTTCCTAATGCTATAGAGTAAGTAAATATGTATTATCTTCATATCTTACTGATATCTCCAGCTATTGGCTCGGTGCGCGCAGAAAAGAACTAGATTAAAATAATAAATTCTTGATAACGAAATAGATGAGGCTATAAACACAACTTACCTAATAACATAATAGCCTGGCTATTTAATCTATCAAAATAAGAATGGTCTGTTTCTTACGTCTCCCTATGTTTTTGGTGGTGGTGATAATATTTTGTTGACTAAAGGAATTATATTTTGCCTATTTCTTTTCATAACAATGGTGATTGAGCTTTGAAAAGATGGTACAGAAGTGCACTAATTTATTGATAAAGTTCCTTTCCCAAACACTGTCCAGTAGCCTATTGGCCTGGTTAATAATTATCAACTCATTAATATCAAAAATAAAGTGAAATTGTTGAAGTGAAAATATTTTTTTCACTGTACATAGCACAAATTATATATATTCTGATATTTTTTCCCCAAGTACACACATTATTACATTTCATTTATCTGCGAGATAGTGCGGAAAGTAATTAGGTCAAATATAAATACAACTTTTTTTCAAACTAAAATGGCATGAAATAAAATTATTCACCAACTAAATGAAATCACGAAAGTGCAAAAGCTCTATAGTAAATATGGAGGAATACGATTGTTTTTACTTTCCTCTGAGAAGTTTCAAAGATTGACTTAGTTCGTTCCTGATTGATCCGTTTGTCTAGCGAATAAAAAAAACCTCCAAGGGTCAGCTCACGATCGAACCATACTGACCGAGCAGCCATCATCGGTTGGCGAAGATAGTGAAAACTTCTGCAGATAGAGGCTGTTATGTAGTCAGCACAAAATACTCCTCTGGACGTTAATCTCAGTTTTCTAAACCACAGCTATTAATTTTTTATTCAAATAGCGCATCATTAATTGCCCTTATGAGGCTAAATAGACCACGTTCTATAAACATCACTTCACAGAAAAATCTGGGACCTATGGGTTGTTTCAATAACACACTGACATCTTACACAAACACTAACTTTTCACTGGTCCAGTGGAGTTGAGCACAGTTAGGTCCAGATATTCTTCAGTTAGTGCTAAAGCTTCTCTTCCTGGGCCATAGATCATATGAGGGACGGCAAAGATGAAGCAAGAAAGAGCCGAGAACATCACACCCCAAGCCATCCACAATGGTCTGCTGCCCCTTCCGCCATAGTACGCCATGATGAGGGACAGGCATATCTGACTCACCTCGTTACCACTCATCAGAACACCTAAACACGTTTCAAAAAACATCAGTTAAACAAGTGTTGAAAAGTGCTTAATGTTTAAAGAAAAATACATATATTAATTATTATTACCAGGCCTCGGACTTTAATGATATAGAAATCATAAAAAAATACCGTAAATTGGGTGAATAGGAACGAAACTTCATGTAATAAGAAAAACATTTCCCTAAAAAAAATACCCTTTTAGAGATTTTTAGTTTTTGCCAGTTGGCTAACATGATAATACGTTGGGAAATCAAGTTTTGTGTTGTTGGCATCACTGCTTTCATATTTACAAGAGTGTAAATAACGCCATTAAAAACCACGGATATCCGACATCGCCAAAACTTCTCCTTTAAGTACAAAATTACTGTCAATATAGACGTAATATTATTATTTTTTAATTTCTTGTAGGCCTATATAACGATATGTCATAATAACATTTCCATTTCTCTTTCGCAACGAATAACGAAAAACAATTACTAGCGGTGGCGTCATGGATTTGTAATCTGTGGGATGAATAGGAACACGATATTTTTGTGTTCCTATTCACTCCACAGATATCAATCGTGATTTTAATTCCTTTTTTGCCATAGAGTAATATATGTTTCATGTGACGACTATTACTCCTAAGAAGGGGGTATTTACTTTTATACTATAATAAGTGTTTTTGTTGCAGGTTTCGGCAAACATGCCGCGAAAATATCAGCCTGTAGCTCTAAAGAGCATGAATAAGAAGTACAAACCAGAAGATCTAAATCAAGCTATTGATGATATCAAAAAAGGGATTAGTTATAGTAAATGTTCTCAAAAGTTCAATATTCCGACTACTATCCTACATAGACATGTGAAAAATTATCAGACCAAGAAAAAAGAAGGACAGACAACACTAAATGAAGAAGAGACAGTTTTAGTTGACAGGTTGAGAGTTTGTAGCGACTAGAGCTAACCTCTTGATTCACTCACCTTACGGTTACAAGTGCGAGATTATCTTGAACGGCAAGGAAAACTTGTACAAAAGTTCAAGAACAACACTCCTGGCCGTGATTGGGTGTATTCTTTTCTAACTCGTCACAAAAACTCTTTGTCATCATGAATGTGCCAGAATATTAAAAGGTCGAGGGCATCTGTGTATCCTGATATTGTCAGCAAATATGTTGACGAGCTTGAACGGTGGCTTAAGGACGTACCCGCAAGTCACATCATCAATTAGGATGAGATAAATTTGTGTGACGACCCAGGAAAACGTAAATTGATCTTCAGGCGTGGATGCAAGTACTCAGAAAGGGTACTAAACTCTTCAAAAGCATCTAATTCAGTGATGTTTGCTGGAAATGCAGAAGGCAAAATACTGCCTCCTTATGTAGTTTATAAGACGCAGCATTTGTACGATAGTTGTAAGGAGGGAGGTAAAAAAAAATCACGATTCAATCGAACCAAGTCAGGCTGGTTCGACAATTGCTGCTTTGCGGACTGTTTAGAACCAATTGCAATCCCCTTTTTTAATACTTGATTGGGGACAACTTGTAGTCTCATTTGACGTTAGATTGGATCACTCTATGCAAAGAAAATAACATCAAGTTTATATTTTTACCCAGTAATTCCACTTATCTCACCCAAACAACTTGACGTGGCATTTTTCAGGCCTATGAAAATTTCTTGGCGTCAAAGCATTGAACAGTGGAAAAAAGGGCCAGGCAGAGGTGAAGCTAATGTCCCGAAACATAAGTTCCTTGGGATGTTGAAAAAACTGTTCGATTTTTATAAAGAGGAAAACGTGAAATCTGGATTTAAAAAGTGTGGCATTGTGCCTTTAGATCATACTGAAGTTCTTCAGATGTTGCAAAGCTCAGACATTAGTACCGGTAACAGTAATAGGAGTGGAAGTCAATCAGGAATACAAACACCATTGTCAGAACCGGTTCGGGTAGAAGCAATTGATGAGACTTTAAAAGAACTGTTGCAGACATGAAAACAGTTTGATACTGCTCGGAAACCAAAGAAGAAGAGAACAAAACTTAACGTTAGACATGGAAAAAATGTTGAAGGGACAGACTTAGGAGAATTATGTGTGGCTGACTCTAAACCAGGACCTTCAGGAATTCAAAACAGTGATTCAAGTAATCCAGTTTCAAGAGAACCAGCACCTAAAACAACTAAAGGACGTCCCAAAAAGAAGCCAAGATTATCCCCAGAATCAAGTTCTTCAGATGACTCGGACTACTCCTTACAAGATAGTGACAAAGAGCTTGTGCTATCAACAACATCTGATGAAGAAGCTAACATTCAAATTCCAGACAGTCCTAGAACACCTGAGACTTGTTATAGTCCTGGAGACTTCCTAGTGGTCAAAGTGTATGTTAAGACGAAGACACATTCAGGCTCTTTGTTAGCAAAGTGCTACACCCTCAAGATGACGGATATGTTGGAGTTTTTTTTACAAGAAGGTTCCTCAAACTTGGAAGTTTTTTCAAACGGAAAAAGAGGCATTTTTTTTAGATTAAATGATATTGTAAAAAAAATGAACCCTAGTAGTAAATGTGAACACTTCTTCTCGTTTTAAAGACATGGTAAGCTTTGAGAACGACCTCAGTTATTTGTTCTTGTATTAGGCCAAGCTCAAGAAGAAGTGCCTATGTATTTTCCATAAAAAACAACTTTTTTTGTAACAATACGCATTTCTTTTATGATAACTGTGTGTTCCTTTACACCCCTCACAGTTAGTGCTCATTCCAATTGATCCTACACGTGTACGAATAGGAACAAGCAAAGAATTTAATAGGAACACCATGTTTTTTAAAAATATATAGCTAACTTTAGAACTTTCTGATGTCTTGGTATCAATAGAAGAAGGTAGGACTCAAATAATTAGCTAGAATTCTTTTATTTAAGAAAAAATATATTATTTTTTTTACATTCAAAGTTGAAAACCGTTCCTAGTCACCCCATTTTACGGTACATATTAAATACCTAGAAATTCTAAAGAATGACTTAAAATTTACAAAAAATTACCTAAAATGTAAATTAAAAACTCGTAATGAATACACACTACTTAATTCAATCACTCACCTTATAAAGGGAAATTTAAATATGTATACACAATGAAAAACCTTTAACATTCTGCTAAATATTCCATTCATTTACAAAGAGCTTCTTCAAAAGTTATAGCTACCCCTTATGAACCCAACCCTTTCCATCTTAGTTGCAGTGTTTGATCAAAAATGTGTATTTTAAGCGATTTTCTTTCTATTACGACAACTGTGTGATTTTTTTTAAGTTTTTAATATTGATGCGTTTATAAAATATCTACAGTATTAAAAATATGCTTATTTAACATAAACGCTTAAAACTCATAAAGAAAATTACCAAGAATGACCCAAAAATAAAGCAAACCAAGAAAATATGACCTTAAAATACAAAATAACAAAAAAAATTACCAAAAACGACCTACGTTTCTACAATCAGGGGACCGTGAATAACATTTGTAACATTTATGTACACATAATCATTAACTGTGGTGTACCAAACAAAAGATGTTATGTCATCAAAATACAGGCCCTGAAATTCACAAAGGCCTTTTGTGTGCTTTGCGTCGTTCTAGTCATCAGCCGGATATTTACAACAAGTCGTGCCCAAGTGAAAAATCGCCCAAGTCAACTTAATTGCTAGCCCAAGTCACAGGTTTGTAGTAAATACTAACATGAGTTCATATGTTTTGATATTCTTGTACAAATCTATAACTCAAGCTAATTTTTTAAGCGACATCAACCCAATTTTTATGACATTTTAATCCTGTTTTAATAGCGTCCAAACATTCACCGACGAGTAAATATTATATCTAGATTGTAACTTTGATATTGAAATTTTGTAAACTTTAATACGTTCATCTTCGGCGTAAATTTTGTTATTAAAATATATATATATACATAAGGTAGTGATGAGTAAGGTAGAATTTGAAGAAATGTACCCACATTGCGTGGAGGGAAAATAAGGAACTTTTTGTGAATTAAACCCCATAGTCACTGGAAATCCACACTGTATGAGACAGACGTATTTTTACGTGTACCAACAGGTACGAATGATTTTTTTATAAAGAGATAATAAATTGAAGGGTACAGGGGGAAAAGGTGTAAAGTCACACTACACATATTTTCCAGGACAACAACTTTTATATCTGAAACCCCATATTGACTCCAGAAAATACTTATTTAATTAATTAAAATATTATGGAAACCTATTTTAACTAAAAATTTAAAGTGCATTAGAAATGTCTAATGATTTTCTAAAAAATTGCAGCACTAACTCAAGTTGAGCTAAAATTGGACCTCCCCCTATTTCCCCTGTACCCATGTTGTAAAAACCCCTGGCCCATCTTACCTTTGTGCAGTGTAACAACTTACCAATAGTGCGACTAGGTATTTTAAACCTCTTCTCTAACGTCGTTATAGTGGCAGGGGTGTAAATCCAAGCCATGGATTGTACCACACCCAGCAGGGTGTAGACCACGAGGAACCATCTCGTATTGGCGAACAACTGCATCCATTGTGGTCGGATGTTGCCAAGACCACACGTTGTCTTCAACTCGGCCATTGCTCATAGAGGTTGGCTGCAAGAAAGGAAAGGACACTCTTCGGTCAGATGGTTGATTACTTTACTACGCTTACTTCACATGTGCCAGTCCGGTTGTCGTAGGAAGAGCCTTATCTGACAGCTAAAACATTTACTAGGGGCTGTCCTTAAGGTGAGATGGATGGGGACTCGAGAAAAGTATTCCTTTCAGTTTTTATGGCAAAACTTTTTTTTGCCAAATAAAATAATGCTCCAGTACAAACATAGAATTTAATTTTATGCACATAGTGATATCAACGGTTCCTGAATATTTGTCATGAGCATGGTGGCATTATATGAGAAACTTTTTAAATTAAGAGAAAAAGTTGTCATTGAATTTCAGAAAATCCTTGACAGATATTCAAGAACTGTTGAGGTCATCATGTGAAGAAAATTAAATTCTATGTTTGTACTGGAACAATATTTTAACTATTTTGGCCAAAGAAATGCTTTGCTGTAAAAAACTGCAAAAACACTGGCCTTTTCTCGCAACTCCTTCCATCCCACCTTAAGAGTATTCATCATAGCAGGCCTAACTCAGCTTCCGGCTCGCTCATGGTATGGGAGTAAAAGGGAAAAGAAAAGTCCTACGATATGCCAGAAATATGTACAATGCATTTGTATTTTAATGCTTACTCAACATTTTCAGTGGTGATGATGGGGACAAAGCGACAAAGTTTCTTGTTAATAACTGCAGTTTGTCCCTTGTATGACAGAAAGAAGATTGGTGCACAGTGCTTATTTGTGGACCCATTCTAAAATGGTCAAAAAACGGCCTTTTCCATTCAGTCTTTATCCAAATATTATTCAATATTTCAACAATGTTCAGTATTAGGAACTTCTATTAACTCTTTATCTCCATTAATATTTAATCAGAAATGATCCACGTTCAATAGTGTTCGTGTAAATTTACGATTTCTAGCCGACTGTACCAAACAATTGATTGACATGTGATGCATGCTCTTAAATTACTTAGGAGTTTTTGGGGGCGGAGGGGGGGAAGGGTTGTTCAGTATTTTCTTAAGTTTTCTTACGAGGGGGAGGGGGAGGAGGGTGCTCAGAATACAACTTACGTAAGGTTTTTTTATCAATATTTATTGTGAGACAAACAATTTTTTTGTCAGAAAATAAATAAACTAACAATAAAATTTCACTTATATTTCATTTACTTGCTGCAATTAAGCCTAAAGTATTCTAAAATTTCAAATAACTTGCTTTATGGCTAATCTTTATATCTAAAATAAACAAACAATTAAAATAATCTGATTTACTTAATCGTAAAAAATTACGTAAGACAGAAGAAAAGGGGAGGGGGGAGTTGATAATAAAATCTTATGATCCCCTATACGTGGGTAAAGAGGAGGGTCTAAAATCATGAAAAAAAGCTTTATTTAACTTGAGGATGGCCCCTCAAATCTATTTCACTTATTGATAAGTCAAGTCATTTGATTTTAAGCTGTCACTTTTGATAGATATAATCAATATATATAAAATAGCATTAATAAACTAATAAAATGTTATCATTATGGGCCGTAATCAGCCTCGTGATGTAATGGTTAGTACACCTGTCTACGAGCCTAGGAGTCCCGGGTTAGATTCCCAGCAGGTAACTTGGATAGTTTTCCCGAAAGTGGAGCCACCCCAACGGTCAACAGGGTTTGGTTGATAAAGGCCTAAGCTAGGTTTAAGTATTTCCACTGGTTCCACACCCTCATACTTACTATAAACATCACCTCATCTCATCGGGACATAGAAAGAGCCTCCAAAGAAAGGATGTACGATCAGTACATTCGGGCGTTCCCTGGACAACGGTACATTAGTTCTGGCTAATCTTTCCACAAACTGGGCTACAAAATTTGTAATTTGATGTAGCCTAAGCGCGGATTATTATTATTATTGACCGTAACAAATATGTTAGTATTTTCTTAAAATGTCTTCATACCAAAATTCTACTGTATTTATTAAGTGATAGTTTGAAACATTTTAGCTGGATATTTATCAGATTGGAAACTACTGTTAAAACACAAAACAAAGTGTAGTCCTTAGTCTGATACCAATTTTAAAAGAAGCTCCAACAAGTCTTGTTGAAATTAAGAGGGACTTCTACCAATATTTTTTCAATCTCAATCTAAGTTGAATTTTTCAAATGAAGTGAACATTGCTTTATAAGAACTTGATCGTCATTCAAATTACATTTTATTTTTATATGCTTCGCATCTTACTACCCGTCCAAACTATCAGAATATTGGCACTAGCATGGTAGGGATGAGTTGGATGGAATTTTAGATGAAGTGTATCCGCATTTGTTTGCGAGTATATAGTGCGTAATAGACAATGTTGACGTTTAGAGTAAAGCTTGATTCACACGTTCGTCGAAAATAGAAAGCAGAGTCTGCCTCAGTGGCATAGCAATTCACACACTTTAAGTTGACCCATGATACATTGCAAAGCTAACTTAAAACAGCTGATTCTCAACATATTTATTATATATATATATATATATATATATATATAACATTGTCATGATGCATGTTTTCAAATTATATCTTGGCACAATCCAATACAACGATACTCACGCTTTATATTAACGGGTTCTTTCAAATCTCCTCACAACGGCCAACGAAGCTGTCTGCTAGCTTCTGTCTGTAGAGCGCATGCGTTGTCAAATGCGCATGCTCACAGATTTGAGATGGTTGATTCTGAGATTTGATTGGCTATCCTGTGGCGAACATCTCGGGCAGAGTGGACAAAGTAAAGAATAATCGAACTTCAGAAGAACAGCTCGCGCCGATTAAGCGGAAATTTTGTGATTGGCTTAGAGCTCCACACGTGACCACGATTCTGTTCTGCGCTGGTTTTTCGGTTAACGTGTGAATCCACAGTAAGCGCGTACAGGCAGCGACGTGAAGCGGGGCGAAGCGTAGAGAACAACATACATACAGTAGCCCCATGGCTTCTTTGGTACTGACTAACAGCTTTGAAAAGCTACCAGACCAAATTATGTATCCCTACGCTGAACCTACGCAAAAACCATGTGTTTAGCAGCTGTCACTTCTGACAGACAAAATTTAGGTTTATACCTAAATGTTGACTGTCAGAAGTCAACTGTGAACTGTCAGTCAGCACCAAAGAAGCCATGGGGCTACTGCAGGCTTATATTATGAGTCTTAACAGACAGGCAGCAACTTTGGTACTGAGCGACGTAAGGCGGACCTTAGTGATCCACTTTAGAACATAATTGTTTGTTTTCAGCAGCGATTCGACGTGGCAAGATGGACGTCGAGCTCTTGATTGCCGAAGTATTTGCCAGGCCACAGGCTTTCTCCAGTTTGTGGTTTGCTTCTCCAAAATATCCAGGACCTTACTGAGAATAAAATCAAAGGTCGTGGTTGACATCCTTGTACACTCAACAAATCGTAACTCATTGGACCTGAGAACGGGAAACAAATGGTGAATTTCCCCATAGTAATCTCTGTCTTGACGCACCATGACATGCAGTGTTTCCAAAGTATGTTGGTTTATTAAGCCTGTGTCTGTAATATGTCCTCTACCACTTGGTCTTCATTTGACGAAGGATCCAAAGGCTCTGTTCTACAAACTTCATGTAGGAAATATATTTCTGTTGAAATCTGACCAGTACTGAACGATGAGAAGATATCACAGGTGCCTTTAAATCAACTCTGTCTAGCTGATAAACATTCCACGACACGCTACTGTCAATCAATGACGTGATCAGCTTCAGGTGTGCAAACCCTTACGCCAGATATGTCAAACTTGTGGTCTGAACCAACTGTCAATCAATGACGTGATCAGCTTCAGGTGTGCAAACCCTTACACAATATGTGTCAAACTTGTGGTCCGAACCAACTGTCAACCAATGACGTGATCAGCTTCAGGTTTGCAAACAATTACACCAGATATATCAAACTTGTGGTCTAAACCAACTGTCAACCAATGACGTGATCAGCTTCAGGTTTGCAAACCCTTACACAATATATGTCAAACTTGTGGTCTAAACCAACTGTCAACCAATGACGTGATCAGCTTCAGGTTTGCAAACCCTTACACAATATATGTCAAACTTGTAGTCTAAACCAAGTGTCAACCAATGACGTGATCAGCTTCAGGTTTGCAAACCCTTACACCAGATATATCAAACTTGTCCAAACCATAATTATTCTGTGCGGCATGATGATGGATCAACATGCAATGCAGACAGATATTTTTTTTAGAAGTGTTGTAGAAATTTATCACTTGGGAACGTCAAATTCTGTCACGTTTAGTTGCATTACATTCCAAATATTTTTTAAACTGTATTAAAGAATAAGTTTATTAAATAATATTTGATCAAAACTGCAAATATTTTGGGAGGAAATAGAGGGTGAGTCTTATGTTACCAAATCTTATGTTTTATTTGGGTCTAATAAAAGTTATAAGTCAGAAATATTTTTAATTAATAATATAATAATATCGATTTAAATGCAACTCCCTCAGTGTTTAAAATTTCAATGTGGCTCTAATACAGTAACCAAACGAGTTTTACATGCCTTCCCTACAGCACCTTTGTTGGTTTAAATTTCAGTAAAGTTTGAATCTCGTAAATAATTCAGTAAAAACTACTACACTGAAAACAATCCTTAATACACTTTTTTTTAGTTAAGTTTGTAAACAAGAATCACGCCTTTGTTTTTTTTATCGATGTTTTAATAATAACCAAACGCAATAAGTTCTATTAATAGTGAATGATTTAATAGTAGCTGGTTGATCACACCAGATGAAGTCAAAAATGTATAGTCTCACATTGATCCAAATTAAGGTGTTTGAGAGATATTTAAATATCGTGTCAAAGATAACCACAATACACAAGTTATTCAGAGGCTATACACGTTTTAGAGGATGAAAAGACAAGTAATTCCACGCGATGTGCTTGGGGTCAGCGACGCCAAATGGCAGCTCTACAAGACGTCAAAGTTGGCGTTGTAGTCACCTGGGGGGTTAGGAAACACACGCAGCACGCCACGCAGACCAAAATAAGCATCCCCTCCTATCCCGCCCCTGACATACACGATGGATGTCTCCTTATGGTACCTGCACTTGCTATGTGCTAAAGATTGATCAATTGCCTACCCCCCAGGTGCATACAGCACCAACTTTGAAATCTCGTATCACCGCTATTTTGCATCTCCAGCCCCAAGTGCTTCAAAATACTTGTCTTATCACCCCCCTTACAACCTGTATAATTTGTTATCCGGAGATTTGAATAACTTTTTATAATCTTGAGGGTGCATCACAGGTTCTTCACTTTTATTGAACAAATTTAACATATATATTTATATAAATGAAACTTAAATATGTATCCAATTATGTAATAATAATAATAATTAGTAAATGTTATGAAAATACAAAATATATCCTATTCGTATAGCTTTATGCTATAAAAAATGTCTTTATGTTTCAAAATTGTAGGTAAAATTACACATTTTTAAGTGTTTTAGTTATAAGTTAACATTATGTCTATTAAAAATTGCTAGTGATTTAATTAAAATCCGTTTACATTATATTTACAAATTAAAAATCATTTGTAAGTGATTTAATTAATACTTTAACACTATCTAACATTATAGTAGTTTCAACGTGTTGTAGTTAAATCTCTTACAAATATATTATGTTTATGTTTACATAGCTACTAGTAATAGTATCTACTTAAAAACAAAGTGTCGGTCTATATGTCTGTCGTTTCAGATCTGGAGAACCACTTAACTGATTTTGTGATGCAGTTTATTTTTATTCTGTATGATATTTAGCCAAGCAGGTTTAAAATATATATATATATCATCACGTTATTACTTTATAGGTGAGTACTAAACACCGAATATTTAAAGGCAGGTGACCGTACATGTAACAGTGTGTTTAAATTATCGTTTGGTACCTAACAATGTACCCCCTACTCCCATCTGCCCCAAGCACCACTCACTATAACTCTTGCCCAACACTAGTAAATACTCAATGATGGTAACACTCACCCTCAACGACACCAAAACCGGACTGAACGGCAAGTTTCTTCGCTTTTGGGTTTATATTTTACAATGAGACAAGTAGAAGGGTGACATTTTAATTTATGTCACTTTTGTAACCCTCTCACTCTCTTTCTTCGTCTAATACATCCTTATCGTTGCAATAGTCTTCTGCTTATCAAGAGATCTTTGTAACATTTATAAATAGATGACAATTTATTTACAGCACAATTTTAATAGGAAGAGCCTTTCAGAAAATAAAAACAAATGTTTTGTCTTCAACAAGAGAATATTTTTTTCTATTATAAGTATAATATTATAGATATTTCACACTTAATATATCAAGGTTTGACGTATGAGTACATGAAAGTGGGTCTAATAGCTATTCTAGCTGTCAGATAAGGCTCTTTCTATGAAATTGGACGATAATTACCATTTGTAACATTTGAACAAAGTCGAATAGGAACTTAGCTTTATGTACAGAAGCTGCGTGAAAACTATTGTGAGACATAACAATGATTACATTTATTGACATTGTTATTAACGGTTTAGTTTGAGAGGTAGGGATGAAGAAGGTAGTTTGGAGGACGTGATCCCACATTTGTATGGAGAGAGGGATTGAGAAAACGACAGTAATAAATCACACGTAGAAATCCACCTCCCATTGGGCCCGGCCGAGATTCTAACTTCAACCTTCTCGCCACCAGTAATCATGGGCGTATATAGGTGATGGTTGGGAGGGGCCTGGGCTCCCCTGGAAATTTATAAACGCCCATAAGTCGAGTCCATATATACATATAAAAAACACATATAAGGAAAATTGTCTATTAGTTTTTCAACTGAAGGGAAAGTTTTATATTCGGGAAAAATTTCGATCTCTTTATTATAATGAATCTTTACTTTTTATGTGCATCCGAACCCAAAAGAGTTGATTTTGCAACTCTGTATGTCCTCATGTCTGTCTGTCTGTCTGTCTGTCTGTCTGTCTGTCCATCCCTGGCCAGAGATCTGAAATAGTTTGATTGAGTGTGTTCAAACTTGATATTAGTTTGATTGATTGTGTTCAAACTTGATATTTAGGTGTTATATTACTAAACCCCAAATATATATATTTTTAATCATATCCGTTAAATTAAGGGTTGTTTACTGATGAGTGATTTTTTTGAATTCCAAATTTTTTGAAAATGGCTTTAACGATTTTGTTTAAAATGTATATCCGAGGAGTGTTACATTACAAATAAACTTATGTTTTTCCTGGTTTTGGTAAAAAAAAAATCTTTTAAATGTCGCTTACTCATGACGGATTTTTAAATTTTTTTAAATATTTTTAAAAGGCTTCAAAAACTTCGTCCAATAAGTATTTGATAATCTTTGAAAAATATTTATAATTTATATATATGTTTATCTTAAAAAATCTAACAGTAGTTTACTCATTACTGATTTTTGAACATTTGTATTTTTTTGCAAAACTGATCCAACAATTTTGTTCAAAATTGGTGTGTATGTAATTTTTTACTACATGATGATACGTATGTTTATTTTAATAAAAAAATAAATTTAAGGGTGGTTTACCTGTGACAGATTTTAGAAATATTTTAAATATTTAAAAAAAGGTATTTAAACTTTCGTTCAAAATGAGTATCTTAGAAAGTGTTTCTTGATAAATACGAATATATTTGTATAAATATAATTAATTGGAGACTAATTTACAAATAACTGATTTTTGAACATTATAAATGTTTTAAAAATGTTGTAAACAATTTTGTTTAAAAATGTTTAAAGATTGTTTATTGCGATCAACAAAACGATAGGATGGTTTTTCTAAGAAAAACTTTCTTAAAGGTAGCTTACTAAAAACATATTTTTGAAAATTTTATTCCAAGCCATAATTTACTATATGAGAAAATTGAATACTGTCATTCTATCTTCTTTTTTTTTTCTATTGAACTTACCTGGCACCAGTCAAACATTAATGATTATTTTAATATTTATTTACAAGATTCATTATTGATTGTGATCCTATTGTGAAATTACCTCTGTCAACATTTCAAATAAGAATATTGTTTTCGGTAAATCCATTTGGTATCGGAGAACAAAGAACATTTATTGTAATGAAACTAGTTAGTGGAGCTGAGAAAAGGAGTAAAAAAAATATTTTTGCTGTTAACTGTAAGATTATATTTGTACACTTGAGAGATACACACACCCAAGCCGCTCCCCTTCACCCTTTTACGATCCATCACTACCACATAATCTATATATTGTTATATAAAAATGAAATAGAAATATAAGCTTTGTACACCCTTGCTAATTTCAGTTTATAGATAATCTGGCGTCCTATACCATGTGACCACCAGTGTACGTGTGAAGAACAGTGTAGGTATGTATAGTAGTAAAAATAAAAATAATTGTTCTATATTTTTAATTTAATTGGACTTGTACTTCGACCTAGCCTAATCCTAAAAGACCTGCTGATATATTTCTAGGTCTTATTAAAACACAGTTATTATCAAGGAATAATATTAAATTGTATTTTATAAAACAACAGTTTACACAAAATTTGTGATAACGGAATACCTTCAAGTGCGTGTGCGCACACACACACACACACACACACACACACACACACACACACACACACACACACACACACACACACACACACATATATATATATATATAGGATATATATATATAGGATATAATATACTTCACTAAGAAATGTTCCTTATAACTATACTACAACTTTTACTGATTTGAACTAAATTACAAAATAATCATAGTAATGTTTTCTCAAAAGGCCACCGTTAAAAAATAAATAATAATAATTTTACTAAAACATATATGTAATATTTTTGAAAACTGTATTTCTACTTTCAGAAATCAGTACTGAAGAAGTTTAGTTTTTTTGAATTAATTATTTCAAAGTTTTTAAAAACATAAACGTACTTAGTGTTATCGTGATTGTCAAATTTAAAATCTAAATTGAGAATGTTATTAAATTGTTTTTACAGTTCAACCAAATAGCTCGACTACCGTAAATGATCATCCCTTTATATATTTTACATATTTTGTGTATACGATTTTAAACCTCCACAGAAAACTATAATTTTAGAGAGCTAACTCAACTTAATCGACTTATTTTGTACTATACAAACAACTATATTTGGAGACTCCATCAATATTGATGGAGAGAGTTATTCATGATATATCCACTGTCCATTCACAAGGAATCGACAGTCCTGCTACATCACCTGTTCATTCTTAAGGACTCAAAGGTCATGCTACATCACCTGTTCATTCTTAAGGACTCAAAAGGTCATGCTACATCACCTGTTCATTCTTAAGGACTCGAAGGTCTTGTTAAACCACCTGTTAATTCTTAAGGACTCAAAAGCCATGCTACATCACCTTTTCATTCTCAAGGTCTCAAACATCATGATACATCACCTGTTCATTCTTAAGGACTCGAAAGCCATGCTACAGCACCTTTTCATTCTCAAGGTCTCAAACATCATGATACATCACCTTATCATTAAGGATTCGAAAGTGATGATACATCGCATTTTCATTATTAAGGTCTCGAAAGTCATCCTACATCATCTGTTCATTCTCAAGGACAGGGAAGTCATTAAACATCACCTGTTCATTCATAAGGCCAGGAAAGTCATGAAACCTTCCCAAAGATTAGAAAGCCATGATACATCACCTGTTCATTCTCAAGGAGAGGAAAGCTAGGAAGGGAAAGAATCACACAAAATGTTTTGTTTGTTTTTATCGACTTTTATTTTAAATGGCGTTTTTGTAAACTTAACTTAGTTCTACTTTATTCACTCCTAGAAACAAAATAAATGTTTGTAAACTAGTGAATTAGTGAATATTTGAAGTAAATAAAGCTTTAGGAGGGAAAATAGAATGGTTTATTTACAACATTTTAGTTATGAATTTATTTCTTGTTCTTGAACATAGAATGTACCAAATAAAGTGATGAAAACATTCCACAAATTTTATAAATTATGTAGCATTAAATTGTGTTTAAATCATTAAAAAAATAAATCTTAAGTACCAAAATTTCGAAAGAACAGCTAACACAATTAGTAGTTTAAACGTTTCAACAAGATGTATTCATTCAAAGTATGTAACTATTGATATGGTCATGATTGTGGGGGACAGTCGAATATAAACCACCGGGGTTAACGTCATTTCTCTCCTTTCTTTTTGATGCTAGTGTTATATTCTTTCTCTTGAGTCTCCTCTTCCTCCTCATCGTACAGATTCAAGTTTTTACCGATCTGCCACGTCTTTATGTCTAAGAGGACTCCGATGGACATGACAGCTGAAAAAAATTATTAGTATTTATAACAATTTTGTAAATTTAAGAGTCACATCGTTATGAATGATAAGTATGAATAATCATCGGAGCTTAATCCCTTTTAACGGTGTATATTAGATAAGAGTCTCAAAACGCAAATGTAAAACACTAATTTTATATCACATAAGAATAAATGTATATTTTTGAAAAAAAATATACTACACGACCATTTTGGGATGCAAATATATATTTATGCTACATAACAAATATTGGAAAGTTACAATTTTGTTTCATTACTAGTGAATGCTGATACCAAGCTAGAAAATGTAAAAATTATTTAAATAAAGTAAGGTACTGTCAGTGAAATTAGTGATAGATATTAATTTATTCCCTGTATATTCTCAGACAGTAAACTAAACCTGCCTTCTTTAGAAGATCTATATCATCACAGATAATTAACTAAATCTCTGTTTTATAGAGGCTAAATATCATCATAGATAATAAATTAATTTACCTTGTTTGGAATATAAATGAATATAGTCACAGATAATAAATTAAATCTACCTTGTATTGAGGCTATATATTTTCACAGATAATAAACTAAATCTACCTTGTATAGAGACTAAATATTGTCACAGATAATAAATTATTCTATCTTGTATAGAGGCTACAATCTTCACAGATATTTTTGGTACTCTTAAAAACTGAAACGATTGAAAAATAATATTTACAGTCTTCATGAATAACAGCACATAATATTCAAATTAATAAATATATTCTACTAATAAATATTCAAACTACTGTATTTTAATCATAAAATAATGTCTCAGTCTATTTTTTGATGCCTCAAAAATAAGTTACTCGTTACATGGCTGTAAAATGTTCTATCAGTGCACGTATTCCTTCTTAAGTATATTAGAGAGAGTTTTAAATTGATTTTAGATCTTTATTTTGTTGCTGGAAAACCATTTATAATCCCTTTATTAAAAATTTGTTTTTTTTTTCTAAAATAAGTATTGTTTAGGTCCTTCCTAAGCTCTTTCGTCGTTATAAAATTGAATTTAATGAACTTATCTAGGTTTATTAAGGTTTGAATAAATTAATGAAGATATTAGTTAGGATTCTAAACAATGTTTATTTTCGAAAAAAAAAGTTAGTTAAGAAATCACAAATTATTTCCTTATAAAAAAAATAAAATTTAAAGTAGGTAAAAATTAAATTGAACACCATTAACGGTATTTACAACTCACCTGCTCCAAATCCATCTAAATATAATCTGAACTTGTATTTATGATACAGCCAACAGTTCCCGTTCTCGCCACAGGATGCGTCCCAAACAAGACATGCACTGTCTGAAAACAAAACAATCAAGAATAAGTTCACGAACACTTCTGGAAGAATAATTATGGAAATAAATTAAACAGGTAACGATTTATTGAAAGATGGCGCATTCTTTAATCATATATAATCCCTCTTGATTTCCGTTTTTCTTCCTTACAATCAACAAGAAAATTACTAGCTTCAGTGGTTGAATGGTCTAAGGCGTAACTCTCGTGCTAGACTGGCCTGTTGAAGACAGGGAGATCGGGGGTCGAATCCCGGTTGGGTCTACTTAGGGTGTTTTTTCCTAAAGGCTTTCTCACCCTCCCCCCACGTCAAATTAATGAAAACTACCTCTAAAATGCTTCCTTCCTCATCCCCTACCCCACTATAGTAATTATTATTTATGTGTATAACCTGAACAGGTAGTAGGACGTGGTGGTTTTTTTAAAGTATATATTTCTACAGGAGAGACAACCCTCCACCATTGAATTCGTTTCCACCCGTATATTATGTTGTGTTTACATCCTTAACAAGAGAAAAAAATACGAGTAAGCATGAAATATTTTACGTACTTAGTTCATCTCGTGTTGAAAATTACTTTATTTAGTCTGCACCACAAAAATTACAAAATATTAATAGAAAAAATCATAGTAGACCCTATTAATTTATTTGTTTAACGGCTAAGAATTTCTCTAATTTTCTTACTTAATTGGAAATCAACGAGTTGCTTCCATTTAAACAATAAAGAATACAAATAATAACTGACCATCCTGATTATCGTAATTAAAAGTTTGTTGTTACGAGGCCCAAGGCTCAATGTTATATTAGCATTATGAGTTTGAAAACATGCTCGCTATTGAATTAAATTTAATAGGCCAATACAAATTAAGGCCTCCTATTTCTGGTGATAGAACATTGTTTGAACTTGAAAGAGATTTCTTTTAGTTCAGTTTAGTTTATTTTAAATTTAAAGCTAATAAGAATTTTCTTAATTAATTCTAATCATACACATCCATAACTGCGTTCATTTTGCACTGTTTCGCAATATTACCCCTGCATAGTCAATATTCTTCTTTAAAGTGGGAATGTAGGGAAACGAGAGAAAATGCCAGAGTTTTTTACAGTTTTTTTATCCGAACTTTTTTTTTGTTGCCAAACTTAGTAAAATATTGCTCCAATAGCAACATAGAGTTTAATTATTTTCACGGGGTGATATCAAAATTCGTTGAATATCTGTCATGAACATTGCGGCATTAGATGAGAAACTTTTTAAATAAATATAAAAGCTGTCTTTAAATCCCAGGACACCTTTTACTGATGTTCAAGAACTGTTGATATCACCTAGTGAAGAAAATTTAATTTTATGATTCTACTGGAGAATTATTTGATTTCTATTGACCAAAAATGTTTTTATATTAAAACTGCAAAAATACTGCCCTTAATTAATGTCCCATTCTACCCTACCTTAATCTTAAATTCGCAGATCGGAAGGTAACTGTTCTCCATCTTCAGACTGAAGAAGATTAAATAAGATTGATTGTTCAGTGGTGGTATCAATAACCATGCTTACTGAGATTCTCTAGTAAAATTCACTGGGCTAGCAATCATACTAAATAACTATTTATTTTTTACAAATATGTAAGATATATTTAAACTGCACAATCATTTGTATTTTTTTTAATGGTACGTCTTAACAAAAATATTATAAATGAATTGATAAATGGGTTATGGATGCGAAGAGTATTTTAGGAGAAAATCTCTCACATAAGATATAAATCACCTGTGGTAAAATATCCCAATTGTAGTCAGCCAAAATTCGAACTTTAACCTCTTCATTGACGTCAATTAATTCTAATTCGAGACTGATGCCTTAAGACGGCGTGACCATTAGTGTGTACCACAAGTCTTTTATATATATATATTAGAGTAAGCGTGTGTGTGAGGGGAAGGGGAACTGCATTGTCAGTACCAAAAATAAAATCCATCAAAGATAATTTTTAAAATGTAATTTATAAGATGACAATGTTACTCACCAACAAGAGCTCCGAAAATTATAGGTCCAGGAATGAAGCCGAAAAGACTAACCAAGAGCAGACTCAAACCTTGAGCTAGTACTTTATCCCTCGGTTCCACGCACCTGAAACACATACACACAAATATAGATTCGACTTGGCGAACAACACATTTTTTAAAGGTTTTTTTTTAAGAAAAAACTCTATGGCATCAGCCAGCAATCGGGCTATACCGACCGAGCGGTCATCGTCTGTTGAAGATAACAATGCCAATATTTGTGGATAAATAATATCATTAAGTCATCACAACGAACCTTATGATCATTAGTCTCAGTCTTCTAGACCGGGGCTGCTAATTTTTCGTTCAAGTAGCTACTCATTTGTCCTCACGAGACTGAGTTGACCCCGTTCCCGACCCACTAATTCACAGAAAAATCTGGATGCACCTGGGATCGAACCCGGGACCTCTGAATCTGTAGCGATAACCAAGAGAAGTCGACTTTCTTGTTTGTGCAAGTCATAGGGTTTGTGGGAAATCCCAGATAAGTTCAGATGTTTTGTGATTTCTGTGGAAATGTATAGCTGAAGATCTCTTTATAGACCTCTTTAACCACTTTTTATTGACATCGGGAGCTAAGTCTTAGTAACTAGTATTGAAAATTTGTAAATTTGGATATGTTAATCCTTGAAATTATTGTTTATTTTTTAATGTCTGTTTGGTAACGTCCGAGAAATTACTGTCGAAATAAAATGTTGTTTTTTGAAAGTGCCCATTTATATATATTTTTTAATTGTGATCACTTCCTAGATGTACGAATTTTTTTAAAAATATATAAGTCATGAATATCGATTTGACAGAACTCCGGAAACCATTGTTCAAAAGGAATCGCATTGCGTTTTAAATAGATAGATATTTGAGTGATCGCGAGCTCTCCTACGGATGTGAGCCCTCAAACTCAAAATTTATAAATTAAAAACATATTATAATTACTAAAATACAAATGAATAATGCGTAAATTGTGAAATTTCTGACAGGTTAGTAAAAGATTTTTTTTAGAAAAACTAGCGTTGAAAAAGTAAAATAAATAAAATAAACTTTAATAAATCAATTATTTCAACAGTAGACTGAGAGAAATTTCTTTAAAAGTATAGTGTAAATATTAATCTTGTATTCCACGTCAGTGTATATTTATATTTAAAAAGTTAATAACAAAACAAAATTGTAAAGGACTTACCTAAAATTGACGACCACAGATCCAACTCTACCCAAACTACTTAAAATTGAAATAATGAAGCTAATGGATATATGTATTAGTAGAATTCTAGTGCAGTCCACCGGACATGGTCCATTCATGATCGTGACGACGGCGCTGTCGTTCGTGAAAACTGGCACTTCTGGCAGTTGACTAAAAGGAACACTAATCTCCTCAGGGACGCATGAGCATTCGCCGAAGGACTGGAACAAAGAAAATACACCGAGGTCTACCTATGAACGTGTCTATGTTTGAGTATGCATAAATCCATAGCTTGGTGATGCCATGTATTCGTACACGTGTTGACATTACACCTTCCTCTAACTGATGTTGACAGAAACACGAAGCTATAACTACTTCTAAGATTACTACAATACCCTCCATCCCATGGGCTTAACGTATCAGAATGGGCTTGGTGGAATGGATAAGGTAGGGGCAAATAATTCTGGGGTTCGTTTAGTATGGTTTATTGAAATATATTAATTACACCACTAGTGTATAATGTTATGTAGGATTTAGAACTAATTGAAAGAGTTTAGAGAAATATGCTAGTTCTGTTGATATCCCTACTCAGTAGTCTGTACTCTGACTTATCATTGGCGCTACGATCCTAGCTGGTGTCAAACACCCGACCATCCAGCATTGCACTGATGTTATTCCACTCACCCCTCGCTTTTATACTCTCTTTCGAGCGAGCGACGCGGGGTGAGCGGAAGGCCGAGAGGCAGTGGAGTGAGGGAGGCAACCGATAGCCTTTATTTGGTAAGAGAACGGAATATATGTGGATATCTTAAAATTAAAACAATTAGGAACTTGTTCTTCCGGATGAGTCGGGTTGCATTCCGCCCACTATAGTCCATTGCAATTAGACCGAAAAATGACAAATAGGAGAAAAAATTTATAAAGTTTTTAAACTTTTGTCAAATACTCCTTTGACCTCAAGGAAATGAGATCCGAAGAGTTCCCATCTCTGAGGGGGGAGCTTCCCCCCTAACCCCCTTAAATTTGAAAAAACCATCAAAGCGTAAAATGATCGTACCCAGCTTATAAAAAAAAAACTAATAACAATGTTTATAATTTTAAACTGTAACAACTTATTATTTTTATAAATAATCTTACTATATGCAACCCCGTATTGGCCATGGTTTTCTTAAAAAATGTATTTTTTATGAAAGAAAAAACAGGAAATCGCAGAATTGTAGTAGTTTCTTAGTATTTATTTCATTTAATGTATTTTTTATAAAAGAAGAAACAGGAAATCGCAGAATTGTAGTAGTTTCTTAGTATTTATTTCATTTATTAAAGAAGAAACATAACAAATGTTTATTTATAAAGTTTCTTATATCCGCCAAACTATGCACATCACCCGACTTTGAATAAAAGAGCGTACGCACAGTGTTTGGCAAGCGCCTGTCACGTAATGAGAGGGGAACTCGCGCATGCGCGCTAAATCACTGTTCTTCTGCGCATCCTGACGTCATTTCTTTACAAATTACACGAGCAGTAGTGTGTTGTGCTTTATCAAGTGAAGAGTTTTGAAGAGTGAAGTGTTTTATTGTACTTGAATCTTCTGCTATACATTCATGGTCTCCAGACGTTACAAGTGGATCATTTTCACAGTTCTCTTTTGACAATGCTGATTTTAATATTGCCACAATGACCGGAAAGGCCACATTCCATTCCATGGGGGGGATACGTTGTGTCACCCCAAAATACTGCTATAATAGACAGAGAAGTTATCAAATTATCTAGTATCCCTGCTTCAAAGGAAACCGAGGTGGCCCAAAAAAATCGAAACAAAAACATTTAGACGAGAGAACAGAGCTGGCATTGAAGAAGTTACATTACAAAATGTTTACGTAGATGGGGCTTTTAAAGAAGCAGCTAAACTCTCTAATCAAGACATTTCTTGGTTGTTTGGGAAATTTTTGAAGCAATTTTCTATGACTTCCTGTCAAGGTTTTATGGAAAAGGTTACTAATGACATGCCTTACTCAACATCACAGGTATTAGCTCTTCCATTTGTTAACAGCCCACCAACTGATTATGGCACAATATTGACTGTTTTAATTTATGCAATCCAGGAAAGCAATAAGAGAAATCAAATAACGACTGTTGTGACCTTTGATCAACCCCTTTACATCAAGGCAAGAAATATCGTTGCCCTTGAAAACAGCAGTGAAAATGAAATGTTTTCGAATATCATCATTCGATTGGGAGGCTTCCACTTGCTGATGAGCTACCTTGGATCAATCGGCTTTATAATGAAGAATAATGGAATTTCCGAGCTATGGGAAACTGTATATTCTGAAGCATCAATTCCGCACATGCTTTCAGGACATGCTTATTCAAGAGCTATCGAGGCACATTGTACAACTCTGTGCGCTCTTTCAGTAATAATAATGGAGGAAATGGACATTTCAGACCCTGATAAAGAGCACATGACTAGTCTCCTCTCCAACTTTGAAGTCATTCCACCGTCATTTGATTGCCTGAAAGAAGATCAAGTGGTTACAAAGCTGAAAAAACAGTTTTTTGACAAGATTAAAAGACTCAAGCAACGAGGGAAAACATCTCAACTATGGCTGCAGTACTTTGAACTTGTAACCCAAGCACTACACTTTATTCAAGCAGAGCGTATGGGAGATTGGAACCTTCACTTGAACTGCGTTAAGCAATGCTTCCAGTGTTTCATGCAGCAAGACATTTCCCTTACGCCAAGGCTGGTCAATTATACCTCCAGGATATGAATGCACTTAAGAAGAACATGACAACTGAGGAATTCCGTAAATTTACTCGGGACAGCTTTTTTACTATTCGCCGTTCAAATAAGAATTGGTCCGGAGTTTGGTCAGACATGGTGATAGAGCAAACGCTATTGAAAAACTTGAAAAATGTTGGAGGTGTTACACACGGGAGAGGTTTTTCTGGTAGCGTTCTTAACAGGTGCATTTGTGGTTTCCCCATAGCCCACCATGTTTGTGAGGAAATTGAAAAATTCTGCAACATGCTCACAATTAGCAGCAATCAAAATGTTGAATTGAGAAGTGGAAGAATACTAACTAGTGAAATACACTGTAAGAAATTCGAAGCATGGTTACGACAACACTCGCCTTTTATTGATATGCAAGATCTGTTCTCACTGGCATCTGGCTTAGTTGCACAAGATGATGTCAGATGCTACAAAGCTGTATATGTAGGAGAACAATCTCTGCAAAGAATTGGAACTGACATTACACAATTTGGCTCTCTCAAGCTGAAAAGAGCTGGCGTGGCTAAGACAATGTCTTCGTCAACCAGCACAGTAATAGACGGAAAATACGTTATTGAAGTTGATACAACGCAGCTTTTCCAGAGAATACTGTGCACTGTACATTCACCTGACGACTTACAAGATTGTTTCATATTTGAGCTTGCAACAGTACCCATGGCTTTATTTGATAGCAGCGGCCTTATGAGAAAGATAGAGAAATCAGCGTTTTATAATGTCTTTGATACAATTCCAGAGCGACCAGTTGGTAACAGTGACAACCTGTACTTTGTTATTGATGGAGGCTTTCTTATTCATCGCGTAGTATGGCCAAAGCAAGGGACCTTTGGTGATGTCTACACCACCTACACTTATTACATCAAGAAGCATTATGGCGATCAAGTAAGAGTGGTTTTTTGACGGATACACTGAAAGTAGTGTCAGCACCAAGGTTGTAGAACGCCAAAGACGCTTGATGAAGCGTACTTCAAGAGAAATAATTTTTAATGAGAGTACAGTTCTCGTTGACTCACAGAAACAATTTATAAGCAATCTTGCCAATAAGGAGCGTTTAATTTTGCAACTCGCTGGCCACCTGGAGAACGTAGGCATACACACTTTTACAGCAACAGATCATGCTGATGCACATATTGTGCGTACCGCAATAGAGACACATGAGAAGAATAACAAGCAAGTTGTTGTAGTTGGCCAAGATGTTGATCTTCTTGTTTTACTTATTGCTCTTACTCCAGACGCAATGGATGTCCTCATGCTGAAAGAGGGTAAAGGTAACGTCAAAGATAGGTACTACAGCTCTAAAGATCTGCAGAACTCTAATTTTGTGACCGATGGCAAAAAATAAATTCTCTTCCTTCATGCGATTAGTGGTTGTGACACAACCTCAGGGTTTTATGGGAAGGGAAAACTGCAGGCAGTACAGTAAATACCTGCAAGATATCCCTGATATATTCAATAACCCTAATTCTACTTATGATGACATCGAACGAGCAGGAGAGAGGTTCATCATCGCATTGTACAACAACAACAAAAAAGAAGAAAGCAGCTTGAATAAGATGAGATATGAGTGTTTTAATAAACTAGTAGGTCAAGCAAGTGCTGCTGTTGTCCTCTCCAAGTTACCTCCAACCACAGAAGCTGCACATCAACACTCCCGTCGCACATTCCACCAAGTGCAAACAAGGCAAGAAGATTGTTTGAACCCATCAGGTTGGGGATGGAAGTTAGTGAACAATTTGTTGACGCCCATATACACTACTAAAGGACCAGCGCCAGCTAAAATAGTGTCTCTAATTACTTGTGGATGCAATAAAGGTTGTGGAAAGAAATGCAAGTGTGTGAAAGCTAGCCTGCGTTGCATTATTATGTGCAAGAACTGCTGAAGCCAAAGCTGTTCTAACACTTAAGCAATAGACCTCGTCGATGAAGAAGAAGAAGACAATAATTATTTATATAGTAAAGAAAGAACTGTTACATTATTTTGTATTATATAGACAGAAATAATTTTAATGTAATTATTGTAAAATAAAATAATTTGTATTGAAATGTAGCCTAAATATTTTTCGCACTTCCGATACTTTTTAATTCTTAATTTATGACTATGTTCTAAATTTTCAATTTAGAGAAGGTTATGTGTTGTTTGGTGTTTAGTAAAGTAAAGCTTGGGTTTTAATCTGTGTAGTAACTTGTTTTATAAGCAAGATAAAACCTTTTTACGGTTTGACTGCTTCGAAATTTCAGGGGGGCTTAGGGGGGTGAAGCTCCCCTCTCAAGGGAGGGAACTCTTTGGTTTTCATTTCCTGGAGGTCCAGAGAGTGTTTAACCAAAATTTAAAAACTTTATAAATTTTTTCTCCTATTCTACCTAATTGCAATGGACTACTAGCAACTGGCGTATTTCTGTACAGGCGCCTCCTCCCACCCCCTCCCACCTTAAGATCTAAAACTCACTGTTATATGTTATGTACCCAAAAAGGAGGGGTGTTTCCCCTAAGATACTAGTTTTGACAACGCTTTGTGCTAGCCTACACGACCTAGTCAGAATGCCGATTCAGAAGAGTTGATGGTGTGAGTTCATAGGCCTACGGGTTCGGCCAGACTGACAAGCGTGCATGCGAACGAGCGACTGGGTAACTGCATGGCCAAACTGGCGAGCGAGCGAGCGACTGGGTGACTGCGTGGCCAAACTAGCGAGCGAGCGACTGGGTGACTGCGTGGCCAAACTAGCGAGCGAGCGACTGGGTGACTGCGTGGCCAAACTGGCCAGCGAGCGAGCGACTGGGTGACTGCGTGGCCAAACTGGCGAGCGAGCGAGCGACTGGGTGACTGCGTGGCCAAACTAGCGAGCGAGCGACTGGGTGACTGCGTGGCCAAACTGGCCAGCGAGCGAGCGACTGGGTGACTGCATGGCCAAACTGGCGAGCGAGCGACTGGGTGACTGCGTGGCCAAACTAGCGAGCGAGCGACTGGGTGACTGCGTGGCCAAACTGGCCAGCGAGCGAGCGACTGGGTAACTGCATGGCCAAACTGGCGAGCGAGCGAGCGACTGGGTGACTGCGTGGCCAAACTAGCGAGCGAGCGACTGGGTGACTGCGTGGCCAAACTGGCCAGCGAGCGACTGGGTGACTGCGTGGCCAAACTGGCGAGCGAGCGAGCGACTGGGTGACTGCGTGGCCAAACTAGCGAGCGAGCGACTGGGTGACTGCGTGGCCAAACTGGCCAGCGAGCGAGCGACTGGGTGACTGCATGGCCAAACTGGCGAGCGAGCGAGCGACTGGGTGACTGCGTGGCCAAACTAGCGAGCGAGCGACTGGGTGACTGCGTGGCCAAACTGGCCAGCGAGCGAGCGACTGGGTAACTGCATGGCCAAACTGGCGAGCGAGCGAGCGACTGGGTGACTGCGTGGCCAAACTAGCGAGCGAGCGACTGGGTGACTGCGTGGCCAAACTGGCCAGCGAGCGACTGGGTGACTGCGTGGCCAAACTGGCAAGCGAGCGAGCGACTGGGTGACTGCGTGGCCAAACTGGCGAGCGAGCGAGCGACTGGGTGACTGCATGGCCAAACTGGCGAGCGAGCGAGCGACTGGGTGACTGCGTGGCCAAACTAGCGAGCGAGCGACTGGGTGACTGCGTGGCCAAACTGGCCAGCGAGCGAGCGACTGGGTGACTGCGTGGCCAAACTGGCCAGCGAGCTAGCGCGTGATTAGCAGATACCTCTCGATAGTTGTTGACGAGGAGGCAAAGGTTCGAATCTTGGCTCAGTGAACTGAGGGTGGTTTTTGACAAGTGATTTGTTGTTGTGGTTTTCCCATCCTCTATCCGCGCTAATGGGGATTCTTATTTGTAAAGGCCTACTTTGATTATAATATCGAAGTATTTTGGCATATCAGTTTTACATATATATTTATATATTGATCTATGTATAGGTATGGTTTATGATCTTAACAATTAAATTAGGTCGTTAATAGCAAGTATACTAAACCTATCGATAACTATAAAAAAAAAAGTCAAATATCATGTCAAGTTGAGAATTTTTCCAAGCACACAATGAACCAACATACAATAATATTGCCTAGCGCCTGTAAACTAGACTGTTCCGGCTCGAGTGCTTGCTTAGAACTAGAACCGTTCTATCTTTAAAGCGCGCGCGCTCGGTCGCTCTCTCCAGTCTGGCCACCTCTCATTACAACCAATGTGTTCTATTCTATTTTTTAGTCACTCGCCCAGTCTGCCCGTCCCCTACGTCATTCTTACACGCTCTAGTTTACTTAAGGCTTGAAGCTATGACAGTATTATAATTTTATTAAATTGTCACTATTCTTAATATTTAAGTACAATATTTAAACTTACGGCTTTGCCTTTCAAGGTTCAAGAAATAATTTTAAAGGAATCCTATATTATTTATAATAAAATAGTGCTATACTCGAATATTTCGATTAAAGGCATGAATTGATTACCTCCCGTAATTTAAAATATATTGTTGGCAATATTTACTCTCCGAAGTTTATGTTAAATATTCTAAAGACAAAGGAGGAGACGAAAGAATTTTAAGAAAAGTACCAGCGTTCACCTGAAGAGATAATGGGACGAAACGTTGTGTCTGGATGTCATTCAAAAGTATGTTTGATAATGTATACATCTTATAAACTCACCGTCAATGATCCATTCGGAGAGAGGAACTTGGTTTTACATCCGAGCTGACAAGGAGAGTAAAGGTCATATCTTTCTCCACGTAACAAACTGGTTGATAATGTATACATCTTATAAACTCACCGTCAATGATCCATTCGGAGAGAGGAACTTGGTTTTACATCCGAGCTGACAAGGAGAGTAAAAGGTCATATCTTTCTCCACGTAACAGACTGGTTGATACTTGACGGCTTCACAGGCGCAATTCATGTTGCAATCGTTGTAAATATCAAGCCTTTGAAATTAAAAGAGAAAAAATTCTTACCTATCAATGATATAATAAATCATGTTGAATATAGCATATATTTGAAAAAAAATATTCTAATAGAGGTGATTCTTCCTAGTTTATCAGGAAAATGTCAAACTCAGTGGTATTGGGGTAAAGTGCTCGCCCCAGGACCCGATGTCCGTGGGTTCAAACCCAACTGAGGTTGACGGGTTTTTCTTGACCGATAAAATTCCATAGCACAACTTCCTTTGGAGGGGAAGTAAAGCTGTCGGTCCCATGTCGATTGTGGAATCCTGGAAGGTATTTGAAAATACATTCCCCGGAAAAATTAGTCCACTCTCGCTCATAGAAATTCTCGTATATTTATATAATCAATCAGTTCAGAAAGTGCACGCTAAATACCTCAAATATATTTTTAATCAGGTAAAATATTATGAAATTGGAACCGACAACGGTCAAAGCATTATGATAAACGCCTCCAATATAAAACCTTATTTAACAAGAGCTTACAAAACAGTTTTGCAATCAGAATGATTATGACCCGCTTCGGTAGCTGCGTGATCTAATCTCACGTGATCTAATCTCGCATTGGGTTACACTGCCGATAACGGGGAGATAGAGGTTCGGATTTAGGTCGGTTGTACTGAGGAGAGTTTTTTTTACCAATTTTTTTCCAATTTCCCTTCACTTGGATGCGGGTACACTTCCAATGAATATATCCTCCCTAATCCATAAAACTACTAGCGTAATTAATATATCAGCGTATAACCCGAACGGGTAGCAGGATGCGGTGCTAGAAAAAACAGGAATGATAAATTATTATTATTATTATTATTATTATTATTATTAAATTAAAAAACCCTTTTAAACAAATCCCAATTTCAGTTGGCAAGTGAAGGATGTAGAAATCCGCGCCTCAAGGAGTGCTCTGGTCCGAGCGTAATCTTGTATATAATATCCTGGTTAATTGGCCGTGATCATTTAGTAGTTTGCGTAATCTTGTATGTAATATCCCGGTTAGTTGGCCGTGATCGTTTAGTAGTTTGCGTAATCTTGTATATAATATCCTGGTCAATTGTCCGTGATCGTTTATTGGTTTGCGTAATCTTGTATATAATATCCCACTCCCAGTTAATTGGCCGTGATCGTTTAGTGGTTTACATAATCTTGTATACAATATCCCAGTTAATTGGTTGTGATCATCAAAAGTTTTACCGACAGCAAAAGAATTCTCAACTAACCACGCTAATCTTGTGAGGCTATCAATAATTCGTAGCTATATCTTTGCCCCAGACGCACTTACTTCCCACCATCCATGTCCAAGCCGTATAGTCCGTTGTCCTCACATTTCAGGAAGATGTGGAATATACTGCCACCCACGTACAGGACACCAAGAAACACGTTCCAGCCTAGAATGATTCTGGGTCTGGGCTTGTACTTTCCCATCAAGTACCCAGATAACATGAACCCAAACACCATGGCGAGGACCCTCGTGCCTCCTGGAATATTATTAGAGTCATTAGCATAACTTATGATTAAGTCTGCGTAGACTCGTCTTCGAATCTTAGAAAAAATTATTAACATGAGATGAAATAGAAAATACTACAAATAGTAACCAAATTTTAACATAGTTTTGTTATAATGTAATCATTATAACATTTATATATTCCGTTAAGCGTTAAATTAATGGTATGGGGTCTGGTTAAGTTTTTCCTATTAATATGTTGGGGATGATTCAGGAATAGGTAGTATTATCTCTATAAAACAAATTCCAATTCAAAATTTGAAAAACCTTTTTTTTAATTGTGTTATTTAAATCTATAATATCCTTAAGGATTCAAGATCTCGAGTATTTGATGGTTCAAGGATCCAAGAGTGCCAGCCCCAAATCTAAAGAATACATTTGATGTAAATATTTGTGTAATTTATTTTTCTGAAAAACAATCAACCAATCGTCTTAATAAATAGCTTGCCAAAATCACATATTAAATCAAGTGCATTAGTGTTATTAAAGACAAAATTTAATCGATGGCGATGATTTTTAACTTTTTTTTTGTGGAATGAAAGGTATTAGTAATCAGTGGCGAATTTTGGATTGTTTTCAGGGAGAGTCCAGCTTTGCGAGATTGTACCATTATATATTGTGCGTACATTAGGTATTTAACTTGACCTTGAATGTCAATCGTACTCACATTTGCTCACTAGTTCGTGGTTGGTCAAATTAATAGCGAGCGGGACGGAACATTTTATTAGTAAAGTACCATCAAGCGTGCCTTCGCATGGACACACAACCACTAAATAGCATATCAGAAAGTAAGCCTTTGATGTAATTTCCCAATTACTCGGCTTGCACGGATACAAGTCACGTGGATTCAAAGAAACGTGATTGTGGAACTTTGAAACCATTAGCAATGTCATCAATACAGAGACACTTTTAACCTAATAGTTGACGTTCCTAGTAATCTGGTGCTCAGATTAAAATGTCATCGCCATTTTGTTTGTTTCCGCCTTGAATGAAAGTTATGTCATGTTAATCAAACTGCATAGTACTTAATAGTTAACTTTTCATAAGAATAACCATAGTTTTAATTACCCTTTGAAAAGAACATGTATGTCAAAAAAATATATTGTGTTTTATCAACATTTTATTCATGCGTTTTTAAACTGATGCGGAAATCTTCGGAACTAATTATCCACGTAAGCCGAGGACTTACTGTAATTATAGTGACACTTTTTTTTAATGAAACTATATCTCTCTTAATAAATTAGTCGACTTCCATAAGCTATTAATAAACAAATATATATTTTAAAACTGTTAATCGTGCAGTATCTTTGGAGGGCTGCATAGGTATTGGAGATATATCCCATTAGATGTCAGCTTAGGCAAAATATTGACAAAACATTTAACAGTAGACGAGTTTGATGTTTATTGGAAAAAAACACAGAGCTATGTTCTATGATCCTATTCATATGTAATCTTCATAATTAAAAAGTTTAAATTTTCCGCTCTGATAAGTTCAAATATCCAAATATTTTGGTTGATCCTAAATGCCCGGGGAACGAAAGGTAACTGGTATAGGAGCGTATAATGTATTTTTGTGAATCAAATCAAGTAATTTACTAAGGGTGGAAAGCGAGTCACAATACAAATGGTATTTTCATTTATATTTTCCTCCTCCCCTATTTCTTCTCCTGCTGCCAGAGAGTTCCAATCAGCAACGATATAAACCCACTTGACTTCAGTTGTTTATGAATTTTTGCTAAACTATTTTTGTTCTTTAAGGTGGGGATGTAGGGAACGCGGGAAAAGGTTGATGTTTTTGTAGTTTTTTTTGTCCACAAAAAAAATCTTTGGTTAAAATAGATCAAATAATTATTCAGTAGAAACATAGATTTTAATTATACCTAGGGCGATACCCACAGCTCTTGAATATCTGTCAAGGGTGACATGCAATATAATGACACATTTTTCTTTTAATTTAAGAAGTTTCTCTTCCAATGCCGCTATGTTCATGACAGATATTGGACAACTGTTGATATCACCAAGTGAAGAAAATTAAACTCTTATGTTTGTATTGAAGCAATATTGTATTTATTTTGGCCAAGTAGGTAGATAAACCTACGTTTTAGATCATTCTCCAGATGGATGTTTTCAAATTATAATAATGTGTCGTGTCACAATCCACTAATCGATAAATACGCTTCACATTAACAAGTTATTTCAAATCTCCTCCCAAAGGTCAACGAAGCTGTCTGCTTGCTTCTGGATGTAGAGCACAAGCGTTTACAAATGCGCATGCGCACTGATTTGAGATGGTTGGTTCTGAGATTTGATTGGTTCTCCTGTGCCGAGCATCTCAGGCAGAGCGGACCAAGTAGAGAAGTGGAATGTAAGCGGAACAGCTCGTGCCTATTAGGCAGAAATCTTGTTATTGGCTTAGAGCTCGTCACGTGACCACGATTCTGTTCTGAGCTAGTTTTTCTGCGAACGTGTGAATCCACAGTAACTCGTGTTCTTTCTACACTATGGCAGTGGAAGCGATTTAGCCTACGCGACGTCTTACCTGATAGCATGCTGGCCCCAGAAGCTGACATGTGATACTGCGTCTCGGTGTACTTCATGGAGAACGCCATATGTCCTGAACCTACTATGATGAAGAAAGTCGCAGACCAGATGTTGTACATCAACATCTGATTCTTCAAGAGACGTTTCAGGGATACGATGAATCCTGAGGAAGTAAAAATTATCACTCAAAGTGTTAAATATTTACTTCGTGTTTCATCCGTTTCAGTGGCCAATTGGTCTAACGCGTCACTTTAGTGTTAGACTGGCCCGCTGATGACGGGAAGATTGGGGTTCGATTTCCAGTTGGATCTACTGAGTTTTTTCCGAAGTGGTTTCCAACTCTCCTATAACGCAAATTCGGGTACACTTCCTTTAAATAGAACCTTCCTAGTCCCTAAAACCATTGGGGTAAATTAGTAGATAAGTGTATAAACCGAATGGGTAGTAAGACGCGGTACTTAAAAAACTACATGTAAATAATTATGTTATTATTAAAGTTTACTCCAGAGAGCTAAGAAAAAACTAAGCTGTTTTCGTACTTTTTACAATAACAACAACACTATATTATTATTATTATTATTATTATTATTATTATTATTAGCACCACGTCTTACTACCCGTTCGGGTTATACGCACTTACGCTAATGTGTAATGCTAGGGTGATTGTGAGATGAAATGGAGGTCCTAAGGTTTAACGCGGAATCCAAACCACGGTGGAGGCCTGGCATACCTCACATTCACAAGTTGTGATTAATACATGTCTTGTCAGAGGTGAAGGAAGGGTTTGGCGATCAGATAAGTCTGTGCCGGGACCGAGGATTGAACCCCGGACTCTCGGCACAGAAGTCTGACACCTTACCTCTAGACCACCAGGTCACACTCAAAACATATAGTAGCATTATGGTATGAAGGAAATTTTAGAAAATACCAAACTTTTTTTTGCTGTCAACTTTGAAAACATTTTACTTTATTATTAGTGTTATTTTACATGTATTAGAAAATTCTTTCTATCAAAGAATCAGTTAAGTATTACATGACTTGACGTATGAATATATGAAACTATTTTTAATATATTTTTGTAACAGACAGGCGTCCTTCCTACAAGAATTCTACTATAGTTTTAAAGATAATAAATAAAATTTTGTTTCTTTTATAAAAAAAATATCCACTTTTAATGTAATTTTAAAAGCTTTGATTGGACCAAATAAAGATATTCAATACTTTATTAAATAATTAAGCTCTAAGACTTCCATTAGATTTTATTGCTTTCGATGTACGTAAAAAATAATTTACTATATGCATTAAGACCTTGAAGCTAGTTTTTATGTTATTTACTTATATGTAGGTAATGTATATAAAATTTTTTTTATGTTTAATTTGGTCCTTAGCTCACGCAAATATTTCATCTCCATCAAATAAAATAATGCTATCCAACACAATGCTTGTTGATTACGACATAATTTGAAAATGTAATTATATTTCTCACCATTGTCATCAACTGGCACTATTTTCTCGATGTTTTTGTCATTGTCCTTTTTGAAAGTCATCATTTCGTTCTCTATTATTTTAATAGGAATCTCCAGCCCAAGGTTGCTTTTTTCCACACCGTTTGGGGAATATTTCGGTGGGACGCCCATTTCCTGTGTGCATTCTTTTTCTTGGGTATTTTTCACCTTCTTAGGAATTCTTCTGGGGAACCAGACAATTAATATTGAGCATATCATCATAAGAGTTCCAAGCACCAGCCAACCTGAGATAAGAAATAAAACATGTTTCACTGATAACTAGGAAATGGATAGTATAACCAGGCCCTAATTTAGAGGAGGGCGACAGGGGCTAACGCCCTAGGTCCTACACAAAATGTTGATTTTTTTTCTTCAAAAATAGCTCTATATATTGCAGGCATGGTGAGATCTAAAAATATATATATTATAACTCATTATGTAAATTTGTATGTATTTCTGACAAAATATTACTTACTTAATAATGACAAGTGTAGCAAATAAATATTTTAGACTGACTTTAAAATCTATTATTATTATTATTATTATTATTATTATTATTATTATTATTATTATTATTAATTATTATTATTATTATTATTATTATTATTATTATTATTATTATATGTTCTGTGTCACGACAAGTTCATTCCTTTTGTCTGTGAAATTAGACCGCGAATGCGCCTTATAAACAAATGGAATTATAAATCTAATTTAGTGTTATGACAATATTTCTTTATTTAAATAATACCTTTAACATTGAAGGTTAATTTTGTAAATTTAAAAAAAATGAGTGGGTCAAAACGTTGGGAAAAAAAAAGTCTGTTTAATTTTGGGGCTGCCTATTTTTTTGTACAGCCCAGGACCTCCACAGCTCTAAATCCGCCCCTTTTAATAGCAAATACAGTAGCGTCTCTATAGTTAGAGTTAAATGGGACCAGACTTACCATTAACTATTGAAAACTCAAATTATAAGGAATAAATTTAGAAAAAGTAAAGTTTTTTTTAGTAAAATTTACTTAATATACATGTGTTCCATAGATTACTCCACGTGTTACAAGCCTTAATAAATTCGTTATTTTAGGAAATATCTAAAAAACTGGTTTTAGAAATTTTCGACGTAAATAATAAAAGTCTTGAGGGGTGTGATTAATTACCGGAACCAATTTTAATAAATCTCCTAAATAAAGGATTTATTAAGGATTATAATGTGTTGAATAATGTATAAATATACACAATGTATATTTGTTACTTATAGGTGTAAAAGTATTTCTTAGTATACATTTATGTACCCTTCGTATACTGTGTAAGGTAACAACTTTACCTTGCATTATTCCACCATGGTATGGTTTATAATAATTATAGGGTCATATTGTGATAAGTCAAGGTAAGACTGACCTTTCATAGTAAACGGAGAATACTTACTATTACACTTTGAACAAAAAACTTACTCAAGGGTTTTGGGATCTGCGATCATTTTTAGAGCCATCTAAGCTCACATTGTTCATCACTCTTAATCAATTATTGAGTCTCCGTTTCGTCGGACTTTCATTATCTTACCAAGACTATCAAATTGTCTGTATCGTTTCCTACACATTGTCTTTCTGAGTCAACATTATTACTCAGTTAGCTTTGTAACTTTCTACTTGTCAGGTGTATCTATCTATCTCAAACTGTACGGGACATCGAACTAGCAAGACTACTTTGTAAACTTTAAAGATAACAAATACTCCTCCTTTTTCGCTTTTAACAAACAATAAGGCTTTAAAAACAAGCACGTAGTAAAGGGAAGGTGGGTTTTCTGTAATTCTAAACTCTCCTCACCTCATGAATTTCAATTAGTACTAAAAAATTGTATTCTTTTCCCGACATTAAATTAAAAATAGATGATATCATTGAGGCGTAAGCTATAGTGACATCATCTATTAATTGTATTAATTAACACTACATGTAACGTAATGTTTGATCTATACATTAATCATATTAACTATGTGTTGGCTTCATCCAGCTAGTTTCGTGGGCTACGACGTCACGAATCATATGACATAGACTTGTTCATTGAAAGAATGACAAATAACGTTTGTATACTACAGTGTTAATGGTATGAGATCACTTTGATCTTTACTCCTCCCTCACCCCCTTTATCCTCCACCCCTGAGATCACTTTGATCTTTACTCCTCCTCACCCCTTTATCCTCCACCCTGAGATACTTTGATCTTTACTCTCCCTCACCCCCTTTATCCTCCACCCCTGAGATCACTTTGATCTTTACTCTTCCCTCACCCCTTTATCCTCCACCTTGAGATCACTTTGATCTTTACTCCTCCTCACCCCTTTATCCTCCACCCCTGAGATCACTTTGATCTTTACTCCTCCCTCACCCCCTTTATCCTCCACCCCTGAGATCACTTTTATCTTTACTCTCCCTCACCCCCTTTATCCTCCACCCCTGAGATCACTTTTATCTTTACTCCTCCTCACCCCCTTTATCCTCCACCCCTGAGATCACTTTGATCTTTACTCCTCCCTCACCCCCTTTATCCTCCACCCCTGAGATCACTTTGATCTTTACTCCTCCCTCACCCCCTTTATCCTCCACCCCTGAGATCACTTTGATCTTTATCCTCCCTCACCCCCTTTATCCTCCACCCCTGAGATCACTTTGATCTTTATCCTCCCTCACCCCCTTTATCCTCCACCCCTGAGATCACTTTGATCTTTACTCCTCCCTCACCCCCTTTATCCTCCACCCCTGAGATCACTTTTATCTTTACTCCTCCCTCACCCCCTTTATCCTCCACCCCTGAGATCACTTTGATCTTTACTCCTCCCTCACCCCCTTTATCCTCCCCCCCTGAAATTAAACCCTAAATACGTGCCTGTCTTATACTAATGTTATATCACAACTAAACATGCTTTGAAACAACTTTAGTAATTGTTTATATTTAAATAAACATATATATGTTGACATTTGTTTCATATTAAAATGAAGCTAGTGCGGAAGTAACCCACTCACCTAGCCACCACGCGCCCAGCCATCTTGGATCTGAAGGGGTTATGACCGGCGTCAAAGTTGGCTCTATGTACAGCCTCAAACAAAAAGAGGTCAGCGCGAATCCAATCGCCGGTCCGACCATTCTTAATGACATGACTGTACCTAAAAGCAGTAAAGCAGTACTACCACTATAAAAAATTTGTAAGATAAAACATAACAATACCGCAGCTTTCCGATTACTTTTGTGTTAAATTTATCTGAAAACTTGACTCAGTCGGCAGCGTGTTTACTTACTGAACTAAGTGTTCCAGGTTCGATTCTCAGTATGTTTTGAGTATTTTTCTTTGGTATTTTTGGTGCTTTTGTTTTCTCACTGACGAATTAATTAACAGAGGACTAAATATTGCGTATTTTATATGATTTAGTGAGTTTGTATCTCATGTACTGATATGATAGCTCAGTTCAGTAATTACACTTTAAATATCCATTAAGAAATAAATACATTCATTTCAAACTAGAATTTTATTTTTTACTTTCATACTGTTAAGCAACGTTTGATAGTTTAAATTGCTGATACATTACTAACATTAAAACTTATGAACAAATCATTCTAGTCATTATTAAAATGATGATAGTAATTAATTATCAATTAAATATATTAGTTTTAAAAACAGTCTCAGACAGGTTTGGAAACCTAGATTAGCTTGATTAATAATAATGTCATTTTTTTACTAAGGGAATATAAATTATATCATAGATTAGAAAATGTTGCTCAAAATTAGTCCAGAACTATAAAATTTGGTTGCTTATGCCCCGTAAATACGAGCGAAGATTTACAAACTTTGTTTACCTTGAAAGTTAATCGAAGTGTACATAACAGTGATTTTCCTATCTTTCTAACGAAAATAAAAAGAAAACTCTACTTTAAAAAAAGTTTGAGAGGAGATGTTTTAATTAAATTTATATATTATATAATAAATTTGTTAAAACCTCTGCCCTAAAACCTTGTTAATTAAATGTATTAAATATAACACATAGAATTAAAACATTATATTTAAAATATTTAATTAAAACCTCTTCTCTTAAACTTATTTAATTAAATATATTATATATAATTATAGCTTTTAAGTGTATTATAGAAAAACACTTTTAATTAAAACCTCTTTACTCAAATCTTTTTAAATAATATAATATCTATATAAATGTATTTTTATGTATTAAGTTACATTTAGCTAAAACAGCTTCCCTCAAACCTTTTTGATCTAATGTATTACCGTATGTATAAATATTTTTAATTAAATCTATAATATATAATACGTTTAGGTAAAACCTTTCTCATCAAATATTTTAAATGAAATCTACTACGTAAATAATACATTTAAATATAATCTCCGATCAAACTTTCTTTTCTTTCCAAACAAGTGGTTTTGTTTTACTTTTGTCAGATAGACGGGAAAATCACTGTTCAATTTGTTAATGTAAGACAACTTGTGACTAGTATTTTTTTAAATAATAATATAAACATTAAAATATATATTAATTTATAGCTCAAATTTTATACTGGTTTGTTTCGAAACTTTTAATTTAAAAAAAATTCAAACCATTTTATGAAACTAAGTTTAGTTTTGTTGGTAGTTTTATCTACAAGGATGAGTGCTACGACCGTGTGAATGAACGTCGTATTTTTTGTAATAGCTACTTCTCTAGTTATTTTGTGCTAGCTGTCATAGTTATTTAAATATAAGTTTCTCTACAAAAACATCGCCCTTGTATAAAGATAATAATATACACTTCAGACGGCATTGTATCGGATGGAACCAAAGTAAATAAGATACACATTGTGTGGAAATATTGTGGTTCAAACATCACCTGTGATTGATACATTCTTCTACGCTTCCCAATGTAGAGATTGTATAACTCCCAGGCGCTATTCTTTCTACAAACTGCCTCTTAGTCTGTTTAGCTTGTCACACACAAGTAGAACTACACATCTCACACATTTCCCTCACTAATTATCAAACATAATAATATATTTTTCTATAGTTTATCGGGATATTAAGTGTCCTAACTTTGTATAATTTAACTTATAATGCAGTCACTTCGGTAGCCATATGGTCTAGTGCGCTACTCTCGCAGTAGACTTGACTACCAATGATGGGGAGATTGAGGTTCGAATCTCGGTCGGGTGTGCTGAGAGTGTTTTTTTACAAAATTGTCTTTCTCCACGCAAATACGGGTATACTTCCTATTACTATAACCTTCCTAATTCCTAAAATAATTAGCATAATTAATACATAAACGTGTAACCCTAACGGGTAGTAAAACGCTGTGCTAAAACAAACTTATAATGGTCAGACACTTTAGCTCAGTTGGTACTGAGTCTACCTACGTTAAGGCCCACAGGTTTGATTCTCTGCATGGTCAAATAAATGTATCATAGGGGAAATAGTGGTTTCCCCTTTAACAGTGATAAATTAACGGCAAGGAACTGGGTGTTGTGTCATTTACAGATATGTTAGTTTATAAGTCGTGTGGTGATATACTCAGTCTGTTCAGAAAGTGTATGTTAAATACCTCAAATAAAAAACGAGCAAAACAACTTATAATAACTATCAACTTTCCCAGGGTGTGAATTTGAATAGTTTGGTTAGTAGACCTGACCTAACATCTCTATGTTATACAGGGTGGAGCTGAAACAATTAGACGCTCTATGCTGAGGAAAGGGATGGGCAACGTGTTGAGTGAGGTTTGCCTGACATCTGGTAGAGCTCACCTGGGTGACATTATCTTCAAAAAGTCAAAAATTATAATAATATGTAGTTTATTTTAATTTAACTAGTGAATGTTTATTTTTCATCTAAATTTGTTAATTTTCAAGTTATTAATCGTCTAATTGTTTCGGACCCACCGTGTATAAACAGTTAAAGTCCCCGACTCTGATCAGGAAGTCTCGGGATCGATACAGACTGGTCAAACCAAGGTGTTTCCACGTTGCAGTCTTTTTTTTTTAATCGGCCACTCCCTTCTTATGTTGGACTGATGAAATGCTAGCAAAAGAATCGAAGGAGACGAAGATATTTTTAGTTTCTTCTTCAAATTGGAGGCGTCACAATCATAGCTCTCCGACAATTTTTGGAGAAATTTTTTTTAATAATACTTCGCACCACATCTTACTACCCGTTCAGACTATACGCTAAAAAAAAATGTTTTTTTAGAGAATTGTCCTCTCCCCCCTCTATAACCCCCACCCTACTCTCCCCGATACATTTTTTAAAATTGAATGAACCTAAAAGCTATTTGGACCAGTCCTCCTCCCCAATTTTTGAAAATTATATTTTTTATAAGCTATTTGGAATAGTCATAGCCGGACCTTTTTTGAAATTTGGATACGTTTAGAAGCTATTTAGATTGTTCCTCGTCTGTATTTCTCGAGAATTAGATTAATCTAGAAGTTATTTGAAGTGGTCTTGCACAGACTAATATTTGAAAACTAAATACGTTCAGAATATATTTGGAATGGTGTTCGCGTCAAAATTCTTCATAATTACATATATATATATATATATATATATATATATATATATATATATATATATATATATAAGCTATTTGTCGTGTTCTACACTAGAAAGTTTTGAAATTTGGATGGCCCTAGAAGCTATTTAATGTGCTGCTCGCTTGAATTTTTCTGACAGGACTCTCTAGCGACTATTTAAAAATGTCTTCTCCTGCAAATTTTTGAAAATTGAACGTATCTAGAAATCATTTAGAGTTAGATTTAAGACCATCTTTCAGCTTCATATTTATTAATATCATAATATTTGAAATGTATCTGGAAAGGGGGGAGCAGGCTTAATCAGAGGGGGGCAAACTTACTCTAGAAGGGACAAATTTTTTCCATGAGGGGGCAACGCCCTCCGTTTCACCAGCACTGATTTTTTAAACACTTGATCGGTGCTCCCAAAGTATTTCATTACTCCTATATCCTGGATGAACCTCACAGTTTTATCAGTTGATTAATCCATCTAGTAGCACTGAAACTATACAGTGGAAGCAATAAAAAACGCAAAATAGTGGCAAGGAAATACAAAGGACAATACGCCAAAACACACGATGTTGTTGCCTTTGTTCCCACTGCCGGTGGGAAGGGAGGCGGCGTCACGTCGCAATACAAAACTTCTGTAGCAAGGTCGCATGCGACATAGGAAACGGGAGGTAACATGTAGAGTAAATGGGCCTAGGTCAATAGTACTCTCTTTGTTTTATCAATTACTAAATGTGTTTTAATTACCTACTTACTGTTATATATTTCTGGCTAGTATTGCTGTCCATTTTAATTCACAAAAAAACTGTTAAAATCCATTGACTACGAAGTAATAATCGTTTAGATCTATATAAGGAGTCATGCTGTTTTGAAGGTGTCCCTCAATTCTCAGCTCATTGGTTGATACCAGGCTCTTTAGGAAACAAACCTAGGTTTGATATTGTCCCGGTCATAAACACTCGTAAACATCGATACCTTGAACTGCGTGTTATTCGTTTACTAGGAGATTGGTTGATTCCCGAGATTAGACTATAAACGCAGCTCTGAGAAGACTATCTTTGGATGAAAACTCTGCACATACCGAACATGAGGGGAGCGTTGGTCTTCTTGATGCTGTCGTCCAGGTACGTCTTACCCAGAGTGTGGCACAAAGTGGTGCCGATACCGAGCACAAACTGCGAGAGAAATATAAGCGCCAGGGGTAGAATCGAATGCTCCCCAGAAGAAATATCTTCCTCGCAATTTGCGTCAAGAGTTTGGTTGGGGAAACACAGGAGTGGAGTCTCGTCTGGAAAGAAAAAAAAAAGAGCCATTCACAAAGACGAATTTCTAATGGATTAATTGAATAACACACAATGGTGATCACGGGGGTTATGGAGTAAACCTAGTCCGGGTGCGTTTTTCAGTGAGGTTAAAGTCAGGGTTCTTATTTCAGCTGGTTGTACCAAAGGTGTTTCTCCCTAAACCATTCTCCACTCTCCCTCCACGAAAATGCGGATAGTACGGATAATATAAAATGTGACTTCATATTCTTTTTACCTTCATGGACATTATTAAAACACACCTTGGTGCCTGCCATAGGAATCTAGAAACATGAGTTTTACATTTTCTTCGTCGGGCTTTGTCGTGGTTGTGAGTATTAAGTCTTTGAGCTTCCGGAAAATACTCTGGTTCGATTCCCGGTCGGGATGACGGTCTTAACGAATCAAGAAAGCCGCTAATGCACGTGCGATAGGTCACGTACCAAGTTCTAATAACCCCACAATAATCTTGTTTTAAATATTTGTTTTTTCCTTCCTCTTGTTATATAACTAATAACCTTTGTGTGGAAGCTATTGTTCTTTTAAAATGCACATCTTTTTTCAAGGTGACGCAGAGATTATTTTTTTATATATAGAAATATAAACCTGTGTTGCAATAATACGACATTATATAGATCAAATAAATTCGTTAAATTTGAAAATCTGGTTAAATTATCGAATTTGCTCTCACTTAAAAAGTGTTAAATAAAATAACATATTTATGTTTATGTAAAATAAGACAAAAACAAATCTTTGTAGGTGTGTTGCGGCCTAATCTTGAAATCGTATACGAATCGCGGCCCACTCACTTGAGAAAGATATATGAGTTGCGTCCACCTAATTAGCAGTGTGATTTCTATCATGCTGTCTTAAATTTCAGATAGAAACTATCATCGTCTCATGATTACATCCCTCATAATATACAAACCTCCTCATTTCTTGTCGTTCAATGGTTTTGGCAAAAATTGGAAGGTGTTTTTTAGGTTAGGTTAGGTTAGGTTAGGTTGGATTATGTTAGGTTAAGTCAACAGCCCGGGACGCAAATCGTACATGGCTCTGAAAATGTAGGGCCGCAGCTCACCTGCAGCCAAACGAATGAATCTGTCACAAAGCTATAAATAATAAGATTTCGGTAGAAATATATTTAATAAAATACATACAATAATTATTTTGTTAGTAAACATTAATAATCTTTTACTATATTATTAGTGTTATTTTATAAAAAAACTTCATGACATTAGCCTGAAAATGATTCATTATGACCTAGTGTTTGCCATTTGTTGGTGAAGATAGTGCCAACTACAGTAGATATAGGAAGTAATGTAGTTAGAACAACGAGCCCTTCAGCCGTTAATTTCAATTTTCTAGACCGGAGCTGCTACTTTTTTGTTTATTCAAGTAACTCCCCATTTATTCTCACAAGATTGAGTTGACACCGTTCCAAACCCACTGCTTCACAGTCAATCTGGAAGCGCTGGAGATCGAACCTGGGATCTCTGGATCTGTAGCAAGACTTTAACTTTGACCACTAGACCCGAGAGATGGTCATGTTCAGGGTTGTACTGGGCCGCCGGGACGCCAGGAGATATTCTGGTGGGCTGGTGCGATTTGGGCTGGTGCGACTCTTTAAAAGTCAGTTACCTTAGCTCAGTCGGTGGCATGTCTGTCTACTGAACCAAATAACCCGGGTTCGATTCCTGACATGGCCGAAATATTTATCATTGGTTGGTGAAACGTGGGTTTCTCCTTTCACAGTGATGAATTCATGGCTGAGGGCTTGGATGTTGTGTTTGTTATAGATTTAGATTAGTTTATTATAAGTCGTGTGTTGATATAATTAGTCGGTTCACAAAGTGCACGTTGAATACCGCAAATAAATGAATATATATATATATATTTTATATATATATATATATATATATAAAATATATAATATATTATATTAACTAAAATAAAGCTCTCAATTCAATTCTAAATGATTGTTTTTATTAAATTGTAATCAAACATTCCAGTATGAAAGTCTGAGAATGCCCAGAATTTATCATTTGTAAAGATACTAAACGATGACATTAAATATAAAACTGTCACAGTTTACTTATGTTGTTAATAAACAATTTCTTAAGCTAAACATAAAATAGTTTTAGTAAATAATGGTTGCTACTATCTCTGTAATCTACACAAGTAGCGGTTGGAGGATCATTTTAGAAAATTATTTCTAAAATAAGCTCCCAGTTACTGTCTCACGCAGCAATCTTCAACATTTTTCAAATCACGGCACAATGAACATGCAATAGCCTATATATACGATACAATCATTTTGTATTGTATTTAACACCAGCGCTAAAAGAAAGTTCTGCGGTATCCTGTGGTACTAAGATGGTCCCCTAGAAGTTCTGTGGAAATATGAGGAAATTTATAGAAGTCCACAAATGAGGTGTCAAAATAATAATGTTATTGTTTCAGTCAATATTAATTTTGTGTTGCTACCGTATTTTATTTTAACATCAATTTTTTTAAATTTTAATTACGTTCTCAGCTGAGGGTTTGCTTGATTCATAACAACCCACTTCAGTGGTCGAATAGTTTAAGGCGTCACTCTAACAAGATACCGGACTACTGATGACATGTATATCGGGTTCGAATCCCAGTTTGGTTTATTGAGGCAGTTTTCTTTCACAATATTTTCCCCTATACCTCCACGCAAATTAGGGTACACTTAGTCTAAACTCAACTTCACTCATCCCTAGAACTCTAGCGTATTTAATACATATGCTTATAAGTTTATAGCGATTCCGCACGGGCTGCCCATGATCCACTGTGGTATAAGAATTATATAATCCCCCCTCTCCCCACTATGGCGCCCTATTTCATTTTGAAACTCTGAAACGTAATTCTAAAGCCAGATTAAAAATATTTTCTTCAAAAATTTGTTAAAAATAGCCCAATTAAAAAGCATATTAAAAATTTAAAAATACGGTGGCTTCGAGGTGCATTATTCGGACCCCCTTCCGACAACCTATGTTAAAAATGTCATATATATATATATATAATATCTATATATGTATATCAATATATATAAATATATATCTACGGAACGTATATATATATATATATACGTTCCGTAGATTTGGCTGGCATCGCACACACACACACAAACACAACACACAGACAAACACTTCCTTTTCTTATAAGTTATAACCCTGACGGGTTGTGAGACGACAGGGTTTAAAGAGAAACTCGGACATAAATATGTTCCATACCAATGTTTACTAAAGTATAGGGTGATTATCAAAGGGTGTCGCCTGGTGAGAAGCTTGAGCATACCGATATAAAATGTCCTGTTCAAGATGTCAAGTTTGGTGTCCTGTCACTCACGTTTCACTGTCCCAGAAGAGTTGATGACAGAAGAGTCGAGGTGTTCTTCTGTTAGGGCCAGAGCCTCTCTCCTGCCCGTAAGTACGTGAGGTAAACTAAGATGTAGCAGATAGAGCCGAGAACATCACACCCCAAGATATCCACAATGGTCTGCTGCCCTTCCGCCATAGTACGCCATGATGAGGACAGGCATATCTGACTCACCTCGTTACCGCTCATCAGAACACCTAGGGGGGAAAAAACACCCTAGTTAGAGTAGATCGAATGGAAGTTTGACTTTTTACAATAAATAAACGTTATATTTACGACGGGGGGAGGAGGGGGGGGGACGTCATTGAAGGTGGGAGTGTAGAGAAAGCGAGTTAAGGGCAGTGTTTTTGCAGTTTTTGTATCAAAACATTTCTTCGGCAAAAATTAATAAAATATTCCACTTGTAGAAACAAATAGTTTAATTTCCTTCACGAGTGATATTAGATGACCAACTTTTTAAATGAAGAGAAAAAGTTGTCATTAAATCCCAGGACATCCTTGACAGATATTCAAGAACCTCGTGATATCACCGTGTGAAAACAATTAAACTCTTATGTTTGTACTGAAGCAATATTTTATATTTATTTGTCCAAAAAAAGTTTTATTCCAAAAACTGCAAAAATACTGAACTTTTCTCGCGTCCCCAACACTCCCACCTATTAAAGCTGAGTATTTTTGAACAGATTTTTTTGGATAAAATAAATTAAATAGGGCTTCAGTAAATACGTTGAGTCTAAATATAATAACATGAATTAAATAGCCAAGAAATTAATATTTGCTAATTACGATTTTAATCACATTAGATATCGTATTCTTTAAATTTAGAAGTGACACCTGGATACTGGATACAACCCAGGCTCTTTGACATTGGCGTACTAGGCCAAAGGTCACTGTCTCGATTTCCATGTCCTAGGTGTAATTTTTCCAATTAAAGAATACACATAGTAAACACATCACTTGTTGAATATCTGTCATGAGCATAGCGGTATTTGAACATAAACTTAAATGAAGATAAAGAGTCCTGGCAAAATTCCGCGATGCTTATGGCACATATTTAAAAACTGTTAAAATTAGTAAATGTGGAAAATTAAATTAAACGTATCTACTGAAGAAATATTTCATTTTCGTAAGCCACAATTTTTTTTTGTCATGAAAACTATAACTATCCGGACCCTTCCATCCCACCTTGATAATTGAATTCAAGGGAACTGATCTGTTATATTTTTATATAAAATTTTTAATTTGATGCGTCGATTGTAAACATTATTTTTGTGATTGGCGTGAGTGTTTGGATGTGCAGTTCCTTTCAGACTTTTTGGAATCGCTTAAACTTAGGGCGAGTTAGTTTAAATTAGATGAAAAATGACATCTTGTAACGAGGAATCGAACCCGGGACCTTTGGCTTAGCGCGCCAACGCTCTACCACTGATATATCCAGGATTCGCCCCGTGCTCAAGGTCATTCTTCACTCGTAGTTTAAGGTTGAGTTTGTGATGGACGTGTGGAAATCGTTAACTAAATATGAACGATCAATTGATAAAGGGTGACTTGGCGGTCTAGGGGTAATAAGGTGTGGGACTTCTGTGTTGGGGGCCCGGGATTCAATCCTCGGTCCTAGTACAGATTTATCTGACTGCCAAACCCTTCCTTCCCCTCTGACAAGACGTGTATTGATCACAAAATTGTGAATGTGTGGAATGCCAGGCCTCCACCGTGGTTCGGATCCCACGTTAAACTGTAGGTCCTCCATTTCATCTCACACTCACCCTACCATTACACATTAACGTAAGTGCGTACAACCCAAACGGGTAGTAAGACGTGGTGTTAATAATAATAATAATAATAATAATAATAATAATAATAATAATAATAATAATAATAGATAAAGCGAATTCCAATTAATATCAACACACAGGTTGCAAATCATTGTGATTACTGGAATGTCCGTATGGAGAGGACCACAATTAATTTACAATCTTGTATTGTATACTTGGCAGCATAACAGCCCTTCTGGCTCGCAGATGGCTGTGGTACCCGATAACTCGCGATATCAATTGATTGCTCATATGTATACGGTATACCCCATCTAAGAACCGGACCCGTGGGGTCATGGTTAATGCGCCCAGATACGATCAAGCGCGGATTGGGGGGGGGGGGGTCTCGAAGGGTCAGTAGACCTGTGAAAGTTAGAAAATACAACAGAGATACACCTCTATATCCGAGTCCACACGTTCGTTATTCATCCACATTTATTCAATTTCCGATATGACTCAAGCAAGTTTGGAAAAAATATTCTTTTTCATGTACGAATATTTGTCGTGCATACCGAGTAACGAATATTTTTCCGCATAGAGACGGTAGACTACCACACATTAAAGAAGACTAATAATCGCCTGAGAGCATTTCATTCACGAATACTGAACATAAATTATGTGTGGACAGAAGAGCGGTGGAATTGGGGGGACTCTGCCCCCTGGAATAACTCCCCAGATATATATATCAAACTCTCTAATATTATCGAATATGAAGCTAAAAGATGGCCTTAATTCAAAATTCAAATTACTTCTAGATACATTCTATTGTCAAAAATTTGCTGAACAAGACCGGATCAAATAACTAATAGACTAGAGGCATCTATCTAACTGACAGAAAAAGTCAGAGGAGGAAAGCTCTAAATAGCTTCCAAGGTCATCCAAATTTGAAAAATGTCTAGGGGAGGACAACTCCAAATAGCTTCTAGATGCATGTAATTTTGAAGAATTTTCAGGAGAGTATCACCCCAAAGATTATCTTATAGAGGTATCTAATTATTGTAGAAATTAAGGTGAGGATCACTTTAAATAGCTTCGAGGGGCATCTAAATATCAAAAATTTCTAGGTGAGGAACACTTTATATGGTTTATAAAAAAATCTAATTTAAAAAAAAATCAAGGTGAAGACTACTCATATCTTCTAGAGTGAACCATTTTTCAAAAAATTGTTGAAGGAGGTTATCTCCAAATAGTTTATAAAAACTATGTGATTTAAAAAAATAGGAGAGGATGACCACGGTTTAAAGCATACATAAGATCATATATGAACGAAAAACTATTAAATGGCTTTAAACAGAAATCTAACATCGTAAGTAACTATGTTATTTATAATTATGACCCCCCTATGAAAATGATCTGGATCCACCCCTGGATTTGAGCCTAGGAGTCTCGGGCTCGATTCCCGGTTGGTACCTTGGGTATTTTTCTCATCTCATCGGGACATGGAAAGAGCTTCCACGGAAAGGATGTGTGAGTAAGTACACTGGGGCGTCTCCTGGGCACTGGTACATTATACCCAATATCATTGCTGAGAGAACTGCAGGTCTTATGGAGAAAAGCTTTATCTTCGACCTTTCTCAGTTAACTGTTGCCAAATCTCCTCGCTTTCATTTATGTCAGAAGGTGGTGTGCTGGGGTAAGAAGGAGCTACCGGCAGCCTCGACTAACCCACGTTGCGAAACTTATCTTAAACTTGAGGGCAGATTGACCACACGAAAACGAGAGAATGACAACGCTATATCCCAACAGTAAGCATGCCGTTCCTTCAGAGATGATATCCAGTATAGTGTTGGCTAATCTTCCCACTACTGGGCTACGATTGATGTAGCCCAGACGCACAATATTAATACCTATCTCATCCACGGTGGGAGTGTAGGTAAGTGACAGCTAGCAAGGGGTGTTTATTGCAAACATTGACTGGAAGTCACCAATATCAACCTGTTCGGAAATAAATATTATGTGAATAATAATAGTATGTTACTAATAAAGAGTGTTATCAAACGATTCTTATAATACTTTCAGCAAATGTTTGCAATAAAAATCCTTCGTCTAGCTGTCACTTACCTAAATTCCTACCGTGGATACACTCTAGCTGGCGATTTCCGCATGTCCATCACAGACTCAGTCTTAAACTATGAGTGAATAGTGACCTTGAGCATTGTACTAATACTGGATTGACCAGTGGTAGAGCATTGGTGCACTAGGTCAAGGGTTCCGAGCTTAATTCTCATGTACAGGTGTCATTTTCCAACTAATTTAAATTACCTCATTACAACCTATCCCAATCTCGAGCTAGTTCTATCCAGTCCACTTCATTACACCCTTTTCCTATCTTGATCTAGTTCTATCCAGTCCACCTTATTACACCCTATCTCTATTTTGAGCTAGTTCTATCCAGTCCACCTCATTACACGCTATCCCTATTTTGAGCTAGTTCTTTCAAGTAAACCTCATTATACCCCATCACCCACCTCAGTGGCGTAGTTATCTAACGCACTAGTTTCGTGTTTAGTTAAACTGCCGAGGACGGGGAGATAGAGGTTCGAATCTCGGTTAGATGAACCGGGGGTGGTTTTTCCTAAATGGTTTTCCACTCTCCCTTCACAGAAAGGTGGTTTCACTTCCTCTAAATTCAACCTTTCTAATTCCTAACCCATTGGTGTAATTAGTACTTAAGCCTATAATCCGAACGGGTAGTAAGACTTGGTGCTATAATTTTAATTTTAATTACACCCTATCCTTATCTCGAGCTAGTTCTATCCAGTCCACCTCATTACATCTTACCCCTATTTTGAGCTAGTTCTATCCAGTCCACCTCATTGCACCCTATTTATATCTCGAGCTAGTTCTATCCAGTCCACCTCATTACATCTTACCCCTATTTTGAGCTAGTTCTATCCAGTCCACCTCATTGCACCCTATTTATATCTCGAGCTAGTTCTATCCAGTCCACTTCATTACACTTTATCCCTATCTTGAGCCAGTTTTATCCAATCCACTTCATTATACTCTATACCTATCTTGAGCCAGTTTTATCCAGCCCACCTCATTATACTCTATCCCTATCTTGAGCCAGTTCTATCCAGTCCACCTCATTACATCCTATCTTTTTCAGGTTCATTCTAATGTTATCCTCCCATCTGCGTCTAGGTCTTCCCAATGCTCTCTTCTCATTAGGTTTGCCAGTCAATACCCTGAACAAGGTTATAGATTCTCCCCTTCGCGTTGCATGTCCTGCCCACCGTAATCTACGAAACTTGATTACTATAACAATGTCTTGTGATTAGTACAGGATATATAAATCATGATTATTCAATCTCCCCCACTCCCAAATAGCCTCATCCCTTTTGTATCAAATATCTTCCTAAGCACCTTGTTTTCAAACATCCATTTTTTTTTTCATTGTGTAAGCCGTAAGGTAAGAGACCACGTTTCACACCCATAAAGAACAACTGGTAAAATTATTGCTTTATATATTCTGCGTTTAACATTTCTTGAAAGCAGGTGAGATGTCAACAACTTACTGAACGAACAAAAGCATGCATTTCCTGACTGTATTCTTTTCCTGATTTCCACTCTAATATCTTTATTGCTAGCTAAAATTGTTTATAAATATTCAAACTCACTAACCATGACAAATTATATGTTCAAAGCAATCTCTAAATCACTCTCCTCAAGCTGTGTTCTCTGTGTGGTCATATACGTATTAATTTTTATAGGCTTATCCCAAATAATTGAAGTGCTAGTCTGGCATTTACCAGTAAGTAAAATAACAAAAATAAAAAACTTATTCACAAAAACGTTTTTATAGCTGATAAATAAATTATTTATCTTTTAATATATATAATATAATAAGCGAACCTAAGAACATAATAAATAACTGTTTAATCTGTCAACTTTAACAAAATAAAGTTTATTATTACCATTTTTTATTTTGTTGGTATTAAACTTATCTGCCAAAAGAGAGAGGTGCAGGGCCTGGGTTCACTAAAGGGAGCCAATAGATGCGTCAGCAGAACTTTGAAAGATGCGCCTAGATCCGTATTAACAAAAAAATGACAGACGCAGTTTGAGTGAAAATTTGAGCCGTTTATTTGTGCCCACTCAGAACTAGTCGTTACTTTTTAATCATGTCAATTCTCTAAATTTCAAATGTTGGCATATTATTGTAATTCTTAAGATCCAGATCCAGAAGAAGAATGTATAGGAGTAATTCCTATGTTAAAGTTTCATGCGGAAAGAATTCGAAATAAGAGCAAAAAAAATCTATATGAAGTGGGAATATAGTAACTTTTTGAGCTGTTAGAAAGAGCTATTAAACCGGCAGATTTACTTTAAGTGAATGCTTGCTTTTTTTTTAATGGCACTTTATATGTGAGTATACCGTCTTCCCTAAATGATAAATGTAATTTTTAGCCCAAACTGTTTCTATTTTTAAAGGATTCATCTTCCCAAATAATTAAAAGCTAGTAATTGCTTACCAATGATCTTGCTCGGAATCTTGAATCAAAGCTAGTAACTGCTTACCAATGACCTTGCTCGGAATCTTGGATCAAAGCTAGTAATGCTTACCAATGATCTTGCTTGGAATCTTGAATCAAAGCTAGTAAGTCTTACCAATGATTGCTCGGAATCTTGATCAAAGCTAGTAAGTGCTTACCAATGACCTTGCTCGGAATCTTGAATCAAAGCTAGTAGGTGCTTACCAATGACCTTGCTCGGAATCTTGGATCAAAGCTAGTAAGTGCTTACCAATGATCTTGCTCGGAATCTTGGATCAAAGCTAGTAGCTGCTTACCAATGACCTTGCTCGGAATCTTGGATCAAAGCTAGTAGCTGCTTACCAATGACCTTGCTCGGAATCTTGATCAAAGCTAGTAGGTACTTACCAATGACCTTGCTCGGAATCTTGATCAAAGCTAGTAGCTGCTTACCAATGACCTTGCTCGGAATCTTGGAATCAAAGCTAGTAGCTGCTTACCAATGACCTTGCTCGGAATCTTGAATCAAAGCTATAAGTGCTTACCAATGACCTTGCTCGGAATCTTGGATCAAAGCTAGTAGCTGCTTACCAATGACCTTGCTCGGAATCTTGTATCAAAGCTAGAAACTGCATACCAATGACCTTGCTCGGAATCTTGATCAAAGCTAGTAACTGCATACCAATGACCTTGCTCGGAATCTTGGATCAAAGCTAGTAAGTAACTTACCAACTAGAATCTTTGCTCGGAATCTTGAATCTTTTCTCCAGGGTTGTTATGGTGGATGAGGTATAGCTGAAGGACATGGATTGCACCACTCCTAGGAAGGTATATACCACCAAGAACCATCTCGTGGTGGCGAACCTCTGGAGCCAGTGTGGCGGAAAGAGCCGAGACCACACGATGTGTCCAGCACAGTCATTGTAGAAATTGAGCTATTGTTTAAGAATAAAGTATGTTAAATTTAATAGCCGTTTTATGGGCTATGTTTAGCTATGATAAGGTGGGAGGGACGCTGCTGTTAAATTAACACAATGACGTTGGCGTTAGATATAACCTTTCATTTTTATTGAAAGACGGACATAAAATGTCGCGTAGCAGTGAGCACGCAAACTAAGCTTCAAGTATGTCTAGTAGGGGGACTCTGGGTAGAACGGGATGGTGGGGCACAACGGGATAGCATTATTTTACTTATTGGATGGTGCTGTGAACCTAGCGGAAAGAAGTTTAACTAATTCAACAATTCGGGAAAGAAGCTGAAGCTGCCATTTTAATTTAGTTTGGAAGGAGGTTTCACAGTGAATTAGTGTTGTCAAAGTTTTTTGCAGGTGGTTTTATGACTTTTGATGAATTTCCACTCAAAGTAGCCAATTACCGTTACGTATAATACCTTAAATGCTATGTACTCTGAAAGCACATGTAATTAGCTGTAGTTTGATGAAATTGTTTGGCTAAACTGATCGTGCTTAAAATCTGGTAAAAATTGTTCATCTAATACGTGACCGTGGGGCGGAACGGGATGGGGAGAACGGGATGGTATCCCATTCCGCCCCACCATATTTTTTGTTACTATAAGGCTCTAAACAATATATATTTTTTTACGATTTCTGATGGTGAGAAATTACGTAAAAAAAACTAATAGACAATACTGGGATTTAGATTCGATGTAATTGGCAATGCAGGCTGTTATTTCACATAAATGGGGTTTTTAAAGGCGTCTCGCCAGTTTAACGTACTGAAATATTCTTTGGAAACATATGTAAAAAAGAAAAAGAACGATGCTGGTTACAAAATAGTTAAGTCAGAAGGGAAATTTATTAAGGTTTTTACTCTTAAACAAGAGGATGAATTGGTAGCCTACTTAAAAAACCATGGAGAGTAGGCTTTTTGGCCTTACAATGAAAGATTTGAGATCATTAGCTTACCAATTAGGCGAGCGAAACGACCTGCGCCACAGATTTATCAGCAACACCGGTGTGGCAGGTCAGGCAGGATTGGGTTAAGGGATTTCTTGCAAGGCATCCTACATTGAGCAGTCGAACCCTAGAAAATTCATCGGGTGCAAGAGCCATGGGATTTAACAAAGTAGCCATTTTGCAGTTTTTTTCTCTGCTTACTCAACATATTGACAAGTACAAACTCACAGGTAAAAAGATATTTAACTGCAATGAAAGTGGCATCTCAGTGGATCCTAAAAGCCAATCCAAAATCATAGGCCTTAAGGGAAAGGACAAGTAGGGGCACGGACTTCTTCAGAACAGAGTTAAACGGTCACTGCAGCTGTGTGCATGTCTGCAGCAGGTCATTTATGCCCCCCATGCTTATCTTTCCAAGACAGAAGAAGAAACAAGAATGAGCTGGTCTACCTCCAGGAGGTTGATCTGAGACTCACTCTTCAGGCTGGATGACCACAGAGTTGCTTATTGTGTGGTTTGAAAAAATGTATAGAATTCTCTAAAGCAATGAAAGAGTCTCCTGTTCTCCTCATTCTAGATGGTCATTCGACCCACACAAAAAAAAACTCCAACTGATCGACAGGACCGGGTAGCATGGATTGGTGATGCCTGTTTGTCGCCCATAAGCTCCAGCACTTGGACGTAACATTTTTAAACCGTAAGCTTTTATTATGCGAATGAAATTAGAAAATGGCTTAGGTACAATCCAGCAAAGATTGTTACCCTATTCCAGGTGTTTTCGATCTTTGGGGAAGCATTTTTACACGTTGCTACAATGACAAATGTAATTAATGGTTTTAAGAAAACAGGAATTTGGCCTCCTGATACTAATGTGTTTTCGGATGCAAACTACATACCTGCAGCTACCACTGACATACAGTTAGATGACAGTTTTTGTTTGTTAGCGTTTTAATTATTAAACATCAAAAATATATACATGAAAATACAGGAACATATTGAACAAAGACAGTTAACACCAGCCCCGAAGGGCTCTCGAAAACGAACAATACACAGAACATTTAGATACATGGAATAAATTTGGCGCCCTGGCGGCTGATAGTTTTTTCTTTAGGTAGGGGTGGGAAATAGATGACAGTGAATGCCCTACAACAAATCCTACATCTGGCCCTGGTGACTACCCGTCAACTGTGACTTAGAATTTCAAATTCCATCGCCTGGGATTTAAATACCAATTCCACTGAATAAACAAAATATGAAGAGGACTAATAGAAAAAAGGGAAAAACTGCTGTTTTGACCGGATCTTCCTATAAGAATGAACTTGAAATCGCCCTTTAAAATAAAGAAGAGATTGAGAAATAAAAATAACAAATAGAAAGAAAAGAGAATAAAAGAAAAAGGTCAAAGAAGAAACAATTAGGACAAAATTATTTGACACCAAAACTAACGAAAAATGTGCGGGGAAAGAAACAAAAAATGTGAAGAAAGCTCCGAAAAAAAAAGTAAAAGGGAAAAAGAACATTACCGAGGACGGCGAGACTGATGAAACGTCAGATGAAGGCTGGGTGTCGTGCCAGAGTTGTCTAAATGGGCCTACAAATATGGTAGTGGTATCGACAGTGAATGTGACGAAGTAGTCTTAGTATGTGAACATTGTAAATAATTTTTAGTCTTTAAAATTACTTTTTGCTGCTTTCTGTATTCATTTTTTCGTTAAAACTAAACTTTGTCCCGTTTTGCCCCATACATGTATGGGGAAGAACGGGACAAATGACATCGATTTTTTTTAAATAACCATTATTCATATTTTTTGCATTTTTGTATTACATGTTGTTCTATACATAATAAACTTTTCATTGATACCAAAACTGAGTCTTCACTCGCCCTAATTAATAATGTATGATTAATTTTTTTAAATCTTATCCCGTTCCACCCCGAGTTCCCCTAAACGTTTCCAATTACGGAAGGTTGGAGTTCAAATCTCTACCAAGGGTCCTGAGATTGATTTATCCTTAAATGCTTTTTCACTCAGCAAATTCTGTTTAATTTCCCTCAACTCTATTTTTCTCATTCCACCTTATTAAGGGAGTTAAATACGGATACACAATATAACAAATAAGTGCCAAAGTATTGATTCATAAACAAACAAGAGGAAATAAATTACCTTCCATCTTGTCAAGTGCAAAACAGTCGTTCTAAATTTGAATAAAACTTATGGAAACTAAACCAAGCCGTGAAGGAAGAAAAAAAAAGGATTATAAAAATCACGTCAAATTCTGAGTTAATTTGTCTATCCGACTTAAAAGTTATCAAAACATTTTTATGATTATTAAAACTCGTTTGTACGTCTAGTACCCCCCCCCCCCCCCCAGTGAGATACTCCACCTACCACTAGAGGTATGTGCGCCACAGTTTGGGAAACACTGTTAAAGCAGAATAAATATTTAGTTATTGCTTATAAAAATATAGGATTTAAAATTGCATGTAAGGAATAAAAAAGTTAATAATTTCAATCGTGTCATAAATAAAAGGAGCTTTATCTGAGCCCTATCAACTTTGTGTTGATCCGCCTTAAACCACACGTAATAACACCAACGACAATAATAATAATAATAGGAATAATAACAATAATAGTAATGCTATGCCGTGATGACTGATGTTCATCTGATGAATTCCTCCAATTTGTTTTGGTTGTTTAGATCTAGGTTAAGTTAGTTTTTAAACATTTTTTAAGTTTAAAAAAAATGAAGTGTGTAGAAGTTAAATAGCATCCCGGGTTTGATTCCTGGCATGGTCGAAAAATTTATAGTTGTTGAAATGTGGGTTTCCCCTTTCACAGTGATGAATTAACGGCTGGGGGCTGGGTGTTGTGTCAGTTCTAGATTTAAGCTAGTCTATACGTCATGTTCTGATATAATCAGTAGGTTTATAAAGTGCACGTTGAATACCTCAAATAAATGAAAAAATGAAAATGTAGAAGCCAAAATTAATTAGTAGCAAGTATAACTAAGATTTGTTTTTATAAATATTAAATCATATTTTTATAAAGCCTTGTTTCTGGTTTTTTTTAAATAAAAGTATGTTTTTCGTTTTTAGAATAACTATTTACGCATAACTAGCTAAAACGAAACGTTTCTGAGATTTAAGTTTTTTTTATGAAGTGGGCTATTTGCTTGAAGAATGTATTTTAGTTTTTAATCCGTTTGTTTATTTATTAATACCACGTCTCACTACGCCTTCGGGTTTTTTTTCAACGAGTCTTATTAACCGTTTGAGTTATACGTAAAATAAATAAAATAATTAAATAGTGGTGGTCCAGATAAAGCCAACTTGTTTTGTATGGTTACTATTATTGATACGTGTCTTAATGTAAGTCGAGGTTGTCTGATGTCTTAGCTCAGTCATTACCAGAAATTAATGATAGATCAACTCCCAGCTCATCCTAAAAATGTATCAAAGGGGAAATTAATTGGGTCTACCGATTTCACAGTGATGAATTAGCAACCGAGGTGACTGTATTTGATTTAGGCTAGTTTATATGTCCTCTTTTGATAAGAATGGCACATATAGGGGGGGAAATAGTAGTGGGAAAATTTGTCCCCCACCCTCAAATACCACTAATATTTGAAATAAAATACTAAAACATATTTAATAAAACTATAATACAGATCAGTGAAGATGTATCGAATCTACAGGCTATGTTTTAAGACTAGATTTATGACTTGGTATTCAAAAGGCCTCCAATGAACTCAATTAAAATGGCCCTAAAAATTCCCAAAATACTTGCTGGAATAATAAGTTGATTTAGAAAAGTGCACGTAAAATTCTCCTAAATAAGCTAGTTAGCTTGTAAGTTGCGTGTGCCAGTTGGTTCAGAAAGTGTCCCACTACATTCCTATTAATAAAATCAAAGTGTTGTGTTTGGCCCCCGTAATGTTACTTTCACTTTTTTCACGGAACGTGTAAAGTCCAATTTTCAAAGGAATTATCTTTTTAGGAAATATAAACACAATATTTAGCAGCCAACAATAATCTTAACACTTAACTATATTATTTACAAGCTTCGATGGTCGAATGGTCTAAGACGTTACCCTTCGCCATAGACTGGGTTGCTGATGACGGGGATTTCGGGGTTCGAGTCCCGGTTGGATGTACTGAGGGTTTTTTCCCCTGAATGGTTTTCCACTCTTCCTTCACGCAAATTCGGGTATACCTACTCTAAATTAACAACTTCCTTATCCTTCAAACTTTAGCGCAGTAGTTCCCAACCGTGTCCATATCGTGGATGATAATTCACAGTGCCCCCCCCCCTCCCCCCAGTCAACCAAGCCATACAAGGTGAAATTTAAAACACACGCAGACATTTTTAGTATTCTACGTAGCCCATTTCATATTAATAAAAGAAAAACGATGTTTAGGTGGGCAGTAATGGAGGGAAAAGGGCGTTTAAGCAAGTTGTGAGAAGCGAATATTTTTTATATGAGAAAATACAGATAAGAAATCACTTAAAAATCAAGATTTGTTTCGCGGGCCCAGGTTGGGAACATCTACTTAGTTTAGTTAATTTACAGGGTGTATTTTAATTGCTGTCAAATATTGTAGGGGCGTATTCCCATCCACTAAACACCAAGAAAAGTTCAAATAAACACGGATCTAGAAATTCTTAGTTTCTCTGAGGTAAGTGGAATTTTACTGAGCAATCAAAAATCAAACTAACAGAAGAAGTAATACAATAAGACAAGACAAATTTTAACAGAAACAAACAAAAACATACGACAGAACATTTCGTAACAAAAATAGTCCTGCTACGATGCATCCTCTGAGCCTACGTTCCATGCTTTGTCGTAAGTACGCTGTTGAATACACCTGAGGTGTTAACGTATTTACTCACAGCCTCTTTACGATACGCTCTCTTAAAATATCAACATGAGGAACAGGAGTTACGTAAACAATTGACTTATATGTCATCAGAGATTTAAAAAAACATTGGATTCAAATTTGGTGACCGAGCAGGCCCCTCAACGGATTCCCTACGACCAACCAATCTTTGAGGAAAACCAAATTCTAAAAACTAAACGTTTTTACACCCATTATTATACAAACTTTTCTTAGTGTTTGGTCAGTGGGAGTTCTTCCCTAGAATATTTGACACTAATTAAAATACACTCTGTATAAGCGTAAAACCCGAACGGATAGTGAAACACGCTGACAAAAAAAAAGTGGAATTTTGTTGTTATTTTATAGGTATTGATAATATCTGTCAAAAGTGACAGCTGGCGATCATGGCTTGACGTGTTAATACATGAAAGTAGATCTAGTAACATTTTTGTGTTTATGCCTATGAATATTGTTCACCGTTATAAAAGAGAGCACAGCAGCCGATTTGTCACACCTGAGGTTACCGCACGCACTCGCTCGCTACATATTATTAACTCGCCGCGCGGCTGTTTTGTTTGTCCCCGCGAACCTCCACAACACACCATGGAGTGGAGTGGCCGCCACTGACGCGTCTTAGCAGATCTGAAAATTGCAGTTAATGGCTCCGTCCTAAGTAGCACATCCTGGAGTCAGCAATCCACCTCGTTCAAACACCCCCCCCACAGCTCTATGTGACCGTGAAGATGCTGGTGGGACATGGTCAACTTGAGGGAGCCCCCTCCCCCCACCCACCTCCTCCCGCACAGCACCGGGTGAGGAGGGGGGGTCACTCTAATGGGAGGGGAATAACCAAGCACCTATTTCGCAACCTCGTGATTAAATAATAACTATTCAGAGGACATTAAATTCCATTAATAGGTTAGAAATAATAATATGTATTTGATAAAAAATACAATGGTAATTTTTACTTTATCATATTATTAGAGAAAGTATTTTAAGGTGGAAGTGTAGGGAACGCGAGCTAAGGGCAGTGTTTTTGCACTTTTTATAGTAAAACTTTTTTTGCTAAAATAAATACAATATTGCTCCAGTATAAATATAAAGTTTCAATTTTCTTCACATGATGATATCTACAGTTATTGAATATCTGTTTTAGAATGGTCCAAACTCAAAGGCGTCATTCTCACAATAAAATGGACTGCCGATGATGGGGATATCGGGGTTTGAATCTCAGTCGGGTCCTAAATGGCCTTACACTCTTCCTCCACTCAAATTTGGGTACATTTTCTCTAAATTAAATTTTCCTCGCCCTTAAAACACTAGCTTTAATATGCATATGCATATGAGGGGTCATTCATAAACCACGCTTTTGAGGTGAAAGGGCAGCTCTACTGTTTACTTATGGCTACATGGGGGGGAGGCTAGGTACTCACAGTGTTACGTAAACACAGATCAGATACGTACTTAAGCTTTAATGTTGTAGAAAGAAAATTATTATTAATTTTTTCACCGATGATAAACAAACTTTCAGATAACTTTCGGAAATGTGTGGTGTTTAAAATGCAAGCCAAGCACTTAATATTTTTTTTAATAGTAATATATTCAGAACTGTAAGTTGCAAGAACGAAAATAATTTCAAAAAGGCTGTTAATTTTCTTAATACTGTATGTACAGTATCCATAAATAAAAATTATAAAATGTTGTTATGAAGTTCTTTGAAATAATTTTATATTCAGGATTTAAAATGTATCTTGGGCAGTATTTTAACCCGAGTCCCTCTTTTAGTGTCACAAAAGCTTACTTATGAAATAATGACATTCACTCTTGATGCGAAAAGTTACGTAACACAGGTTGGTGGAGTCAGGATAAATGTAAACTTGGTGTTACATGGGGAGAGGGGGTAAAATATGTTAGAAAAAAGAGCCACGTGGTTTATAGATGATCCAAAATCCTAATAGTTAGTGAGACGCGGCGACAAAAAATAATAATACAAAGAATTGGAAGGGCTACACTTTGGTTAGGCCATAGCCCTGAAAGGGGAACACGACTGGCCAAAGATTTAGAAACATTACCATAAGAGATACCAAGGTATGAGGGTATTTTACTTCGAGCAAGAAGCACCCTTAATATTACTATCCATAAAAACCATGAACCGACATTATTAAAACTCACCGCAACTTTTGACCAATGGAGTCCACGATTTTTGATGGAATGCGAATTTAAAATACTTGATTTTTCTTTATAAGTAATTATATTATGATAATTCTTGGTCACAATTTGTCATTACTTATCATCGGAGTGCTAACATATCTCGGGTTAGTCCTGTGCTTTGATACATTGATCGTTTTAAGAACCACTCAAAGTGAATAAGTAGGATTTATTGCCTACGGTTATTGAACTTGGTTCTCAAATGAGCAAAGAGAAAGCCGTTATGATACAGCGAGCAGCCGGTGGAATAATATGAGTGATTACGTCAGACACAAACACACCGGAGGGACTGTGACAACAGTTCTTTGATTTGCACGGTAAACTAATCTACACAATCCGTTAACCTAGTAATCCTTAGGATTTTGTATTTTGAGCAAACACTCCGTGTCCTTAAGGTGGGAGTGGGGAGGGGATGTGAGAAAAGACCAGTTTTTTTTTTGCTGGTTGTCTATATTTATTTTTTCCAAAATAAATAAAATATTGCTCCAGTAGAAACATAGAATTTAATTCTCTTCACATGTTAATATCAACAGTTGTTGAATATCTGTTATGAACATAGCGGCACTAGATGACAAACTTTTTAAATAAGTTACAGACATATATTCAAGAACTGTTGATAGCCCGCTTCGGTGACTGCGTGGTCTAACGCGCTACTCTCGCAGTAGACTAGACTGCTGATGACGAGGCAATCGAGGTTCGAATCTTGGTCGGGTGTAGTGAGAGGCGAGTTTCCCAAAATGGTTTTCCACTCTCCCTCCACGCAAATGTGGGTACACTTCATATAAATATAACCTTCCAAAACTCTAAAACCATTATTGTAATTAGTAAATAAATGTACAACCATAACATGTATTATTATTATTATTATTTATTATTATTATTACTATTACTATCCCCCGTCTTACTACTCGTTCGGTGTATACGCATTTACGCTAAGGGGTCTTCCATAAACCACGTAACGCTTTTTTCTCACCTTTTTAGCCCCCCTCTCCCCATGTAGCACCATGTAGATATTTAGCCTCCCCCCTCTCCCCCCCGTGTTACTTAACTTTTCTCACCAAGAATGAATGTCATTATTTCATAGGGAAGATTTGTGATACTTAAGGAGGGATTCAGAATTAATACTTCTTAAAATCCATTTTAACATAAATGATTTCAAAGAGTATTATTATTTATGGATAGTTATACATAAAAACAGATAAGACAGACAAGTACAGACATAAAGACGTTGAGTTCAAATTCCTCAGGTTCATGAGGAAAAACCTCTGCTATATTTATATTATGAATGTCAGGTTTGCGATCTGAGTAAGAGCCAAACGGCACTACTACGTGATGACTAGGTTGGCCCTTTTCTATAATAGCGCTCGCTACATGATGATGTTGAAGTGTCAATATCAGATGCTTGATGCTGGGGAAGACATATTTCTTAATATTGTGCACTTTTTATGATAGTCATATTATCATCATAACTCTAGGCATACAACTTTTCTAAATTATTATTGGATTAATCTACAACTTTATTTAATTAACTTAACAATACCTAGACTTATGTTTCGTTCCAACATCAATCCTGGATCCTGGCTTCACTCTTGAAAATGACTAGATGGCCAATGAAGCAGAGATCGGGGTTCAAATACCTGTCGGATATACTCAGAGTGGCTTTTCCTAAATGGTTTTTTAATATCTCTCCACATTAATCAGGGTAGATTGATTACCTCTAGAATTATACCTTCCTCATTTCTACTCTATTAGATAAATATAATAAAAAAATATAGAATAACTACAATTAGACTATACCACCCTACAAAATGTATACTAAAATGTAGAATTTTAAAGAAAATTTTACCAGCATTTGCATAGAGGGTGAGTGGGAAACCATGTAGGAAAAGCAACCCTCAATAGACCTGACTGGTATTCGAAACCCATCTCCTCAACATCGGCCGTCTAATCTACTGAGAGAATGATTATTTATACAATGCAGCCACCATAACGTATGTATAATAGTTGCATTTATATACATACACATTAGATTTATCAGAAGGGATAAGGCATAGGCTTAAATACACCTACCTTTTGTGAATAATTAATTATATTTGAAGCTTTAATTTTAATAACATGCGGCAGGTATGAAAAAATAACACTATTGATGGACTCCTCAAACTTGCCTTTAGATAAATTCAGTACTTTTGCTTCTTTCCATGTCACTACATCTTTTTGAGACTCTTCCACTATTTTTTCTTAATATCGCTTTGTATACGCAAACAATGAACAAGTCTTCACTTAAAAAAAAAATTGTTTCTGTACAAACACAAGTGATTATTCACGGCCTATGTAAAAGAATGTGCAGTAAGCATTTAAATTATACTCAAACTCAACTATACTTATAAATTAAGGCCGCTTCGACTGACAGCTGCTATCCAACTAAAAGCACGTGAGGGGGTCAGTAGTTTGGACAAATCTAAACAAGTACCGTGAGTATAAACATGTCACTGTCATCCGCATGAAAATACGTGTTTTCGACTGTGCTTGGCTTTCATAGTCTCGGGCAGACAATGCCACCCAAGCGAATTCGAAATATTGATAAACAAAAAGTGCTAAGCTTGCATTTTCAACGCCACAAATATTCTGAATTTATCCATAAATGTTTATTAAAGGTGAAAACATGAACAATAATATTGCTTTACAACATTAGAATTTGATTTTAAGACCTGTGTTACGTAACACTTTAATGTACCCCACCCTCCCCCCATGTAACAGCATGTAGATATTAGAGCTGCCCCCCTCCCCTTCAATGCGTTACTTGGTTTATGGACGACCCCTAATGTGTAATGGTAGGGTGATTGTGAGATGAAGTGGAGGACCTACATTTTAACGTGGGATCCGAACCACGGTGGAGGCTTGGTATTCCACACATTCACAAGTTGTGACTAATACACGTCTTGTCAGAGGTGAAGGAAGGGTTTGGCGATCAGATACATCTGTGCTTGGACCGAGGATTGAACCCCGGACCCCCAGCACAGAAGTCCGACACCTTACCCTTAGACCACCAGGTCACCGCCACTATTATTATTACTACTATTAATACCATAATTGTGATAATCACATATCTTCTCTAGTGATGCCTGATGAACATGGTTTTATTTCGAAATGGGACTTTTAAGCCCCAGTTTTACACACTCCATATCCTTATGGCCTGTATTCAGTTACGAAAGGATTGGATCAACTTGAACTTCTTAAGAATTGTCGTGACGAATGGATACGGAGAACCAATTAAAGGTATGCTAATAATATTACCATCCATGTGCAAATTGAAATTAAAATCATTAACAATATTAAACGGTGGGACATTTTCTAAACTTATTGTATTTTCATTTATAAACCTTTAAAAGGAAACTTCCTAGAAAATTTTAGTAGATTTTTTTTTTGCGCGTGTATGAGCTACATCATTTGTAGGCCAGTTAGTGAAAACATTAGCCGGTAATAATGTACCGTTGCTCGAGAGACGCCGAAATGAACTGTAACGTACTAATAGTACATCCTTTCAACGGAGGGTTTTCCCATGTCCCGATGAGATGAGGTGATTGTGATTATGAAGGTGTGAAACCAGGGGAAACACTTGAACCTAACTTAAGCCTCATTGACCAAACCTTGGATACCTTTGGATAGTTCCCTTTCCAAGAAAAATATCCAAGGGACCAGACTGGAATCGAACCCGGGACCCCTAGGCTCGTAACCAGTTGCACTAATCGCTGCACCAAGAGGCCGGTTACTTCGACAGACGAAAGCTAAGATTATTTGAACTTACTTTCCTACTCTATGGCATAAGGAACTCGAAAGTACATTGTCGTACTTACAAAGGTACGCCACCTATTCATATCTTGTTTGAAATGAAAAGTTTGGGTGTAGTAAGCGTGCATCGCATTAATTAACTACTATTGTGGTTACATGCATAATTCTGACCAGTAAAATAAAAATGTTATGACAGATAAATAAAATGCTAAGAAGTTGTTGTTGCCAGCAATTACAGTTCCAATAAGTCTTCAGGATGTGTATATGTTTTTAATTTTATCCCTGATGTAGAGTTAAAAACATGATTAAGATATTCAAAAGAACTAAGGTATATCGGAGACAGATTTTTATTAAAAGAAAAATGGTGATGTGTGGGTGTACACCAGAGACTGAATCGTTTTAAATCCAGTGGCAATTAAGTTATCCTTCTTAGACTTTTGTTCGATTTGGTTGCAAAAATTGAAATGGACAAATTACTACCAACACACTCAATGCCACGAATCATAGTATTGTAGTTTTAATATAAACTTTTTTAAATATTTTCTTAAATATTATTACTAGCACCGCGTCTTACTACCCGTTCGGATTATACGCACTTACGCTAATGTGTAATGGTAGAGTGATTGTGAGATGAAATGGAGGACCTACAGTTTAACGTGGAATCCGAACCACGGTGGAGGCCTGGCATTCCTCACATTCACAAGTTGTGATTAATACACGTCTTGTCAGAGGTGAAGGAAGGGTTTGGCAATCAGATACATCTGTGCCGGGACCGAGGATTGAATCCCGGACCCCCAGCACATAAGTCCGACACCTTACCCCTTGACCACCAGGTCACCATTTTCTTAAATAACTTGAAACTCTTGATTTTATTTGACAATGTCAATGCTTGTAAATTCACTTATACACAATCAAAAATACATGAATGATAAACTTTGTAATGAACAATTATTATTTCCTAGGAAAGAAAAGGAAATTAACATTTTACGAAAATTAAGTTCAAAAATTATACTTCTCGCGATTGATAGATTTTAATAAAATCAAGTAAGCTTTCTGTACTGCGCGTTTATGTGCTTTGTTGTGTTAAAACTATGAAGCATGCGATTTAAAACAAATGATGAGCACAGATTTATACTGTAGTAAAAAAAATAAAACACTTAAGTTTATTAAAATATAAAGAACCTTTTGATTAGATAAACTCTTACCAAGTTTCATAACAATGTCCTTTTTGCCACTTTTTGCACATATAATAATAATAATAATAATAATTATTATTATTATTATTATTATATATTATGTTTGTAACTGGAACATCATCTATAGCTACCAAATATTAATTTCTATTTTAATGTTTATTTGTTGCATTATTTTCACCTCTAAATTACCCTTATTTAAATGATACTTGTAAAAACACACTTAGATCAACAATAATTCAAAATCAATGCCGTTCAAAATTCCAAATAAAGTTTTAAATTAAAAGAAAACGAGAACTATTCACTCACATATTCTCCATAAGAAGCAGTAGAGTGCTAGAACTCATGACGTCACTACAAGCGGAGTTGCCACAGTTTAACACTCCGGCATGTTACTAAAGAGAGACGTGATTATACATACGCAAAATGTACTTATTGTGCTAATGTGCTAGGGATGAAGAAGGTTGAATTTAGAGGAGGTGTATCCACATTTGTGTGGATAAAGAGTGTAAAAACCATTAGGGGAAACCACCCTCAGTACACCCCACCGGTATTTGAACCCCGATCTCCCTGTCATCAGCAGTCCAGTCTATTGCAAGAGTGACGCCTTAGACCATTTGACCAACGTAGAGTGTTGTATTATATTAAAAAATCACTCTGCTCACATAAAAATTAATTTTCACCACATCGGCATCCAAAGCTAAGTCTTTCGAAGAGAAAAGAGGCTAGGCTAGGTTAGGTTAGGTTAGTGGTTAGGAGTTGAATGGATTAGAGGTTGTTCCACGATTTGTGTGGACCGGCTGACAGGTATACTTTATTCCGCGATTCTAGTGGGCCCTAATTGAATGTCTGCTGACAGGTATAACTTATTCCGCAATTCTAGTGGGCCCTAATTGAATGTCTGCTGACAGGTATACTTTATTCCGCGATTCTAGTAGGCCCTAATTGAATGTCTGCTGACAGGTATACTTTATTCCGCGATTCTAGTGGGCCCTAATTGAATGTCTGCTGACAGGTATACTTTATTCCGCGATTCTAGTGGGCCCTATTTGAATGTCTGCTGACAGGTATACCTTATTCCGCGATTCTAGTGGGCCCTAATTGAATGTCTGCTAACAGGTATACCTTATTCCGCGATTCTAGTGGGCCCTAATTGATTGTATGCTGACAGGTATACCTTATTCCGCGATTCTAGTGGGCCCTAATTGAATGTCTGCTGACAGGTATACCTTATTCTGCGATTCTAGTGGGCCCTAATTGATTAGCTGTTGACAGGTATACCTTATTCCGCGATTATAGTGGGCCCTGATTGAATGTCTGCTGACAGGTATACCTTATTCCACGATTCTAGTGGGCCCTAATTGAATGTCTGCTGACAGGTATACTTTATTCAGCGATTCTAGTGGGCCCTAATTGATTGTCTGCTGACAGGTATACCTTATTCCACGATTCTAGTGGGCCCTAATTGATTGTCTGCTGACAGGTATACCTTATTCCGCGATTATAGTGGGCCCTGATTGAATGTCTGCTGACAGGTATACCTTATTCCACGATTCTAGTGGGCCCTAATTGAATGTCTGCTGACAGGTATACTTTATTCAGCGATTCTAGTGGGCCCTAATTGATTGTCTGCTGACAGGTATACCTTATTCCACGATTCTAGTGGGCCCTAATTGATTGTCTGCTGACAGGTATACCTTATTCCGCAATTCTAGTGGGCCCTAATTGAATGTCTGCTGACAGGTATACCTTATTCCGCAATTCTAGTGGGCCCTAATTGAATGTCTGCTGACAGGTATACTTTATTCCGCGATTCTAGTGGGCCCTATTTGAATGTCTGCTGACAGGTATACCTTATTCCGCGATTCTAGTGGGCCCTAATTGAATGTCTGCTAACAGGTATACCTTATTCCGCGATTCTAGTGGGCCCTAATTGATTGTATGCTGACAGGTATACCTTATTCCGCGATTCTAGTGGGCCCTAATTGAATGTCTGCTGACAGGTATACCTTATTCTGCGATTCTAGTGGGCCCTAATTGATTAGCTGTTGACAGGTATACCTTATTCCGCGATTATAGTGGGCCCTGATTGAATGTCTGCTGACAGGTATACCTTATTCCACGATTCTAGTGGGCCCTAATTGAATGTCTGCTGACAGGTATACTTTATTCAGCGATTCTAGTGGGCCCTAATTGATTGTCTGCTGACAGGTATACCTTATTCCACGATTCTAGTGGGCCCTAATTGATTGTCTGCTGACAGGTATACCTTATTCCGCAATTCTAGTGGGCCCTAATTGAATGTCTGCTGACAGGTATACCTTATTCCGCAATTCTAGTGGGCCCTAATTGAATGGCTGCTGACAGGTATACCTTATTCCGCAATTCGATTGCGCCCGGTGGTGGGTTATCAGAATTTAAATGTTGTATTATAAAGCAATATTATTATTAGCATCGTGTCTTACTACCCGTTCGGGCTATACGCATATAAAGCAATAAACCTATACATCATTGACCAATCGGTTTATTTTTTATAAGAAATTAATAATTAATAAAATATTTTTCTACTTTTTAACATAGGTTATTACTTTTATCATAATTTCAAAGGAGACAATTCGTCCTGGATTTAACGAGACAGTCCCATACATTGCCCCATAGCAATAAATGTCCCGGAAATCCCCCAGGATCTTAAAACCATCCCTTTTTCAAAAGATACTATTTTAAAATAATTTTTAACTGTCACGCGACAATGGTTAAAACAAAATGCAAAATTTTGTTATATTGTGTAATATTTTAAAAATTAAATTCAATTTAATTATATGTCTTATAATTAAATTGATAGAAGTAGCTAAAACTGTATAGGCCTATTATATTTAGCCGTTTATTAATTTTTTAGCTCCTGAAATAAATAAAAACAACCGTTTTAAACTTTATACGTTGTAAAATCGTATACACTTAGTGTGATTATTTGTTTATGGATATAAATTAAATTAACGAAAATGAAAACTTGTTAAACGTATACGTCTGATGATCCTTTTTTTTTTTTTTTTTTTTTTTGCCTGGAGTGGCATGAGTAGGAAATAATCAGCCCGATAATATATATCAATATTATATCGTACGATTGTACAGATGGTGAAATTATAGTACACGGTATCCGGATCGTATAGTTGGCAACGCTGCACCCCGTGTCGTCATAGCTCCGGGTAAGTCCCGTTCGCCTGCAGCTAAATCCACAGAATAACGACATCGAGTAGAGACTATTCAGCTTAGGAGTGATGGTAACTGACAGCGAGCCGGAACTATTAGATATATTCTGATGTATCCTTTCGCCAAACCATATGATCTCCATTGCAATGTGTTGTGCTGAGCTGCTGTCACGTTTGTCAATCTAAACGTTCACCGACAGACAATTTATTTTTAATGTATTTTTATTTTAAACACTTTTACATTAGTTAAATACAAACGTATGAAAATGATCGTTTGGATGTTTTTTTTTTTTTTTTTTTTTTGAAGCGGCGTCTGAAGTGCATTTTAAAATGCTTTACAAACGAGGACTTCGAAAAGGTTCCCTTCTCTTCATACATTTATATCGTGAACAAGAAGAAATAAGCACTGTTTATGACGTCATAAAAAGCGTATTTAGCTGTGTTCCTGTACATGTTTTTATAAAATATATACGTTTTATTTTGAAACTAATATTTTTTATAGCTCTTTCTCAAAGTTATAAAAACATTGATCTATTTTATAATTTATTGTGACCGGTTATTAAAAGATAAAAAGTGTGAATGTAGACCTATTACTTTGTAATGTAGGCCTATTATTTAATACACTATAATATCTCTTGTTACCAAACACACGAACTAGAAAACATAATAGTTTTATTATTAATAATAATATTTATTTAAATATGAACAAATAAAACTAAAATCCTCGGATTTAAGGTCGCATAGCATCTTGTAGCAAAGATTGTTGCTAATGACATTATATTGGAGCAGATTCCTAGTTTTAACTAAATTATTATGGTGACCTGGTGGTCTAGGGGTAAGGTGTCAGACTTCTGTGCTGAGGGTCCGGGGTTCAATCCTCGGTCCCGGTACAGATTTATCTGATTGCCAAACCCTTCCTTCTCCTCTGACAAGATGTGTATTAATCACAACTTGTGAATGTGAGGAATGCCAGGCCTCTACCGTGGTTCGGATTCCACGTCAAACTGTAGGTCCTCCATTTAATCTCACAATCACCCTACCATTGCACATTTAGCGTAAGTGCGTATAACCCGAACGGGTAGTAAGACGCGGTGCTAATAATAATAATAATAATAATAATAATAACTAAGTTATTTGGGATATCACAGCCGAGGGATCAAGAAATAAAAATCGCGAAATTCCTACAGCTATTGGGCAAAATGAAATGCACATCACCTAAAAGCGTAAGAAAATAAAATTTAATACAAATTTATAAAACCATGACAGTTCCAATATTATTATACGGCTCGTAAAACTAAACAACAACGCTAACGAATAAAAACAGCTGAAATAAAACCAATAAAGTTAGGATTTAGGGGACGCGAGAAAAGGCCAGTGTTTTTTCAGTTTTCATATCAAAACTTTTTTTTTTTTTTGCCAAAATTAATAAAATATTGCCCCAGTAGAAATTGAATATCTGTCATGAACATAGCGACATTAGATGAAAAACTTTTTAAATTAAGAGAAAAAGTTGTCATTAAATTCCAGGACACTCTTGACGGATATTCACTAACGTTTTAAGTCATCATGTGAAGAAAATTAAACTCTTATGTTTGTATTGAAGCAATATTTGATTTATTTTGACCAAAATATTTTTTTATATAAATACTGCAAAAATACATTTTCTTGCCTTCCCTACATCACCACCTTAATACCAATAGGATATAATCATATTATAAAAAATTAGGGATAGTTGGTCAGAGATAAGAGTACAATGTTTACTTGAAACAATAACATACAGAAGCCAATGGAATATTTTTATGTTTTATCACCGCGTCCTACTACCTGTTCGGGTTATACGCGTATGTAATAATAATGCTAATGGTTTTATGGATTATAAAGGTTGTATTTGAAGAAAGAGAAAGTGAAAAATCACTTTGGAAAACCACCCTTAGTATGCGCGACTGAGATTCGAACCTTTATCTCCCGACTTCGGCAGTCTGGTCTACTGCGAGAGTAGTATGTTAGACCACGTGGCCACCGAAACGGTCCATAATCATCTATTAATAATGGAACCGAACCACATTCCATTGCAACTACAGATATATAAACCTCAAGGGTAAAGGCCTAATTCTAGAAGTATATGATGGTGATGATTATATTCGTTCTTTTAATTGGTTATGAAAAACCAATTTAATAGAAATCCTTAGAAAACTATTATTTGAACCGTTTATCAACACTTTTTATTGATAATGTAGTATTACTAAGAAAATAATAATCATTTCTACATTTGCGACTTTCAACCAATGTTTTTAATGAAGAGCCTTCTGCCAGCTGTCAGTTACCACCACTCCTGCGTTGGATGGACTCTAGTTAAGTGTCGTCACGACCTCGAGTACTGCCGTGACCTTCACGCTAACCTCCCCCCTCCCCCTTACTCCCTTGTTTGTTCGGTGTCAGGTGGGGATGACAACATTAGACACAGGAGCTCTCTTATCGTAGTCACAGATTGACTTACTTCGACAAGCTTTGTTGACTGACGGGAGAATGCACCTCAATCACCAAGTTTGAAGGAGAACAATGAAGGATGGTTTAATTGAAACCTTGGCGTATGACTGTTTGATTACCACTGAAATACTACAAAATTAAGCTCATTTCTTATGAACACATTAGAATTCTCAAACACATATTTTACATTATGAGGCTCTTCTTAGAAACACATTAGATTGTCTTCTCAAATACACCCGCATTTGTTTACATTAAAATATTATTTCTTAGAACCACAGATTGCCTTTTCGAATACACTCACATTTGTTTACATTGAGATGTTATTTCTTAGAACCCTAGATTGCCTTCTCGAATACACCCACATTTGTTTACATTGAGATGTTATTTCTTAGAACCATAGATTGCCTTCTCGAATACACCCACATTTGTTTACATTGAGATGTTATTTCTTAGAACCATAGATTGCCTTCTCGAATACACCCACATTTGTTTACATCAAAGTTTTATTCATTAGAACCATAGATTGCCTTCTCGAATACACCCACATTTGTTTACATTAAAATGTTATTTCTTAGAACCATAGATTGCCTTCTCGAATACACCCACCTTTGTTTACATTGAGATGTTATTCTCTTAGAACCATAGATTGCCTTCTCGAATACACCCACATTTGTTTACATCAAAGTGTTATTCATTAGAACCATAGATTGCCTTCTCGAATACACCCACATTTGTTTACATTAAAATGTTATTTCTTAGAACCATAGATTGCCTTCTCGAATACACCCACATTTGTTTACATTGAGATGTTATTTCTTAGAACCATAGATTGCCTTCTCGAATACACCCACATTTGTTTACATTGAGATGTTATTTCTTAGAACCATAGATTGCCTTCTCGAATACACCCACATTTGTTTACATTGAGATGTTATTTCTTAGAACCACAGATTGCCTTCTCGAATACACCCACATTTGTTTACATTGAGATGTTATTTCTTAGAACCATAGATTGCCTTCTCGAATACACCCACATTTGTTTACATTGAGATGTTATTTCTTAGAACCACAGATTGCCTTCTCGAATACACCCACATTTGTTTACATTGATATGTTATTTCTTAGAACCACAGATTGCCTTCTCGAAAACACCCACATTTGTTTACGTTAAGATATTATTTATTGGAACCACTTTGGATTGTCTTCTCAAATAAACACAAACATTTGTTTACATTACGATATTATTACTTAGAACCACTTTAGATTGTCCTCTCAAATACACTTACATTTGTTTATATTATGACATTATTTTTCAAGAACTACGTTTAATTGATTATCTCTATAGTTTTACAAAGCAAAGGAAAATGATTTCTACATTGGTTGGCATTAGTGAATTCCAATCGATGTTTCCAATGAAAAGTACTTATGTAGGTAGTGTTCAAATATTATTAAAATACATATCTTGTGGATGGAGAGAGGAGTTAAAAAAAACCTATAGATTTAGAACAATATAATCCGGATTTAAAAATGTACTATAATTTTAGAAATACATAGTTTTTTAATAATATCAACACTATACAACAAGTTACTAACTACAATCTCAAAAATAGTAGTACATGATATAGTTTTACAAGTTTTTAGTCAGAGTAAGTTGAGAAACGCTTGTATAAGCATCACTCTCGCAATTAAATGGACTTTCAATGACGAGGAAATCGGAGTTCGAATCCCACTTAAGGGTACTGAGAGATTATTACTAAATGGCTTTCCTCTCTTTCTACACGTTAATGCGGGTACACTTATTGTAAATTCATTCTCCTAATTCCTAACACATCGTAATTAGTACATATGCATGTGACCCGAACAGATGGTGACACGCGGTGCTAGAAATAAAAATACATTTTCTTTTATATAGTAAAAATAATTTTAAAAACTTAAAGATATATTATTTCTAACTATTTAAATTTAATAATTGTAATACTAAATATGTTTGGCTTTCTAGGGGCCCTTTCAAGCGCGGTGTCAAGGGACATGAACCCCTTACCCCACTTCCTTGATGATTATTATCATTATTATTATTATTAGCACCGCGTCTTACTACCCGTTCGGGTTGTACGCACTTACGCTAATGTGTAATGGTAAGGTTATTGTGAGATGAAATGGAGGACCTACAGTTTAACGTGGGATCCGAACCACGGTGGAGGCCTGGCATTCCACACATTCACAAGTTGTGACTAATACACTCAGAAGTGAAGGAAGGTTTGGTAATCAGATAAATCTGTGCCGGACCAAGGTTGAACCCCGGACCCCCAGCACATAAGTCCGACACCTTACCCTTGACCGCCAGGTCACTCCTTCCTTTATCTTGACTTGGTTGCAACCTTATATTGTTGGTTGAACTTAATTCTATTAACACTCTTGAGTGTAAGTTAACGGTGTATCCTAGCATAATTCTTGTACAATCACAACCACCAAAACTCATGTCGTTAATGCACAGTTTAGTGACAAGATAATATACCCAATTTCACCCTTAAAAAGCCATGTCACCCCACCCCACCGGATAACACCTGAATAAGGTAGATAATGCAGCTTAAGCCAGACGTCGCATCGTGGTGAGGTTTTATGTATTTTACTTTATAAAATGCGTATAAACTGAATAGATAGTAAGACGCGGTGCAAAAAAAACCTTTAAAAAACAGTATAATTGATATCAATGAAACCATTTCAATAGATTTAAAAAATAAAACAAGATTGAAAATGTTTTAATTTAAAAACTATTTCACTTATCCTGGTTCTCGATTTAGCCAAGTGAAGAATGAAGCAAAACCGTACTTCAATATAAATCCTGGTTAAAGCCTGAGCTTGCATCTAATATCACGGTTAATCGGCTGGAAAATTGGGTCTTAAAAATGTGTATACCAGCTAAGAATCAAACCGTGGACTCTTAAAGCATTGGGCAGACTTCCAGAGCGTAGAAATGGTGGGTTGAGGCATGGGGTTGTCCACCTCGCCTCTGAAATTTGATCGACTCCCCTCTATGGGGGTCCATATATACGTATAAAAACTTTTATTGGTTAAAGGTAGAATAGACTTTTCTAGTGGACTCCTTCCTCCCTTGAAAAATTAGCTTCCTATGTCCTTGGCAGACGTAATACCAAAAGGGAGGCTTGTGTTGTTGTTTGTTTATGGAAAGTGTCAGACGGAATCGTTAACTTAGAAAGATGGTAACAGATTGTAAAACATCGTGAGGATGGAGGAAAAAAAGGACGTCGAATGGTCCGAGGACTCAGATAAATCAACGGTCGTCTTCTGATAAGGTCCCCCCTGGCTTTGCAGTATCACCGCGTGAGGTCAGGACCAGTTTGTTCCGGAGATCTTGGGCAAGCGGTGTTGGCGGTCTGCCTATCCCTTTCCTCGACTGCCTTGGTTCCTCGATGTATTCGTCACAAGGACCTTGCTGGATCACTTCCAGACCTGCGCACACGGATTATCGTCAGCAGGGATCAGGGTCATACCTAAAAGGGATGTTTGAGGGAGACTCAACTCCCCCCTTACTCTTCTCAAAAATATTAAACATAAAAATACCAAGGTTAGTGGCTAATTAGAGTTTTAAAATTAAACCCCTTTAAAACCTCAATCACGTTTAAAGAATAATTAAAATTAAAGGGTACAAGGGAAAAAATGATAAAGTCACAGTACACACTTTTTCATGACAACTTTTATATCTCAAACCCCATATATCACACTCTCAGCAAATACTTTTTCTATTAATTAATTTAAATATGACAGAGACTTCTTTTAACCATAATCTATAATTTGTTAGAAAGGTTTCATGTTTGTCTAACAGATGGAAGAACATACTCAATTTGAGTTAAAATTAGTCCTTCCCCCTTTTTCCCCTGTACCCTTCAATTGCTGCGATTTGATTTTGTTTTGTTAGATAATCTCCTATTAGAGTATCTTACCCTGTGCAATCGCAGGTAGTAACCCTCCTCCCCTGTACAACCCCTGACAAAAAAAAACTTGCGCCCCGGCAAAGTAACTAACAACCTGCCTTGGTGGCGTAGTTAGCTAACGCGCTAGTCTCATGTTGAGCTATACTGCCTAGGACGTGGAGATCAAGGTTCGAATCTAACTCCGGTGAACTGGGTGTGGTTTTTTCCTAAATGGTGTTCCACACTCCCTCCACGCAGATGAGTGTTCACTTCCTCTATATTTAACCTTCTCAATTCCTAACCCATTAGCGTAATTAATACTTAAGCGTACAACCCGAACTGTTAGTGCTAAGTATTATTATTATTATTATTATTATTATTATTATTATTATTATTATTATTATTATTATTATTATTAACAAGCGTTTACAACTACGAATAAAACATTAAGAATTCTCACACCGGTGGACACGTGGCCAAACGCATCATTCTCATATTTCCTGGTTTACCAGTGACAGGGAAGACGAGGCAAGAATCCCGGCTGGGTATGCTGAAGTACGTAACTTATCCTAAAATGTTACCACTATACCTCTACTCAAAGCTGGGTACACTACCTCTAAATCCTACCTTTTTCATGACTACATCATAAGTGTAAATATGCTAACAGTCCAAACGAGTAGTAAGACATTAAAGAAATGTTTTGTAAAAACTAGTAATTATATGAATTTATTCTACTAAGTCAGTAGACTACTAACTGCGCTTTTTCCTGCAGTTGTACTGCTTTAGTTGACAGGGGCTGCCAAAGGTCAAGGGTGGGGTGACTGGATCCCCGGCACAGAGTGGCTCGCTGACACCAGGACAGCCATCACCACAGTCTGCGGGGCTGAATGCCATCATGGTGGAGTTCCTGTTCTTCAAGGCGGCTGTCACTGAGAACAATAACACTAGCATGTACACTGGTGACTGACATCTTGGTGGAGTCCTGTTCTTCAGGGAGGCTGTCACAGAACAATAACACTATCATGTACACTGGTGACTGACATCTTGGTGGAGTTTCTGTTCTTCAGGGAGGCTGTCACTGAGAACAATAACACTATCATATACACTAGTGACTGACATCTTGGTGGAGTTTTTGTTCTTCAGGGTGGCTGTCACAGAACAATAACACTAGCATGTACACTGGTGACTGACATCTTGGTGGAGTTCCTGTTCTTCAGGGGGGCTGTCACAGAACAATAACACTAGCATGTACACTGGTGACTGACATCTTGGTGGAGTTCCTGTTTTTCAGGGTGGCTGTCACAGAGCAATAACACTATCATGTAAACTGGTGACTGACATCTTGGTGGTGTTTCTGTTCTTCAGGGAGGCTGTCACAGAACAATAACACTAGCATGTACACTGGTGACTGACATCTTGGTGGAGTTCCTGTTCTTCAGGGAGGCTGTCACAGAACAATAACACTAGCATGTACACTGGTGACTGACATCTTGGTGGAGTTCCTGTTCTTCAGGGAGGCTGTCACAGAACAATAACACTAGCATGTACACTGGTGACTGACATCTTGGTGGAGTTCCTGTTCTTCAGGGAGGCTGTCACAGAACAATAACACTAGCATGTACACTGGTGACTGACATCTTGGTGGAGTTCCTGTTCTTCAGGGGGGCTGTCACAGAACAATAACACTAGCATGTACACTGGTGACTGACATCTTGGTGGAGTTCCTGTTCTTCAGGGTGGCTGTCACTGAGAACAATAACACTAGCATGTAAACTGATGACTGACATCTTGGTGGAGTTCCTGTTCTTCAGGGTGGCTGTCACTGAGAACAATAACATTAGTATGTACACTAGTGACTGATATCTTGGTGGAGTCCTGTTCTTCAGGGTGGCTGTCACTGAGAACAATAACACTAGTATGTACACTAGTGACTGACATCTTGGTGGAGTTCGTGTTCTTCAGGGTGGCTGTCACAGAACAATAACACTAGCATGTGCACTGGTGACTGACATCTTGGTGGAGTCCTGTTCTTCAGGGTGGCTGTCACAGAACAATAACACTAGCATGCACACTGGTGACTGATATCTTGGTGGAGTCCTGTTCTTCAGGGTGGCTGTCACTGAGAACAATAACACTAGCATGCACACTGGTGACTGATATCTTGGTGGAGTCCTGTTCTTCAGGGTGGCTGTCACTGAGAACAATAACACTAGCATGCACACTGGTGACTGATATATTGGTGGAGTCCTGTTCTTCAGGGAGGCTGTCACAGAACAATAACACTAGCATGCACACTGGTGATTGATATCTTGGTGGAGTCCTGTTCTTCAGGGAGGCTGTCACAGAACAATAACACTAGCATGTACACTGGTGACTGACATCTTGGTGGAGTCCTGTTCTTCAGGGTGGCTGTCACTGAGAACAATAACACTAGCATGCACACTGGTGACTGATATCTTGGTGGAGTCCTGTTCTTCAGGGTGGCTGTCACTGAGAACAATAACACTAGCATGCACACTGGTGACTGATATCTTGGTGGAGTCCTGTTCTTCAGGGTGGCTGTCACTGAGAACAATAACACTAGTATATACACTAGTGACTGATATCTTGGTGGAGTCCTGTTCTTCAGGGTGGCTGTCACTGAGAACAATAACACTAGCATACACACTGGTGACTGATATCTTGGTGGAGTCCTGTTCTTCAGGGAGGCTGTCACAGAACAATAACACTAGCATGTACACTGGTGACTGACATCTTGGTGGAGTTCTGTTCTTCAAGGAGGCTGTCACAGAACAATAACACTAGCATGCACACTGGTGACTGATATCTTGGTGGAGTCCTGTTCTTCAGGGTGGCTGTCACTGAGAACAATAACACTAGCATGCACACTGGTGACTGACATCTTGGTGGAGTCCTGTTCTTCAGGGTGGCTGTCACAGAACAATAACACTAGCATGCACACTGGTGACTGATATCTTGGTGGAGTCCTGTTCTTCAGGGAGGCTGTCACAGAACAATAACACTAGCATGTACACTGGTGACTGACATCTTGGTGGAGTTTCTGTTCTTCAGGGTGGCTGTCACAGAACAATAACACTAGCATGTACACTGGTGACTGACATCTTGGTGGAGTTTCTGTTCTTCAGGGTGGCTGTCACTGAGAACAATAATACTAGCATGTACACTGGTGACTGACATCTTGGTGGAGTTTCTGTTCTTCAGGGAGGCTGTCACAGAACAATAACACTAGCATGTACACTGGTGACTGACATCTTGGTGGAGTTTCTGTTCTTCAGGGTGGCTGTCACAGAACAATAACACTAGCATGTACACTGGTGACTGACATCTTGGTGGAGTTTCTGTTCTTCAGGGAGGCTGTCACAGAACAATAACACTAGCATGTACACTGGTGACTGACATCTTGGTGGAGTTTCTGTTCTTCAGGGAGGCTGTCACAGAACAATAACACTATCATGTACACTGATGGCTGACATCTTGGTGGAGTTCTTCTTAGCAAGGATGACTGCAAACAATTTGTTTGTATTTTCTAAAAGGTCCTTCCTAGTAAAGTTGGACTGTACCTGTCAGAAAAAAACGGAGTGAATATCTTCCAGAAATCAATTATTCACCGAATTCCTTTCCTCATAAAACTGAGTACCTATTTAATAACAAACAAAAACTGATCACTTTATTTTTAATTATCATTTTTAGAACCTCTTCTTTCAACACGTTCGGATCATAAGCATAAGTACCACGCTAGTGTGGTAGGGATAAGAAAGGTTTAAGTTTGGAGGAAATGTAACCACAAATGAGTGGAGGAAAGACCATCCATCCTCATGACACATTGTCAGGATTCAAACCTCGAACTTACCGTCATCGATCGTCTAGTCTATTGTAAAAGTGATACTTTAGAATTAGACCTTACTTTACCTTTCCAACTAGTTATGGTTTTATATAATTCTGTAACTTTTTCAAACACCAAGGTTTTTTTGTTGGTAATTTTAACACCGAGCTTATAAACGTATCAATATAAGGGATATGAATGAGAGAGGTAGTTTTAGAAAAAGTGATCCTGCATTAGGGCGGAGATATGATGGAAAAATCACGGTGATGACCCAAAAGTGAAAAATTACCATTCAAGGTACCCTACCAAGATTCGAAGCCCCGACTTCTCAGTAAACAGCAAGCGAGTGGAATAAGAGTTTAGAGCTTTGAGACTGCTCGACCATCGCTGCAGGTAAATTCAAAGTTAAGGTGTGAACTTTTTTTTACGGGAAAGTAGTTTACATTGTAAAAAAACAACTTTTTCCCTTCCTGATCCATATCTTTACGGCAGTGTAGCGAGAAGAATTCAGTTACGCGCCCATTCTCGCGTTTGTTTCGAAAGTTGATCTAAACTTTATTCAAGAAAGAAACTAAATGCCAATAGGGTACATTATAATGTTTTACCAATTCATAATTTCAGTTTTGGCATAGGTTTTTAACTAATTAAATAGTAAATAAATCTTTTAGTCCCATTTTTAAAACTCGCATCGGTGGTAGAATGGTCTAGGGCGTAACTCTCACAAAAAACTGGACTACTGATGGCGGGGAAAATGAGGTTCGAACCGAGTTTGTTTATATTGAGGGTGGATTTTCCTAAATAGTCTTCCATTCTCTCTCTCTCCCTCTCTCTCTCTCTCTCTCTCTCCACGAAAATGCAGGAACGCTTCCTATAAAAGCAGTCTTTCTCCTCCCTAACAATTAGCGTATAGCCCGAAAAGTTAGTAATTAAGACGCGGTTCTTAAAAAAATAAACGGAAAAATTTATTTTAAAGCTTCTTTCGTAGTTTTTTTTAAGGTAGGTCTAGTATTGTCATACATCAAGTAGCCATTACATTTAGCTACACGTTAAATAATATGGTATAAAAAAATAGCTTAGGTAATTTGCATGATTTATACTAATTTATAAAATCTTCTAATATTAACCACTATCTATTAGGGCCTATGTACCTCAGAATTTTACTCCCCATTGATGACATTACAGTACACTTGGGATTCGAACCTCGATCTCCCCATTACCTGATAACCAGACGCTGACCACCTTTTCGGATAGTTGCTGATAATAAACCAGCTTCTGCCTATTATTTAACAAGAGTACAAACAACCCGATATAGGTTTAACCTACATGAACATATCGTTTAACTTTAAGATACCCACATGAAACTTAAGTATGTTGCCGAATATATACTTGTTCTTGAATAATAACGTTGTAAAGTGATCTAAAAGTCTATGAGCGGTAAGTTAAGCCATACGAGAAAGAGTTTGTGAGCTTCAACACCCAACATCAGAAGGTTCTTGTCAATATGTATTGCACACGTGACACATTATCACGTCACAACATGAAGTACAATTATTTTAAACATGGGTGTGTATTAAACTGGGATGGTGCAGGAGGCTACATAATGATGAGTCACATACCTTGTACCCATCACAAGACATTGTTAGGATAATCAAAACTCGCAGGTTATGGTGGGCAGGACATGCAGCGCGGATGGAAAAGTCTAAAACTTTGTACAGGGTATTGACTGATAAATCCAACGGGTAAAGAGCATTGGGAAGACCTATACGCAGATGGGAGGATAACATTAGAATGGACCTGAAAGAGATAGGTGTAAAGAGGTGGACTGGATAGAACTCGCTCAAGATAGAGATAGGGTGTAAAGAGGAGGACTGAATAGAACTAGCTCAAGATAGAGATAGGGTGTAAAGAGGTGGACTGAATAGAACTAGCTCAAGATAGAGATAGGGTGTAAAGAGGTGGACTGGATAGAACTGGCTCAAGATAGGGATAGAGTGTAATGAGGTGGACTGGATAGAACTGGCTCAAGATAGGGATAGAGTGTAATGAGGTGGACTGGATAGAACTGGCTCAAGATAGGGATAGAATGTAATGAGGTGGACTGAATAGAACTAGCTCACGATAGAGATAGGGTGTAAAGAGGTGGACAGGATAGAACTGGCTCAAGATAGGGATAGGTGTAATGAGGTGGACTGGATAGAACTAGCTCACGATAGATAGGATGTAATGAGGTGACTGGATAAATAGCTAAGATAGAGATAGGATGTAATGAGGTGGATGGATAGAACTAGCTCAAGATAGGGATAGAGTGTAATGAGGTGGACTGGATAGAACTGGCCAAGATAGGGATAAATGTATGAGGTGGACTGAATAGAACTAGCTCACGATAGAGATAGGGTGTAAAGAGGTGGACTGGATGAACTGGCTCAAGATAGGGATATAGTGTAATGAGGTGGACTGGATAGAACTGGCTCAAGATAGGGATAGAATGTAATGAGGTGGACTGAATAGAACTAGCTCACGATAGAGATAGGATGTAATGAGGTGGACTGGATAGAACTAGCTAAAGATAGAGATAGGTGTAAAGAGGTGGACTGGATAGAACTGCCAAGATAGAGATATAGTGTAATGAGGTGAACTTGATAGAACTAGCCAAAGATAGGGATATGTGGTGTACTTTTGTAAGTGGGGAAATGAGATTTCGAGTTCCTAATCCCATAGAATAAAGCAGGAAGGGAAATTGAGGTGGGATGGAAGGGAAACAAGCTAGGCCCATATTTTACAATGTCTAGGCTACAGCAACAAATATTTTTGGCCGAACTGAATAAAATATTGCTTCAGTAGACACGTTTAGTTTATTTTTTTACGCATAGTAGTAATATCAACAATTTTTTATACTTGTAATTTGAATAAGTACCGTTCCCGTGGTGTAGTGCTCAGTGCACCTGGCTACGAGTCTAGAGGTCCCTGGTTCGATTCTGGTTCCACACCTCATCTCACCGGGACACGGAAAGAGCCTCCACGGGAAGAAGCCTACGTATGATACATACATTCGGGTGTCCCTTGAGAACTGTACAAAGTAATGGCTAAACTTTTCACTACTGGGCTACGAATGATGTAGCCCAGACGTGCAATTATTATTATTATTATTATTATTATTATTATTATTATTATTATTATTATTTTTCATATTGTTATTTTTTTAAATATGTATGCTTTATACTCTTTAGTTATTTGTTATTATAGACTATTTTTATTATCATTATTATTTACTATTTTTTCGTAACAATTCATAAGTATATAGAACTATTTAGCTATTATTGTTTATCTTATTTTCTCGTGTAATTATATGTATTTGTAAGGTACTTGTGTACTTTTCAATGCTGGCTTGTTATAGGTCTTAGGACTGTTGGCCAGCACTATAATAAAGGAAATTGAAAGTATTATCATTATTATTATTATTAATTATTCGTAGTAGGTAGTAGTAGTAGTAAGTAGTAGTATAAGTGATATATTTTGAAAAGCAGAAACATCTTAAACAAAAAAAAAAGTTTTAATGGATTAAATAGTCACGCTATTAAAGATATTAAATACAGTTATACTAAATATCATTATTATTTAAATTAAAAAATTAAACCTGGACGCGAGGATATTGTTTAAATTCCACTATAACCATGACAGATTTAACTTAATTGTTGATATTGATAATGTATAATATATATAAAATTAAACTAAACGTATCTAATGAAACAACATTTTATTTATTTTTTTGTCAAAAAGGAGTACTGTTATAAAAATAGTAAAAATGTTTACCTTCACTGCATTCCCCTTCCATCCCACCTTGAACCTTACTCTATAACATATAAATTAGTGTGGAGTGTTTCTACATATTTTCACCAAGGCTCTACGGTGATTTCAACTAAAACTTTAATTTTTAATATGTCCGCGACCAGCTTCAGTGACCGTATAAGTCGACACTCTCACTCAAAACAGACTAGACTTCCGATGACGGGTAGATCAGGGTTCAAATCCCGGTCAGGTGTACCGAAAGTGGTTTTCCTTTAATGGTTTTCCATTCTACCTCTACTCAAATGAGGTACACTTATTATAACTTCAACCTTCTTCATCCCAAACTCATTAAAGTAATTAGTACATATACGTACAACCCGAGCGGTTAGTAAGACGTGCTAAAAATATATTATCAGACTATTTTATAGGTACTGATAATATCTATCAAACTCGACAGATGTGAATCATATGATCTGACGTATGAATGCGTGAAAGTAGATCTATCAGTAGCTTTTTTTCCTAGTAAAATGGTACTTTACCACTCACCCATAAGCAGCATTGTAGGTAAGATGACAGCTACTGTACCAGCTCCAGTCATGGTGTGTTCTAGTCGAGAAATTGCGAGAGAAAGACTGGCCAGAGTTGAACCAGTTACCTCGGGTTGGAAAATGAGATATGTATCGTCTAGCCAAGAAAAACTTGTCCCCCCCCCCCCCGCCTTTCTCCCTCTGTCCCTCCTTATGACAAGGTCGTTGGTTTTTTTTTTGATCTGCATCACTGCTTGGGGGGGTGGGGAAGTAACAGTTTACATTCTAAAATAACAGAGAGAATTATCCTTGCATTGTTGGTGGACAAGCGAGGCGACTTTGAAAGGCAGCTGCCTGAGATTGGAAACAAGGGAACAGCGCGACGTTTCACAACCGTCACGTGATATTCTCTCACGCGAGGGTGTTTAATAGATGTAGTCCCGTCATTGTTACCTGAAGTGGAATTTGAAAGAAACGAGAGTTAAGGTTCATATTTTCGAAGAGTTTTTTTTTTATATAGCAAAAATATTTCTTAGCCAAAATAAATTAAATTAAATCTGTAAGAAACCAAAATTTTCGATTTCGAATGGGATTCGAATCAAATCCGAATAGAATATTTTAAAATTAAAAATTGGTTCATACCCGCTTCGTTGGTCACATGTCCTAATGCGCTACTATCGCAGTAGACTAGACTGCCAATGACGGAGAGATGGAGGTTCGAATCTCGGTCGGGTGTACCGACAGTTTTTTTTTTTCTAAAATGGTTGTCCACTCTCCCTCCACGCAAATGCGGGTAAACTTCCTATAAATATAACCTTCTAATCTAAACCATTACGTAATTAGACATAATGTATAAAAAGAACGGGTAGAAAGAAACGGTACTAAAAAAATAGTTGAATCAAATCAAAATTGAATATTTAATAATGGAAATGCTTCGAATAAAATATTCATAGGATAAAAAATTTATATTCAAATATATTATAATATTAGGCAAAATTATACAATTTTTTTAATTGAATCAAATTAAGAAAAAATAGTGTCAATATCGCACAGATATTTGTCTACCTTTGATTGGTTCTCTGTAGCCGTCAGTAACCCCAATACTTAAGATAGTTAAAATTAATAAAACTTCTACAAGGGTTACGGACAATGGTTCTTAAGGACCAGGACTCCATGGCTAAAGTAATCTGTTACTGTGAAGGCAATATCTTACGGACTACAAACCACGGACATTACGTATACAGAGTACGTTGGTGGGGCTATGGCCTTAATTATATGTTGTTAAATTGTTGATTACTGCACCTACACAGTCGGTTATACGCAAATTAATATACTGTGCCAGGGATGAGGAAGCTTGAATTTGCAGTAAGTGTAACCTCATTCGAGTGGAGGGAGAGTGGAAAACTATTTATGAAAACCACCTTTAGTAAACCCAACCAGGCCTCGAACCAAATCTTCCCAACATCGGCAGTCCAGTCTACTACGAGGAGGACGCCTTGGAAATTCGGCCTCCGAAGCTTGTATTTTGTTAGTTAAAATATGTGTGCACATTAGCGCCACCGCACCACACACACACACACACACACACACACAGCAGCTTCTAATTGTTAGAACTCGATTGTAAGCTGACAATACAGACAGAGAGGGTAATATGACAACTCATATCCGTTTTCTCTCACCGGCTTCACCTTGTCACGCTATCCTCCCTCGCAGACAATGAATGACATCAATATCTGGCCGAGCATTCAAACATGTCTGCAGCATTCTCTGCTAACCGACATTGCAGGAAGTTAATACTGGGGCATACAATGTATCACTTAAAACGGTCGGGACGTAGGGAACGCGATAAAAAGTCCAGGTTTTTTTTGCATTTTTATAGCAAAAAAAATTTTTTCGTCAAAGATAAATTAAATATTGGTCCTGTAGAAACATGTAGACTTTAATTTTTTCCACATTGTGATATCAACAGTGTTTGAATGTCTGTCGGCATTAGACGGAAAAACTTTTGAAATGAAAAGAAAACGTCATTAAATTCCAGGTCAGCCTTGAAAGATATTCAAGAATTGTTGATATCATCATGCGAAGAAAAATAATAAATAGCTATAAAAACGTGCGGGCAAAAAACACTGCCTTTTTTCTCGCGTTCGCTATACTCACACCCTAAGGCGAAAGAGATCAGTTGTTAGGGTTTAGCCAAACTGGCGAGCGAGCGCGTGATTAGCATATAGCTCTCGATAGTTGTTGACGAGGTGGTTCCGAATCTTGGCTCAGTGGACTGAGGGTGGTTTTGACAAGTGATTTTTGTTGTGTAAGGGTAAGACTTGCCATCTTGTTTATAATAATAAACAGTGTCTAGATATAAAATGTAAACAAAATCGTTAGAACAGAATTTGAGAAAATCCATTTTTTATCTTTTTATACTACAGTAAACTACCCTTAAATTTAGGGTTGGACATCTATTTCCAAAAAAAAACCTCGGGGGGAGGCCCTTGTGAACAGCCCAGATACCAAGCTATAGCTCAATCAGTAAAATAGTTTTGCTCTAGCCTGAGGAACAGATAGACAGACAATTGGCATCGCGAAAACAACTTTTTTGGTTTCGGGGGTCCATGAAACGTTGACATTTATCAAATTCTCGAGTTCAAATTTGTTGACGATCACAATATTTCTCTCCGAGGTAGAGAGAGAAAGTAAAAAGAACAAAATGTTATCTTTGTTGTTTATGACGTAATATACATGACAAACCAAATAGCATTTGTCAGTGGTAACAAGCCTTAAAATTTCTTTTTTAAATGCTCAATTTTTTTTTAGGAATGATTAATTCTTTAAGTGCAATGAAAGATAAATAGGCGAATATAAAAATGTACACTAAAACAATGTTTGAATAGAATACAATAATATAGCCAATTAAACCAATCGCCCCTATCCCTCCCCCCTTTAAATATGCACTGAATTAAAGTACCTGGGTTATTTATTTCATTTGTGGTTTACAATTCTCCCTCCGGGCAAATACTATTCCTGTAGTGGAGTTCCTTAAAACAATACCCGTTTATATTCTGTCTATACGCATATCGAGGGTGTAAATGAATGTTTTTTACAAATTTAATGTAGTGAGATTTAAGGGATACAAAAATGTACACATAAACTGTATACATACTGTATAGATACAGTCAGAAATGTTTCCCCTTTCTCATAATCGCCAATTGACACGAAAGTATGGTGCAAAGGATGGTGTATTGCTGTAAACCTCTCTTGATACAAATGCTGGAGAATTCTCATAAGCCATGCCCTACACTAAATGCACATCTGGAGTTCTCTCTCTAGAATTAAACCCCGCCATTCTGATAGAATACCGACACAATCTACTGTGTTTCGCTTTGTTTAAATTAATGGCACAAATTATTGCAATCCTTTGAACTATTGGAGAGGTAAACTAGTACCCAGTATTAGCCACTTTATCTATGGTACTACTTGTAGTGAATGGGGTATGAAATAGGCCCATATGTACACTTCATTTAACCTGAAGCGTAGCGCTCTATTTTGACAGATTACACTATTTATCTTAGAAGACTCACAATAGTGTAATCCTTCAAAGTAAGATTGATACCTCTCAGAGTATTCAGAATGTGCATAGTGAAATTGTATTTATTCTAACCTTCTCCACATCAACCTCTGTGGTCTTGGGTTAAAGTGATTGTCCCAAGACCCGATGATCATGGGTTCAAACCCAGTTGTACCACTTCGGTGGATGCATGGTATAAGGTGCTACTCTTACAGTACTAGACTGCCGATTACAGGGAAATCGAGGTTGGAATCTTGGTTGGGGTTTTTTCCAAAATAATTTTCCACTCTTTCCCTTTACACAAATGCAGGTACATTTCCTATAAATATAACCTTCCTAATCTCTAAAACTATTAGCGTAATTAGTACATAAGCTTATAACCCGAACAGTTAGTAAGATGCGGCGCTAAAAAAACTAGTCAGGATTGACAGATCTTATTTTTAGCACAGTTTACTTCAGAGGGGTCATCGGTCCCATGTTGATTGTAGCAAGCAAAAGAACCCTAGAAGGTATGTGAAAATACCTTCCCTGGAAAAATTGGTAAGCCCTCTTGTTCTCGCTCATAGAAATTCCCATGTGTTTATATAATGAGTCAGTTCAGAAAATACACATTAAATACCTCAAATAAATGATCCCCAATTTTTGTCAAGTTCATTAATTCATTTAGACTTTGTATATATATATTTTTTTATTTAGCACCGCGTCTTACTACCCGTTCGGGTTATACGCTTAAGTACTAATTACACTAATTGATTAGGAATTGGGAAGGTTGAATATAGAGGAAGTGAACCCGCATTTGCGTGGAGGGAGAGTGGAAAACCATTTAGGAAAAACCACCCCAGTTCACCCGACCAAGATTCGAACCTCGATCTCCCCGTCCTCGGCGGTCTGGCTCAACACGACTGGCGCGTTAACCAACTACGCCACCGAGGCGGGTGACTTTGTATATTGATTATGCCAATGTTGTTGGGCTAAGGATGGTAGAGTTTAGAAGAAATGTGCCACATTTGGGAGGAGAGTGGGAAACCATCTAGAAAAAATCCCACCAACCAATAGGGATTCAAACTCTGATCTCATCTACGGCAATTCAACTTAAAGCATCTAAACTCATGTGACTACCATAGCTGGTTAAATACTGTTCCGGGAATTGTTAGTATGGAATATTCCAAATATGTAGTAAAAAGTGAAGCGCTAAAAAAATTATGTTAACTATATTTAAACCCGATTTGGTGCCCGCATGGTCTAAGGCATCACTCTCACAGTAGAGACTAGACTGCCGAGGACAAGGAAATCAAGGTTTGAATCTCAGTAGAGTGTAATGAAGATAGTTTTTTCAAAAATTGTTTTCCATTCTCCCTCCATGCAAATGCATGTCCTATAAGTATAACCTTCATCATCCCCAAAACCATTAGCGTAATTAGTACTTAAGTATATAATCCAAATGGGTAGTAAGACGTGGTGCTAAAATAAAAAATAAAAAAAGTTGGTATCTTTATGAAGCACTTTGATTTAACTCATGAATTAATAATATATCTCTCAGGAATAAGGAGGGGTGATTAATTTTCAAACTACAAAAACCCTCTCCTGAAAATCCGATCCAGGGGAACATACAGTTTTCATGCATTTTCTTGATCAAAAATAAAATATTTAGATATTTACTCACATTTTCAAATCAATACCTCAGAGGGTAATATCTATTAGTTTTCCAAACACTATTTCTCACTTTATAACACTTGCACTTACTGAATTTCCCATAGAGTCTCACAGAAACAATTGTGATGCAATGTTACTGTAGACTGTGTTAAATGTAAATGTTTCTAATAGGATTAGATTACATCGTGTCAATACAAAGATATTATCATTGTTAGACTAATGTTTATCAACGATTCCTCTCTAGAATATCAACAGATAGGCTTAGTAACACACAACACATTGAACTCTCAAAGTTTCAATACAAACTATCTGCAATGTGATGCATCATCAACTGTTTCTGGGTCAGTTTAGTAAAATACTTCCACCTTCCTCTAGCCTTCCTCTGTAGAATAGTTAATGTGTTGTTTTTTTTATGCCTTAAGACTGACTGACACCTTAGTTCAGTAGATAGCCTGTCTGCCTAGTGAGCTAAGCGTCCCGGGTTCAATTCTTGGCATGGCCGAAAAATTCATCATAACATGAGATGCACCAATAGCATGGCACATGCTAGGGTTGGAAAAAAAATAAGCCCGCCTTAGTCCACTAATAACCACTAAACACCAATAAACATTTAATATTTTGCTAAGCATTTTACTACCTGTCTGGGATATCCACATATTTATACTAATGGGAGGTAGAATTTAAAGAAAATGTACCCACATTTGTGTGAAGGGTGGAAAACCACTCTCTGTACACCCCAACTTTTTTCAAATTCTGTCTTTCCCCTCACTGCCAATCCAATCTATTACAAGAGTGCCAATTTAGACCACGTGGGTCTCACAAACTTATTTTTTAATATGTATATTTGTAGATTTTACAAGGTGGCTAAAAAATCACTACAGTACATTTTAAACTGACAACAACAAAATAGCTCCACTTATTTATATTTATTTATACAACTTTGAAAAGACAAAACAAAATATAGTAAAATTGAACAATAAAATACATACAAAATTACTTTCCTTTAAAAATGTATACCAAGTTTTACAATATATTCTAAAATGAATTAATGTGACATAATATTTTGGTTGAAAACAAAACAAAATATAATAAAATTAAACAATAAAATACATACAATATTACTTCTCTTTAAAATGTTCATCAAGTTTTACAATGTATTCTCGTAATGAATTAATGAAACATAAGATTTTAGTTGGAAACATTGTCTTATTGGTTAATCTTTTATAAAAAATTATTTGAAAATAAATTTAAATAGTGTATTTACTGTGAAGAAACAAAAACATAACTATGTGTCAAAACATGAGAACAGCTATTGTCTGGTTTTAAATTATATTTTTGTTTCACGTTTTAAAGGAGTTTTGATTGGGAGCCAACAGGTTTGAGGTGTAAGTAACCTCTGATTAAGAAAGATTAGATATTCCCATGTACCCACAGTATTTAAATATGTCAACTTAATAGACTGATTTTTACTATGACTAGTTCAAATTGAACGCGTTATTTCAAAACTTTCCTTTTAAAATGTCAAATAAAATATAGGATGCCTACTTTGATTTCATGTTGGGCCCATAATGTTTAGAGGAATGAAGACTCAAGTGTTAATGGAAGATACACATGGATTTTGGTAGGAAGGGACTAAAGGTTTTTTCCCCTAAAAGAATCCTACTATGTGCCAGTAGTGTGAATTTGGTAGGAGAAAACCCCTATCAGACATGACTATGGAAATCTAGTGCATGAATTGTAATGTAGTGTCAAAGCAATCTGTTTACTAGTATTTAATTTTCTGAGTATGGTGATAACTAGAAAATACCTCCCTATATCCGGTTGTCACAATACATGAAGCAGGTCAGGGGCAGATCCAGAGGGAGGCAAGCGTCCCTCCTCAAGACATTTTCTAGTAAATATTAACAATAATTAAACCAAGTGAATCTACGTTATAGTCATTACTTGTTGTACAGTCATGTAAAATATCTCCAGACTGTTGCTTCGCATGTCAATCACTATCAATAATTGATTTGCATTTTTAACACATAATTTAACAAACAAAAATTAACAAAAAACATAGATAAACAATTAACTTTTAAGGTTTTTTAAATATTTCAATCACCACAATTTCTAAATTACTCTCAAATTTTGAAGGATTTTTCCATCAGAATTTCCCAAGGGGTAGCCTTGAGAGCTCCCCCACCCCCCTCACGAGAATCCTGGATCCGCCCCTGAAGGGAGTGGATATGTTTTAGTAATGATGAGCTTACAGTTTCTGAAAACAGCACCAAGACTAATTGGTGGTCTGGCAGTAAATTGTTCGAGCCTTCAATGAGGTGGCACCCTCAAGATGATATTGATAAGTTATAGGCTCTTAGATAAAATAGGCATTAATTATAAATAACCAATATGATTTCTTATGAATTTATTTTGAGTATTTAATTTTGTAAGGGCAGGCTGAAAAGAAAAGTCATATAAATGTCAAGGTCTAAATAATGGGTCAATGTATCAATTAAACACTAGACACTAAAAATAGACTTAAAAATTACTAATCTGTTAAAACTCTTTAGACAATATAGTTGCTAAATAGTGGTAGTTGCAAGGTCAAAAATAATCTGACAATGTCTCTTGTGAGCTTGCAGCTCGTTCGGTGGAACTTTTACTAGTCCGTATGCAAATATTTCATCTTTGATGATGTTCAAGCATCAGTTTCTTTAAATTGGTTGATTTGGACTTATCAGTGTTTCCAGGAATTAAATACAAATTTTACATAAAGGAAAATAATCTAACAGTTTCTCAAATATTTCTTTTAAATAGTATGAATATCTTTTTCATAACAAATTATGGACTTTTTCAAACATTTCAATATAGGTTGTCCAGTGTATTACAAACACTTAAATAACATACCAGTTTATTAAGTATCTCCGTCAGAATTAAAAATGTGTACTATAAACAAATTATGATACCAAGATGACAAAATAAGCCTTAAAACCTCATTTTTTCAGCTTCTAAGCGTGATTTTAAATAAACATAAACACGCGTGTGTCTGTGTGTATGGATACAAAAATGATTTATAATATTTTATAAAACTATGATTGTAAAAATACATCCATAAATATACTCCCAAGGAATATAAATTTTATGAAAGGTCACTTCAACATTGTTATAAAAGAACCTAAATAAAATGTATCCGAAACATTCTCTTATAAGAGTGATTTCCTCAAAAGGCCACCTCCAAGTACATCTTTAAACTAGGATAAAACAAGTCACAGAAATATACCAATAATTGTTATATTTTATAACTATTGAACAAAACCTTGATCGACTGTTCCCTTATGAATCATTCCCTTTGATTTGTCTCTACTAAAATACTATATAAATAATTGTTCCTTGAAAGAGAATAGTTTCTCACAATCAGTTATTTGAAATTTCTTGAGCCTATTCTATAATTTACCTTGGTCAATTGTTTTCTGAAATAATAACTTTGTAATGGTTTTAAAGATATAAAATGATACCGTTTTATATGCAAAACTGGCCCATTCCATTAAAGTTTAGATATGTGTCGTCTTTTATTTGGTATCGAGCCGCACTTGAGGTGCACTAAGTCTGACTATGAAACTTGCCCTTAGTTTGTACCGTCCGAGGCAAGGTAACCTGATGAGGAGCACTCGCCTTTTAGCAGTCAGGGTGTAAGGAGGTGAATTAACCACTCTGACGCATGTTTAGGCAGTCAATCCATACAGGTGTGGGCACACCAACTAAGTTTTAGCATAACATTGTAAAGGCAATACTTATTCTTCATTGTTAATCAAATTAACTACTTCAATAAATCAACTTATTGATTAAAATAATTCCCATTTCATATTTATATTAATTCATATGCATTAATTATCTAATCATAAACGTTGTTAAAAGTTGTACCTACCTGGCACCCAAACTTGAGACAATATAATCTAGCACCCATGAAGAAGACACATGTGTCGAGAATATTCAAGGTGTATATTTAAGCCAGTAAGGATCTGAACTTGAGACGTCCGGTGATACTATGTCACTCGCTCTTACAAGTTGTTTTTATTGAATAAGTATTACTCAAAATACTTTTTTTAAAGTAGTTTTTTGTTGTCTTTACTAGTGAATAATTATTTGATTTTTTCATGAGTTTTTGTAAATCATTTTTATTCTTTTATAAACCTCATAGAAAAAAAATCGATCAAGGTTTCTTATGTAATATAAAACAACCTTTAAAAATCTAGGCACACTAAATGCTTTGGCTCATTCATTTTCAAATTTTTATTTAATGTAACTCATTGTGAAGAACACATTTATGTTGTGTGTTTGACTTATGGCAGCAATAGTTATAAAGAAATTACAATGAACCAATACTTAATATTTTTGTACTTTAATTATTTACAATATTATTTTTGGAATAGCTTAAATGCAATCTAAGTTTCAACAAAAATGTAAACATAGTGAGAAAAGTAGTTTAATCCATCAAAGGCAGATATTGGGTACAAATTTAAAACTTTAAAAATCTATTATATATTTTTTTTAAACATTAAGACTATGCCATAAAGTGATTTATCATATAGCCTCTATGGAACAATTCTTCAAAAAAATTACCAATTATAAGTTGATTGCACATTAATTATTGTTACATTAGATATGTAAATAGTTGTATGGCCAAAGAAATAAAGAGGCAGCAAGAAGAAATTACATATTAAAATTATTAACAATCACACAACATTAATTAAAAACAATTCTTCTAAAGTAAAATGAACTACATACTTACTTCAAGAAACACTCTTAAATTTAAGAGATCAATTCATTTTAATAACCAATCAAACAATTGGTGAGTAAAAGTAGAGTATTAGTATGGTAATACTAATACAGACAAAATAAAGGTTTGTATAAATAATTAAATGAGTTGGAATCCTTCAAAACAATTTATGAATATGTATTCTATTTTACTATTTAAAAATTATATTAATAAAAATTAACACATATCTAAAAAAAATCTATAGAATTTCTACCTAAATTTAAAAATGGGATTTTTACAGTAGTATATATATTTTAAATACATAACAAAATATTGTTCATTAAGAACATCATTGTAAAAATACTGTCCATGATAAAATAATTTTTACTTTTTATAAAAAAAAGTTTATAAATATTTTTTTTCTAATATATATAATAAATGGCAGTGTTAAGAACAGCATTTGGCAATTAATAAAAGATAGTCTTAGACTGATGAACACATTTTGAACACATCTTATGATGATCCACATACACAAATTGTTAAAATGACAACTAAAAATTCAATATAATATAAGTACATTTTAAACTTAAATTGAAATTTTATAATTTTATTTTGTCTACTAACAAAAATATATATTAAGATATAAAACAAAAGATAAAATAAATTCATTTTTTCTTACTCATATTCAGAAGTAGAGACACAAATTTATAACACTACGAAAATTTCATTGGCGCTTAAATAATGCATTCATTCTTATTTTTATGGTTTAAATACTAAATTTATCAATATTAGATATTAGAGTAAGCACTCAATTAAATTACTGTAGTAAGTATATGCTAAATCAAAGTGTTCAAGGAAATAACGGGCACCTGTATTAAATACTCCCAGAAGTCCTTGGACACTCAAGAACATCGCAGATGTCTGGTAACGTTAGAAATTTAAGCTTAAAGTATTTCAAGTAGGGGTGTGTAAGAACTCTAAAATTTGAGTTCAAGTCAAGTTTGAGGAGATGCTCTACTCTTAAGATCCATACAAAACTCAAAAAATTTTAGTAGGTACTCGGAATTTTAGATCTTTTTCTTGAAAATTCATGATTTAATTAATTTTATTCCAGTTTAAGACATAATTTCATAGCAAATAGGATCCCTCAATATTTCCTTTTGTCTAACTAAAAAAATTGTTCAGTTATATTTTTTTATTTCAAAAATTCAAATGTGTGTGATTATAAATATTTTCACAAAAAAAAATTTAATTCTAAAAAAATCAGATTTGTACTTATGGTTTATGCATAGATCTATTATAGAAATTCGACTTAAAATATTTGTTTTACAAATAATGCCCTATATTACTCAAACTCGAAAAAAAAACTCACATTACCATTCAAAATTTAATCGAGCTTGATTAGAAGTGAAAATTGCCTGCTTACACACCCCTAATTTCGAGTGTGTTGATGTGCAAATTATCTAAAGCAACACATACCAAATATGCCATTCGAAACCATTTCTATAATTTGCATAATTTAATATATAGATAATATAGTAATCTTATGTGATATTCACTGGTAATAAAAGTGACTAGTAAAAACTAATGTTTGATAGATATAACTACAGTAATTTATTCATGAGCATAGGAAAAGATAATGAAATTGTAAAAATTTACCAGTAACAGAGGCAGAGCCTAAAAATTAAAACATTCAAGGTCATAAACTTACACATTTTTAAAATAGCTGTTTGTAATAAATGCAAAAAAAAAAACATTAATTATTTAATTTCATTAATACCTATAATTGACACACTTTATTTCAGATTAATTTCAAATTATATTATGATGCTTCAACTATGAAAACCTTGAAATGAAGTAACCAAATTTGAACACAAGTAGGCATTATAAATAGTTTTTCCATATTTCACCAGTGTAATGAGTTACAGAAAGGACCTTATCATATTATTGAACTGCACACAAGTATGTAAAAATGGAATCATAGTAAATTGTTAGAAAAATTAATAAACAAGTTTGATGTAGAAATTATTTGGCCCACCAAAACGAGTAATATTTAACATGACACAATATGTCTTACATTGATAAATGTGCCAGTGTAGCTAATAGCTAGGTATTATAATTTATTTACTCTTTTGGCATGTTGGCACTATTATCGCTAACGGTGGCTGCCGTTTGGTAGGTATAGCTCGGTCTTGAGGTAGTTTTTTTTTACCACTAGCCAATCATACTTTAAAATTAATTCAACACAAAATATGACACTAGTTTATTTAAACTTCTATAAAACTTTTTTTGATTATTTGTTTTTAAATAGGTTATTTTTTAAGTACTATTAAATCCACTTTTAAAGAACTCACTTTTAATAAATACATGCTTTTTATATAGAATTCTCTTAAAAATCATATGGTTTCAAGATTATAAGTTTCAAACCAAAACAAATATTTATGAAAATGAAATTGGAGTTAACGTGTCTTAATTTAGTGTTTATTTTTAAAAATTTTGTAAACCCATAGTAAAGTTTTTGTTCAAATTATCAAGTCCCCAAAAAATTTGAAATGCCTGCCATATCTTCCAGGCCAATGCCTTTCATCATATTTTGTGTTAGTTGTACGAATGTCGAGTGTTGGAAAATATGGACCAAGTTAATGTGAACACCCACAAGAATGCCTGAATGGAGTGGGGGGTTGAAGGTCTCTCACTTTCTCTCTCTCTGTGTGAGATTACCGGTGATGTTTGAATTCATCTATTAAGTTTTAACATGAAATCAATGTTATTTTGAAGAAAGAAGCTGTTTGGCAAGATCATAGACAAAAGACAAAAAAAAAAAAATTCCCATAAAATTGGGTTTGTATAAAAGCCATGTAAAAAAGATTTTTAAATTTCTGTAATAAAACACTTGTTGCTTCAAAAATTGTTTTAAAAAACATTTAAATGTTTTAATACACTATTGAGATAAGCATTTGGATTATGCAACATGGGGAGCTTTTTTAAATATATTTAATAAAAAGTTATTTTCTATTGATTGAAATGTATGTTTCAAATTGAATGTGTAAATGAGGAGACAGGGAAGTAAACAATGGGCCTACTTCAGTGAAGATTTGACATTGCAAAGCTAAGTCAATTTCTAAAAAAAAATATTTTATTAGACTTCATATTAAAAAAAATATATTTTCTAGCTTGGAAAATCATCATGTCTCGTGACATTCATTATAAGTGGATTTTTATGTAATATGGATTCGATTTCATAATTGTTTAATTGATCGAGTTAATAGAAAAATATTGTTTCTCTGTGTTTGCGTCCAGCTCAGATAAAAAAAGTGTGTGTGTGTGTGTGTATATGGTACAGCTTTTGAACTGATCCAAATAGTCTTATTTAACTTTTGAAGACAATAACGTGGGTTAATCTTTATCGTCTAGTAAGATGACAATTTATTTTCAAGTTTTAAAATAGAACAAATAAAAAAAAGTTTACCTAAATTATATTACAAAACTAAAGAGACATACATTAAATTAAAATAAAGGATCCATACTTTAAATTTAAAATGTACTTTGTTGCTTACATTTTTTAAGGTAGTTACAAAGTATCATAACACCTCAAGTTAGAGGTGTATGAAGCTTCAAAAACATCGACTTCACTTCAAAAATTAAACTTCATCAATAAAAATATTTAAAGATAAATTAATTTTTTTTTTTTAATTTCTGTCTTTTTTTTACTGTTATGTATAAAAAAATGTTCAAAAGATAAAATGATGATATTTACTATTAAGTGTCTAAGGTTGTATAAATATACACAACATATTTATTTTTCAAAATAGAAAACAATTTGTTTTTAATATTAACAATTTGATTTGGCTTTAAAAATATTTAGTATATTTGATTCGGCTTTGCTCCGAATCAAAATAGTGGACTTTGCAAACTTCTATAAAAAGGTAATTTGCAGCTCGAACCAATAGGAGCTTATTCAATAAAAAGCATGGCCTTGATACCAATAATTCTTATGGCATTCCCATTTTAAATGCTGCTACACTTAACCTTATTTAGCTTTGGTATTTTATGGCAATCGCTTGACTAGTTGGTTATACAACTTGAATTCTTAAGTTGTAAATCACCTGTTCCCCGAGATCACTTCCTGTTTCATAAAACGTTTTACACCAACAAGTTAAGTGTCTAAGGGCACGTTGCCAAAGAAAAGTAATGATTAGAGCAGGGATTTCCAACTCACAGCCCCAAGTTTGTTATTTGTGGCCCACCAGCTCAAATTGAAATACTTCAGATTGCAGAAATAAACTACAAATAATTATGCTCTTAGAGCTGACGTAAGTGCTCATTAATTTCCATGAAGTTAACAAACAGTAATAAGTATATTGTTACTCGTGTAGTGTATGTATGTATTTGTTTAAAATATAATTACGTGTTCATGTTTTTATTATATTTGGGCTTTTATTTATTTTAACTGGCTAATAACATTAGTACACTAGAATGTATATGAGTGAGAGCAAAGGGGCCTACCAATTTTGCCGGGAAAGGTATTTTAACATACCTTCCAGGGTTCGTTTACATGCTCCAAATTTTTATCGAACATCGGGTCTTGAGGCGAGCACTTTACCCCAAGACCACCGCGGTTGACAAATTTGGACATTAAGTCCTATAAATTTCCCGTATGGCCCCTGGCCCATTCTCGAAGAACTTATGTGGCCCTCAGTCGGAGAATGGTTTGACATGCGTGAGTAAGATTGTAGCTTATACTTATCATTTATTTTCTGTAAATTTTATATTTTTCATTCAAACCTAATAAAATGTATTTGGATAAGGAAAATCAATAATTTAGGTCTCTTCGTTATTTTCACAGGATAAAACATATTTTTTTATACAAAACTTGAAAATAAAGTGTCATTGATAAGCAAAATTAAACTTGGACCTATTTCAGTTTATTATGTCTACCTAAAACTATGGACGGATGATTCCATAAAAACATCTTTGACAGTGAAAAAATGTGAATAAACAATATATAATATATGTTACATGATGGTATTGTGTCTGGTTGTTACTATGCTATCATCTTCAAACTTGATCACACTTAATAACAAGCGCAATCAAATTCTCTTAGTTAAAATAGTTGAACCAATAAACTGCCTTAAGTTCCAGTCTTAGCTTAATGTGTTTGTTTCTTGAAGGCTGGCATGAGATTAATAGATTTATTGGTATAGGGTTGGCGATACCAATAGTTTAGTTTATATGGCTCTCTTTAAATAAAAAAATCCTCTCAGGGAATGATTTAAAACATACCACGAATACTGACTAAAGTTGTTTGTGTTATACAACGTATTAGTATTTAATTTGTATTATATTATTCATCGATTCTATAGAACTCTTGCATCTAGAAGTTCTACAAATAGTTGCTTGGTAGTGCACTAATACTATGTAGGTCATTTACATTGTATTAATATATAATGGGTTTAACATTGAAAGGAAGATGAAAGTGATGGCCTACAGTTTTCTGGTAGTGTGTAGGCCTATGCCCTTCTATACTCCTTTCAATGTTTAATATAATATAGCCCTTTGGCGCCATTTTTCCTTTGTTAATATATATAATAGTGTTTTAATATTTTTTTTCCCAAAAATCACTATAATGTCACGATGATGAAAACAAAGAGATAAGCAACAGCAACAGGAAGGTCCGCATGAGCTAAGAGTGCAGCGGTACAGCTATGGACGAAGGCAAAATTCCTGTTCAGGTACCTTTGGCGTAATTTATATGTATATTTTTACATAATAAAACTTTGCACTGATAAACTAACAAAAATATAGTAATCTAAAGTGTTACTATGAATGTATATGATATTTATTATTATAGCTTTTATAAATATCTCTCATAAGAAAACTTCTATTCACTTTGAAAGTTATGAAAATATGTCTTATTTTTTTAAATTGAAGTGATAGGTTTTTTTTAATATAAGTGCTATATTTTTTTTTTTTCAAGCTTGAATCTATAAATGAGGCACTGACATTGCATGTTAGCATTTTTTTAATATTCTTTTTATCTCCCCAAGTTGAGTGTGTATCATTCGCAGCAATTATTTGTACATACTTACATTGAATGTAAGAGAAACTAGAAAAGGAGAGGCCACGGGTATAAAGTTGGTGAGGATATGTTAGCTGTCACGTGGAGATACAAGATTAGGAATGAAGTTATGTAGAAGAGAGTGGGGGTACAGGGAGTACATGATATGCAGAGCAAGGCTAAGATGGTATGGACATGTAATGAGGATGGAAAAGAAGAGAATACCAAAGAATATAATGAAGGTAAAATATGTAGGAAAAAGACTGCAAGGTTGACCAAAAAAGAGATGAATAGGATGCAGATAACAGAAAGTGTGCAAATCAAAAGAGAAGAATGGAAACAATTAAAGTAGGAAGAATGGTGAAAGGATAAAGGAAAATGGAGGCCTTTTACTAAACTGACCCGGCCACAGGCTGTACAAGTATGTACAAGTCTAAATGTTTCATTAAGACTTCTATTTAAAAATATTTCACTTATGTTTCTCTAGTTAACTATGTTAAACTTTAGCATCTTCAAGTTGATATGGCCCCACGAGAATACAAGGGTGCATAGGGAACAATGTAGTCCAGGTTGTGGTGGGATAAGTTGGGCATGAAAAAGTAGGTGGGAGACCTTTAGGGACCGACAGCACCTTGTCACAGCTCCTCGTACCACTTACGATGTTAACCTTTTTGCTGGGTGAGCTCACTTTGTCCGTGGGAGGAAATGTTGTGATCCCCAGTTTTTTCAATCTCATTTTTTCTTCCCATTCATATCCCCCATGTTTAGGCCTATTTAAATTACGATGTTGGTAAAAAACTAAACTTATTCTGGTTGGTTCTAGTCGGTTAGGCCTTTTCAGTGCTGTGGTTGCGTGTAGCTCGTGTTTAGCACACTCAAACAGTACAGAGCCATGTCCTAAAGCTATTGCAACTCCACCAATATGCAAGTTTTTAAAACTTTCTTCGTTATCAATGTAATCAGTAACTTCCCCAATCGTGTTTGAAGAGAAGTGCGCACCATTATCAGTGTTTACAGAACCAAAGGATGGTGATTTTCGATTTTATTTTTTGTAGAGTCAGAATACAAGTTGGTTGGAGATTGTGACTGGGGGTCTACCTGGGTGTGCATGTATGGTGACCATTGTGCATTTTCAGAATTATATGGGCTTGAGTTTTGTAAAGAATGGAGTTTCTTCGGTGTGACCCAACCTCCATGACTAGACCTAGACGACATTGAGAGATCAGTCGGGGTTATCGGGAAAGATGAAAATGTGTATGTATCGGATGTGATGGACGATTGACCACTAGTGCCTTGACAATGTGTCGTATTGAGACGTCGGGATGTGACCTTAATGAGTTGTGAGTGTTTGAAAGGCACTGCAATTCTGTCAAACAATCCTGTGTTGATGAGTTTAAAGATGGGGATGAATTAGAGATTGGTGTTAGCTGTTGGCTACCAATGGGTGAGTAATATAAAGGAGAATCCACATAACTTAACCTATCTGTTGTATTTGAATTGAAGTCTTGTCGAGAAATAGCTTCAAAGTTACTTTGAGCTGGATTTTGCGAGTGTTTTAGACTAGATGGTGACAGAGGAACTTCTGGTTGAATACTGTAAAATGTGTTAGGAGAGTTATTTTGGTCCCCAATGTTAGAGGTACAATTTTTCTGGTCCCTAAAACTCAATATTTTTACCACTATCATACATGTAATTAGAACCTTCCTGCTGCTGTGTTTGAAGAGGATCTTGCTGATTGGGCCACATGATAAGTGCTGTGGAAATATATAGGAATTAGAAGGTGAGCGCACCATATTGTCCCTTGCAGATGAGACAGAAACCGGCCTTACCTGTTCGCCCGAGTCAAATGTCTCGCTTAATATTCCAATATCTTGAGCAGAGTTGTTAAATACTTCTGATGTGTTTGTACTTTCAAACGATTGGGGTAATTTGGTGAGTGAATTCAAGCATGATGTGGACTCTAAGCCGGCCTGGGCGTAATTCTCATAGCTCTTGTCGGAGTTTATGTTTATTTCTTGATTGCTAAACAAGGGTCCACACATTTTTTTAACTTTGTTTTCAGAATTCTTTCCATTAAAATCTCGCTGATGGATAAGATGAGAGTCAGATTGTGAAGAAGTATAAGGGTGTGTCTCAGCGTTAGAGTCAGCCATCGGATGGTGGTTACCCCAGTTTTCATCCCCTGGTGCAGTGTTGCCAAAAGCCAAAGATGAACTCTGTAGCAGACAAATGTACATTATTAATTTATTCTAGTTTAGTGAATGTAGTTTTGTAGAAAATAATTAAGTTGTTTCAATTTAATTTTACATTGCCTTAAAAAGATCACATTCCTACAGAGAGGTGGCCTTTCTTTGATTGAACCATTATTATAAATTGATTAAAAACTCTATAAATAATAGGAATTGTATCAAAAGAAGTATCTAGATAAGCTATACTACCAAAATTCACCTTGCAATTGATTCCCTTGTGCATTATGCATAAGTCATTTTTAGCAATACTAAATCGTCTTTATTAAGTGAAATATTAGGATGTTCAAAAGTTACTTCTACAATATCGGTCCGAAAATAAACGAGTTTAATTTGATAGATTTTGATTAAAAAAAACTTTTGAGAGTTTTGATATTAGTTTAAATATCTAGCCAAGGGAAATGTGCACTTTATAGATAGGAATTCCTTAAGATTAGCATGAATTTATTTTTAAAATTCTTGAATTCTAAACAATTATGAAATGGAAATCACTCAAATTAGTTTTTTAATTTTATTTATCTTTTATGAGATATTCTTGTCTCACATACCCCTAGTGAAATAAAAATTTTATTTTTTGTATATACCAGTAATGCTGAAAGTAAGTAGAGTATAGCATGAATTAAGACCTTAGTGGTGTGTGCAAGAGCTATTCCAGTTGTCCTATTGGTGGGGGTGGACACGGCAACGCTTTGCGCTGTTCCTTTGAGGCCTTGCTGAATCATGGCATGTTCCTTCCTTTCATTGGATTCTTCTTTACGCTTTTTCCCTTGACGCTTGCAGGACAGTAACGGTACAGAACGCACTCTCACCTCGCAAGGGAACCTACACACAAGAAATGTCTTCACAAACCACTAATTGCTTCACTCGCAGCAGTGTTGGTGTTAAGATTAGGGACCAAAAATTCCTAAATAGGGACTTTTTACTATCCACAAACAAAAGTGTGAATTGTGTCATTGATAGTTAGAATAAACCCATTATATATTATATTAGCCTATTAATAGTATGCATATACTTAGAAAACAAATCACAAATCTTACTAAACTGTTTGTGTGCACAAGATTACTATAATTTTAGAAATGTTACTATATACTCACTTTTCCTTTTCCTGTGTTTGTACTTTATGTTATACCTTTTAAATGTTCCTATCTATGTGTCCTATCATTCTTTACAATTTTCCATTTCCTCCCTTTTGTGTTTTTTAGGTTTCCTCTTTAAGAAGTTGCGTTGCGCGTTTCACTCTCTTCCCTGATGAGTTTCGATAGAATGAGACCTAGGTCAGGGGATTGGGCAGTGACGATTGATTTTCTTTCGAGGCAACCATTACCCCTTTGTCCAATGACAGTAATGTTAAGTGTGAACTGTGTTCTTATTTTCATTGTAAAAGCCATATTGTGTTTGTTCCCTTATTTATGTTTCTATCCGCCTTCCCTATACCTTCTTCCAAATATATATATACTCACTTGGTTAGAGATTCAATGGAGCCACTCCTGGCTTTGGCCTCTTGACCTTCTTTACTCCCAAACTCATCTGTCTCGTCCATGACATAAAGGGGAAGAACATGAAGTTGCTCATCCGCAGGCTTAGAAAGTGCACGGTGTTTTGTCAAGGTTACCACCTGTTGCATGCAACATAAATAATGTATGTCATTGTATTAACTTGTAATTCCTTAGAATTAGGTCATCCAACTCTTTTTAATACTACCAAACCAAATAATTGAGCCTCATTTTATTTATATAATGTTTTTTGTGACGTTCATTGATCACATTAAAAATAGCCCTGGTAATGTTGATAGCCTTGGCTATGGTTTTTTAAGTTGTCTAGAGTTAATTCACTCAACAGCCAGTGATGGGGATATCGGGGTTTGGATCCCGATTGAGTGTATCGAGTATGTTTTCCTGAATGGTTTTCCACAATCCCTCCGCATAAATGAAGGTACACTCTCTAAATTAAGCCTCCTCTTTAATTTTCTTTGCATAGTAAACTCAATTGCTCCTGAATATATGTCGAAGGTGTCCTAGAATTTGATACAAACTTTTTCTTACAGTTAAACAGTTTCTCGTCAAATGATGCTGTGCTCATGAAAGCTTTCAAGAACTGTTGAGTTTACTATGAGTAGAAAATTATTGTTATTAGCACCACGTCTTACTACCTATTCAGGTTGTACGCACTTACGCTAATGTGTAATAGCTTAACGTGGGATCCGAACCAGGGTGGAGGCCTGGCATTCCACACATTCACAAGTTGTGATTAATACACGTCTTTTCAGAGGTGAAGGAAGGGTTTGGCAATCAGATAAATCTGTGCCGGGATCGAGGATTGAACCCCAGACCCCCAGCACAGAAGTCTGACACCTTACCCCTAGACTTCCAGGTCACCCGTAGAAAATTAAACTTTATGTTTATACTGGAGCAAAATTTGATTAATCGAACCGAAAAAAATTGTTTGCTATTAAAAAAACACTGACCTTTCCTCACGTCCCCTACACCCCCACCTGAAGCATTGAAGGTGGCAAATGACCCCCAATATTGGTGTATTTTGAATTTGGCTGATAGTCAAAACATGTAGGAGATTGTCAATATTACTGAACTGAAGATTATTCAATAGAAGGGTGGAGCTTCAAAATTTAATATTTTGTACTAGCTGTTAAATTTAATCAAAATTGCTTTAAATATGTGAAAAAAATTGTTTCACGTATTCTATTGACTCCTTCTGAAAGGTCACCTCTTTGAAAAGTACAAATCCAGTCTTTTTACAAATTTAAAAAATAATATTCAGATACAGGAGTCTGGTTGAATCAAAAGTCCCAGGCTCGATTCCTGTGCCCAGCTGTTATTTTTAAAATTAATGAATATGATACTTTTAATAAGTTATTACAGTCAAATGAGTCATGTTCATAATTTAGTGAAGGTATGAAAATTAAGTTGAGGTATTTTTTTCCTTCTCCCCTGTGATTGGGTATTACAGATAGGTGGTATAATTTAATAAATCGAGGATGATACTAACCAAAGGTCTTCACAGATAGTATGCTTGTGCTTTCAGCCACAGCAGGGCCTATGGCATTAAATAAAATGCTACTCACCACTGTGCACCCATTGTTCATGTTGTTAAAGTCCCGATGAGAATGAGCACAGAAGTCCACACATGCTGTCACACCAGAGAAGGGTCGCCCTGGCTTCAAACCTAGCCGGCAATCAGAGGCTTCATGTTCAAACTGAGTTTGGTATTTAAAGGACTGTGGAGCCAGTGTTTTATAGAGAGGGGTGAGCATTGTCGCCAAATCTTGTAAACGATCTTCTATTTCTTCCTCCTGAAAGTTTAAGAGTGATATTTACTGTTAAGTTCAGAAATTATGGGCAAAGTTATTCTTTAGTAGATATCAAGAGCACATATTTAAAAATCTTTCACGTTTGTTTACACTTTATACATATGTTTAAATGAGTGGTAGACTAATCGTTAGCATGCATCCCGGTTCTTGGCCTATGTGAGTGATGCGTCTGCAGGTGGCCCCAAAAAGCTGGCCATTATTTTTTTTAGTCATTAAAATAAATAAGATGATAGAAAAACATGAGAATTGTAAAAGTAAAGTAGTTACGACAAGACTAGCCATCCAATTAACAATAATTATAGAGTATTTAAATTTTGTGAATGGAGTAAGAGTATTTATCTTTAATAGGCTATATCCTAACAACCATCTATTTCAGTGATGTCATTATAGATATTTGGACAATGATGCTTATTGTTTGGAATTGTAGCTTTTCTGGACAAGTAAAATATAAAATAATAAACTTCTTGTCACTTAGTTTCTGTGACCAGGATTAGCCGAAGAAACCTAACTTCCTTGTGTCATTTTATATTGTAGTTTGATTCGTTCGGCTTAGGGAACAGTTTAATTTGAACTATTTGTTTTTTTACAGCACATAGTTTTGTAATTGCTTGGTTTATGTTTCATTACAATCGCTGGAAGAAAGGTTATGATCAGCTTAAAAAACATTAAGGTAATTTTGGATTTTTGTTCAATGTTTCGAACTGAAAATTGACACATAAGATAAATGAATTAAAACACTTAAATATGCATGCTTTATAAATAATGGAAATGGATGGAGCAGAATTAGCCTCTGAGTTATCAAACTTAACTCAAATGATTCCACAAGATATTGCTACACCATTTAAGGTATTAGATGGGAGTTTATACACTGGGCTCATATTCTACAGTTCGCAGAGGGCCCCAAATTACCTAGGACTAGCCCTGTGTGTGTAACATGCGTATATATATATATATTAAATGTGTTATATAACTAAGGCAAGTGTGAAAATCCCTAAAGTAGAAAAATGGGCATGTTTTATTTTTCAAATTAAGCTTATTTAAGCAAGGGAGGTTTTTTAAATGGAACCTTAAAATGTTTTATCTACATTTCAACATTTTGTTTTAAAGTATGGCACTCATAATAGAGGCAAACCAACATTTCCGTTTAGTTCAATCTTCTAGGATTATTCAATGAGCGGTAAACTTTTTTTTTAGTGTATGGATGCCTTTTGTTGATTTAGTGACCAAGAAGAAGATAAAAATATTTTGTCCAAGCAGCAGCTTATGTTTGTACAAAGTTTTATAAAAATATGTTAGTTGGAGCCAACAACATATAGAGGGCACACACATGGAGCCAGATTGAATTTGTTTTTCTTCTAGTTAAAATTGTTATTTAATTATTTTTTTAAATCCTTGACTTTTGATTGAATAATCTTTAAGTTAGGCTATTCCCAAGCTTTGAGAATTCTGGATACTTTGTGTAGATTTATTAACTTTTCCAGCTATCACTTAAGATTATTTCTAATAAAATTGGACTGTAACTATATCTTACCTCAGATATCACGGAAAGGCGAAATTTGCGAACAGTTTTGCTTCTGACATATTTGCAGCTGTTGTAGTACATGGACCAGGAGCAACCAAATGTGAAAGACGCCCCACACGTGTTTGGGTCTAGACCTTGACACGCACATGTCCGCGGCTTGTTAGTAGCACAACGCCGTGTATTCGGCAGACCATACCTACAAAACCAGTGAACAAGACTCTCAAGTCAACGTTTTAACACAAAAAGTTGAAATATTACATTAAAACTACCAGAGATATATTTTTGGAGGGAAAGAATGAAAGATAAGAGTAAGGGATTGGTTATTATTTTATTTCAAAAATTTAAGCTTGTTTACTGTTCATGAATGTAAACAAAAGCCCAATAAATATTCATTAACTAATTCAAGAAAGTGTGTTAAGCTTTGTTTTATTTTTAACTCATTCCCTGGTGCGCGAGTAGCACAGCTTTCTGCGTTAGGCCGGCTGCCATTTTTCTACGTGTATACTCTTACCTGACCTATATTTTTATTACTCGTTTATTTTCTCATTTATTACTTATTCATGGTCATATTAAGCATTAAGCTGGTGGATTCATCTATCAGCTTCAATATGAAGCCTTCGGACTGGCTAAAAGTACAGTGGTTCATCAATAGATGGCTTAGTTATTGCAATAATATGTTGAATCTCACCCGCACCTGGGAATGTTCAGGCAAACAAGACATTCATCGCTCGTGTCTGGCAATGTATTAAGATAAAACCATTAAAATAGAAGATAATATTTTATTAATTTTTATTAGTCAAATTCACATCTACTGGTTTATTATAAAACTTGGACTAAAAGAAGACCACCTTATTTTATAGAACTATACAAACATTACAAAATTGTTTTCTAAGGAACAAAATTATGTAATGATATTTTATCTGAGAAAGTTTTTTTTTAGAATAGAGCTCTGAGCTTGATCAAAGTTTAAAGTAAATAGCATATCCAGCACACTTACCTGAGTAATGCTGGAGTAGAGATTGTTGATACAACATACTAACACAAACATAAAGAAACTTTCAACAATTTCCGAGTAACACAATAAAGTGGCATGTTCTAACTGAAGGTAAGAGAGCCGTACCGATTGAGTTTGTGAACAAGCATGTTGTAAACATCGTCAGCTTGATTGGATGAGACCCCCTCCCAAGCAACTATCACGACCACAATCCATGCTGTGGAACACTTGTGACCCTTTCGGTGTTTCACAACACACAGGATTTTTTCATCATAACTTTCTCTGCGAATTATCTGAAAAATAACATTTCATAGTTAAACTAAGCATTAGTACATAGATTAATATACAAGAGTGATAAGTTTGAAAACTGTGATGCCTAACAATTACATAAACTTACCAAAACCCTTATATAAATTATAAAATATTTAATAGAGATGTCACATTACCTGTTTTTCTCGATTCCGATTCTTAAATTCAACCTAGCTTTTTCAATTCTCGATTTAATTCCTAAACATTTCCTATTTCACTATTTTTCCAAGCATCAAAACTCATATAAAAACAATTTGTTCTACTTCATATCATGCAAAAAAAAATTGTTAATAGTAGTAAAAAAATCTTCATTTTTAATTTCAACAAAGATAAAGATCAGTTTTACCAAGTGAAACATATTATACTTAATTAATCAAATAATTAAGGAATTACAATAGTAAGCATGTATCTTTACCTATAAATAAAGCCTCAATGAACCAAACATTTATAAATAGTTTTAAAAAAGGTATAATAAACAATTGTTGTAAACACCAGTATTTTAAATTCACCAAATAGGGTCGTCGTTAACCAATATAATGGCAAACAAACTAATACAAGAGATAATCGATTACTAATATCATTCTGAATTTTGCCATTTTGCTTGGTTCCCAGTACTTTCATTGAGAGCTGAGAATCAAGAATCAATCTTAATACTACCATTATCAATTTTTTCAATACCAATAAGGATTAAGCGAATCGATGTATCAAGGAATCAAGTTTTACATCCCTATTTTTAACACATACCAATGCTATTTTTTTAAATGTTTAACATGTCTTAATAACTACATATTCACACTGGTGAGAGAGGGTTGAATAAGGAAGGGAGATAGAATTTAGAGGAAGTGTAACCCACATTGCATGGAGGTTGATAGGTAGAAGAAATCCATTCATGAGAAAAACTATATCCTTTCAGGATTATAAATTGCCTGCAAACCAAACCAGACAAGGTTGACCCTTTTTTCCGTATGCACACAGATACAGATGACTCAACTATACTTACCCATTTGGCTAAAGGGCAGCCCTGTACAGTACTGCCTTCCTTTCCTGTATAAACAATTTTTTCAATCCGTAAGGCATTTTTGGTGACTCCTGTTCTCATCTCAAGGTCTGATCGCAGATCGGTGATGCTTGCAGCAGCCCCCAAGTGTGTGTAGTATAACCTGGCTCCGAGGCGTCTGTACAGAAATACATCCTTCTTTTCACAAACTGTATAATGGACAGTAGTTGTACATTTGATTGGAATAAATTTATAGAACTGTGAATACTAGAACTTCGAGTCAAATCCAACAGATACTCAGGGTAAAGTTTGACAGATTTATAAGCTCAATAATTTTGAGTTTGTTGAATAAATCTATTTATCTTTGATATATCTATGTGAGATGATTGGAAACTAACTGTTTACTCTTATCTCAACCTGTCTGGATGTTGTATGTAAAATGTGCAGGTGGGGTGAGGGGGAAAGACGTCTGGGTGGAAGGATGAACAAAACAGAGAGGGTAGAATGCGGGCATCTGGCCATTGGCATGTTGCTAAGATCAGAAACTGAGCAAATTTTTTTTTTTAGAACTGGGTTTTACTGCCTTTTTAGGTTATACACATATGTACTACTTACACTAATGAGCTAGGGATGAGGAAGTTTGCATTTAGAGGAAGTGTATCCACATTTATGTGGAGGGAGAGTGGAAAACCATTTTGGAAAAAACACCCTGGTACACCCAACCAGTATTCGAACCCCAACTCCCTGTCATCAGCAATCTGGTATTTTGCAAGACTGATGCCATAGACCATGTATCCACCTAATCAGTTAGCCTAACTTTTGTTGAATGGAGGAATGTAGGGGACAGAGCTAAATAAGGTAGAGAAAAGGCATCTCTTTATAGGGCTGGTATAACACATAGCCTAGTTCAAAAAGGTATTTATTATATGAAGCTTGAAAAATACTGATTTAAACTCTTTCTTTGATATTAGGATGTGGGTTAGTGTAAAGGTCAGCACCATGTAAATAGCTCAACTTTGAGCAGGTAAGAAATTGGAAGCTTGTACTTAAATAATAGAAAGTTAATTTAAATCTTAATTCATTTGTCAGTAGCCATCACAAATGTATTTAAAAAATATTTTATTATTATGTAATCGACACAGCTAGAAAAAATCATTTTCAAATTGTCTAGTCAAACTGACCTTACCAGGTTTTCTAGAGCTTATAATGTTTTTCCAGCTATCGCAGATGTCTACTGAGCTTAGGGTCTTGGGTTTGATTCTTGAAAATTTATCTTTAGTGAAATGTGGGTTTACCTTTTCATCTAGATATATTACGGCCCAGGACTGGATGTTGTGCCTGTCCTAATCTTAAGTTAGATTATAAGGCATACGAAGCTACAACAGGCCTAGCTTCCATTTAGTGGAAAATATATGGCTTTAATAAAAAATTGACCCAGTTCACAGGCTTGAAACAGCAATGGATGTAAAGTAAAGTAACTTATGTTACAGACAATATTTTAATAAGATCACCACTTAATTTAATAATATTCTTAGACATACACATTCTGAAATTGTTTCACTCTATGAAAGGGGTTAAAGTAATTCAGCCCAAAGCAATGGGTTATTGGGTAGTGCAATCTAAGTTAGATTTATTAAAATCATATGAGGCATTAAAATATCGCCTTACACCAATACAGTTTAAAATTTTTAGAAAGACACATTCTTTTTTAGTTTATTCTTCCTACGATATAATCGAATTTTCGTGCATGTGTATAATCATGACTCAACTTTGGCTAAAGACACGCGGGAAGGGGCAGGAAGACAACACGAAAATCACTTGTTCTTTGAGGAGTGAGATTCGTCTGCTCAACAGGAGCAACTGTGTTAAAAGAGATTTGCGGTGATAACAGGAAAAAAGTTAAGACTATTGTAAATATAAGCTGCACAATTTTGTGTATATGTGTATATAAACATTCTTGAAATTTTATCAAATTCCTAGACTTTTCCCTGACAAAAGAAAATTCCCTAACATTTCCTGTTTACCGGGTTTCCAGGTAACTGGACACCCTGCTTTTATGTTCCCAAAACTTTCTTGTACCTTTGTCTATAAATACATTTTCAGCAGTTTTATTAAAATGGAACCATACAAAAAAAATTAATGTAAAGGTCATTTTAGATATTTAACCATTCACCTTGGAAATATAAAGTACTGTAGTTATAAAAATATTTATTTCTATACAAAAAATTTTGAATGTATATTAGTGTAAAAAAAAAGTGTATTTAATGTATCAAAAATGAGAATGCCTACTTACATGCCTCAGAAGGAAAGCAATCGCAATGAGGAATTTCAGGTTTGACATTGTTCTTAAGCATTTCAATGTCATCCCTCAACTTCTTGATACATCATCTGGGCTGCCATCAGATATTTGTTCATCATCTTGCTCATCCTCTGTTTGTATCCCGTGGTAACAACCGTCGCCAAGATGCTGCGTGGTTGGGGTGTCTGTACCCCCTTGACGGCAACACCATGGGCCCGGCACTCTGCCCAACATCAGGGGACCCCCTTCTCCAGAAAACTTATAGTTATGCTTTACTTTTCTTTCATTTGAAGGGAAGAAAATTTGTTTGGCATGATTCGGCACTTGTTTGTTGAATTCATTAGATAAAATTGTTTGCCTAACATCATGTTGGTTTGGGGCATTCACATTTTCAAAAAACTGATTTTGTGACAACTTTTTAGATTTGCTTTTTGTTACTGATGGTTTTCCCTCTTTTTACTGTTACATGTGTTCCAATCAAATTGATGCTGAGGTGAATAGCTCTTAGGGAATTCAGTAAAATTTGAAAATGAAACATTACCTTCATTTGTATTATAAGGATTTGAACGGTTAAAATTTATAACTGGTTTTCGAATTGTCATTGTTTCACCAGATGTCTTAATTGATTTTGATATGGGTCTTGAAAAATCATGAACAGGTTTTTCCAATTTGTTTGTGCCATTTAAATTTGAAATTCCTCCCACCCACCATTCTTGGAGTGATTTGGTACGATTTGGGGGTGTACACTTTTTTAAAAGTTTAGTTGGATTTTTTAAAGGTTCTTTTTTGATATGGCCACTATGATTGCGGTCATTTTCATTTGATAATGAAGATGAATTATGTTTTTCATGTGTTTTCAAAGGTACACACCAGTCTAAGCAACTTTGATCATTATTTTTTGCTTGCTGAATATTCACATCAACAACCTTATGTTGGTAGTGCTGTAAAACCGGTGAAACAGAAGATGATGAAGGTTTTGTAGCAGCATTAGTTGAGGAATAGTTCATGAACAAGTGATCTGAATATTTTTCCTCTTTAATATGATTTCTTCCTGATAAATACATAGTAGTATCTACTTTCTTCGGCAACGTTTTATTGCCGGATGTTGAATTACTGCCTTTATCCGAATTAGAGAGGAAGTCATCAGATGCAGGATTTATTGTGCATTGGTTATTGTCTTGAGCTGTTGCTTGGTTCATAAAAGAATTATCAAGTTTATTTATATCTTCATGTGACCATTCAAGGCTTTTAATATTTTCTGTAGTCTGTCTGTTTGACACCTCAAAATTAGAGGCAGTGATTGAATTTTTGACATGTGATGCTGACTGTCCTACTTGAGGTTTTTCATCATAAGGCACTTGTGTGTTGCTCCCTATATTTGCATCTGTTGCAGAATCATGAGTAGCGCTGTTACTGAAGGACATTCTTTGCAACCGGTAATGCTGTTGGACTTGTTGGTTAAACTGCTGAACTTGTTGTTTGATTTGTTGCATTTGTTGCTGGTATTGTTTTTCGTTTTGTTCCTCAAGCTGTCTTTGTTTGCTCAGAACGGCTTCTTTGAGACGACTTTTTAAGTCTCTGTGTGCATGCAATTCCTGACGTTTAGAGTTTTCCATTTTGTTTTGTGTTAGAGAACTATTTCCACCTTTATTTATAAGCTTTTCAGAGTGACTTTTTGGTAGCAATTCTGTGTATTCCTGGTTATATGAAAACTTAACATTCTGTGTTGGTGAAGATGACAAAGTGGTATTTCCCTCACGTAATATGGTGGATGTGTTTTTCAGTCTGTTACAGTTATGTGGTAACTGCTGTTGGGTTTTAGGTGGGAAAACCTTTTGGTAAGAAGTCCAGTTGCTCATGTTATTAACACCAGAATCCGACATCTCACTAGTACCAACATTGTATTGTGATGTATGTGGGTTATTTGTGTACATGGTAGGTGAACAACTCGTGTGGATGGTTGATGGACTAGATACATTCTGAAACACGATTAACATCAGCTATTATATTTTTTAATATATGTGTTATAAGAGTTACTAAGATAAACAGTTACCTAATTAATTATTCTGTAAGTATACTTATACACATGGCTAATGTTTGAAAACAGAAACAGCATTTATATTTGATAAGCAATGTATTTATTTTATTAAAAGCTAGTAGTTTAGGCTATCACAACCTATTAGCATACTTTCATCTTCATACTCTACTAAAAAAGGTTTTATCCCTATTAAGGTCAATAAATGGGTTATTTACCCCATTCATGCCCTAATGACAGAGAATTGACAGGCAGCTTTTTCATACAATTGTATATAGGCCTAATACAATTTGCACAACACCTAGAATAAAGGTTTTAGGGGCCTACAATTTAATAAAGCAAGGCATGAGTGGGGTACTTTAGAGCAAATACACACACATCATAGCAAAGAGAGTACGAAAGAACCACAGTGGAAATGATGTGTACAGAACCAGCGGGAGTGCATCCAAATGGGATTCAATCAACAACCTTCTTGCCAATAGACATTTTCAATACAAGTCTCAATACCTTACACCTCTCAGCCGTCGCAGAAAGTTGCAAATAACAAATCCCCCCTGAGTTACTAGTCCTTTACCCTCCTGGTAGTGTATTTTATTACTGAGTTTGGAAAGAAAGGTTTGATTTCAAATGAAGGTGAAAATGTATCACTATGAACGTGTGCTTGTTACCTTTCATAAAGTGATAAATTAACAGTTTGAGGTCTGGTTTTTGTGTTTGTCCTAGACTTGAGTTAAGAGTATACCGCTAATAGAATGTACATAAATATCTGTTAAAAAAGTGCTGGATTTCTATAATTTATAGAAATTAGAGGACTGTACCTAATTACTCTGAACCACTTTTTTTAGCACCTCGTTTCCCCAGCCCTTCTAGTTTTAGACATATGTATTAATTACACTAATATACTAAGAATGAGGAAGGTTGGATTTATAGGAAGTGTACATGAAAGTATGTAGGAAAAATACTGTAAGGGAGACTAAAACAATCAGACAAGAGCAGAAGATAATAGAGGAGGAAGAAGGGTTGAAGTGGAAGATGAACGCATTTTATTTAAAATGACCCGGCCACAGGCTGGAGACAGTTTATGATGAAGAATGGGCATACCTACTTTATATCTAGATTTATTCTACTACCGGTACCATAAAATAATTTCATGCAGTTTTTGTGTGCAACTATTCTACAACAATCATGCCATCTATAAAATAGAGATAATATGTATCTAAGGTGATAGTGTATTTTCCATTAATTAAAAATATTTTACTGAATTTTTATTTTCTCTTTGTTTGTTAAACATGAGGTATATTTGTCAACAATCATAGCTAATAGGATGTCCAGCCAAAACATATTTTAAAATTCTTCATCTTTTCCAGACCCTATATAAATATAAATATTAAGTATCCAGGTATTAACATACTTACTTTATGGCATTAAGATCTAGAAAACTAATCGCCACAGTTAAAAATGTAGATATGCCACCTATTCCTATCTTGAGATAGTTCTATCCAATCTATCTCATTACACCCTTTCTCTTTCAGGTCCATTCTAATGTTATCCTTCCATCTGCTTCTAGGTCTTCCCAATGGTGTCTTCCCTTGGGTTTGCCAGTCAATACCCTGACACGGTATAGATTATTTCATCCACACTGCATGTCCTGCCCACGTAATTTACAAGACTTGATGATCCTAACAATGTCTTGTGATGAGTACAAGATATGTAACTCATCATTATGTACCTCCTCATCTCCCCAGTAGCTCAGCCCTTAAGTATAGGTATTAAAAACATTAGTTTAATAATATCTACTTAATGTAATAATATTCTTAGACACATACACAATCTGAAATGTTGTCACTCTATGAGGAGGTTCGAGGGGTTTCAACGTAAAGCGATGGGCTATTGGGTAATGCAATCTAAGTTAGATTTCAGAAGATCGTACTAAGCCATTAAAAAATCTCTTACACCTGTATACTTTAAAATTGTTTAGAACACAATTATTTTTTAATTTAATCTTCCTTTATCATAATTTAATTCTAGCGCATACCATAACCATGACTCAACTTGACTATAGCGCACAGTAGAGGGGTGGAAAGAAACAAGTAAATTCCATGTTGATTTTGAGAATTGAGATTAGAATAATCAACAGGGACAGCTGTGTTAAAATTGAAACTATTATGCTCAATTGTGTTAAAAGAGATTCACAGTGTGTATTAACTGGAAGAAAAATGTTATTGACTTGTAAAATAAAGGTGACATATTTTTTTAATGAAGAGGTAAAAATTCGATAGCATTCCCTGAATTTTCCAAATTTTTCCCTGACCAAGCAAATTTCCTGACATTTCCCTGTTTTCCCATCACTGGCTTTAACCATTACATGATACGAGTTGATTTAGTTGGACAAAGGTGTCAGTCTTATCTTGTCTGGTTTGCCAGCCAGTGATATGGGGGTCGAGATATGAATACTGGCTAGGTGTACTGATTTAGTTTATTTCTTAAATGATCTCTCACTCTCTCTCTCTCTCTCTTTATATCTCCATTTCTCTCCATCCAAGCAAATAAGGGTATAATTTTAAGCCTTTTTAAAACTCACATGTCATCATACAAACCCCATTATTGCAATGTGGATAGTTTGTAGTGCTATCTTCCTCATTCCTACTCTATTAAGTGTAAATATAAAGATAGACCAGATGGATGACAATGAGTGGAGAACGAATGTCGATTCAATTCCCAACAGATCCATCAATAAAGTTTGAACTTCACATGAATGGTCTTTATCAATAGGAATGAATAACACAAGACGGAAATAACAACCACATAGCCTAAGTTGTCTTCGTTTTGATGTCACATTTTAAAGAAAATAGAAACATTAGTTTTTTTTAGAAATAGGCCTACCGTAGAGTAGAGCACTAAAGAATCTACTTTGTCAAAACTTGAAAATTGTCTCCATGCACATTCAGACAAATTATTTCAATTTACATAACAATGTGAAGTTACAAATTACATGTCAGTGTCCTCTTCGAATTATACTTTTAACAACTTACCTGAAAAAGACTACCCCAACAACTGCCACCTCCATCTACCATCTCTCTCTGTTGATCATAACTGGTACCGGTACTAGGGTATCTATCCATGCACTGAGTAAACACTTTACTGGCATATACTCTTCCCCCACTCACTGTGTTTATAACCGAGGTCGCTAGACCACCGACCATTCGTTCATTGGTGGTCCCCACTGTCGTCGGGTGTTGTAAATAACCATTGCTGTCAAGAGGGGAGAGGGACTGGTGCTCTCGGGAAGATTCTGAGAGAAGCGGCGATCTACTTTGAGCTTTGAACATTTGAAAATCTGTTTGTTCCTGATATGCTAGAACAAGAAAATAAGAGAGGAGATAGTACTCATCATAAAAAGCCTTCCATACTGAAGTAAATTAAAATGCAACTAACATTGATAAATATACAATTTAAAAACCTCACAAAATAATATTTAGATGATGTCATAGATACAGAAATGTGCATGGCCCTATGGTAATAGGACCACAGATAACATTAGTGTTTTCATAAATATTTATGTTCCTTAAAATAGATATAGATTGTAAAGTAACAAAGAAAGTAACTATAAAATGATATTTAGGAAGTGTACTATAAGGTACAATTAAGTTTAATGTGCAGGTGTATCGACATAAAAAAAAAGCTCTTGCCTGTCAGACAAGAGTGGTGCCACCACGTAGTTAAAGCTTAACCTAAATCATAATTAGGACGAGATATGCATGATTGTTATTTATTGAAAAGTTTTTAAACATTACAAACTTAATTAGGTAAAGTATAACCTACCATTTTGATTGGAGTTATTGTAAGAACTGTTTGGCGGGGGTATTGAGTTTGGAAAGCATGCTCTTATGGACGGTAAACCACTATTGCCGGATTCCACTGCTGCCCTCAGCTGAACAGGCAAACCTTCACTAATATCGCCATAGAACGGCATTGTAAACAATACCTGCGACAAAGAAAGAATGTCAAAATAACAAGACTTCTTTTAATCAGTAGGCAAAGTCGTTGTCTGAAATACAGTTCAAAATATAATGAGAGTCCCTCCTGACAAATTATGACAGGCAGTTAAAGATTCTAAAATAACATTTAAACATATGACGGTTTGTTTAGCTCTATGTTCCTTAGAAATTAACATAACTTATCATCTTTTTACAGGAGATAGAAACAATTTGCAGCCTACATTTATCAACCAAAATATTAAAATTGAGAAAATGAAACATATCATTAATTTTGTGACTTTCACACACAGAATTTAAATTATAGGACAAGACAAATCAATTAACAAATATTAACTTGATATATAACCCACTTTGGTGGCCGATAACATGCTACTCTCACAGAAGACTAGACTGTAGATGATGGGGAGGTCGAGGTTCAAATCTTGGTCGGGTGTATTTATTTAGCACGCGTCTTACTACTTGTTCGGGTTATATGCTTCAGTACTAATTATGCTAGTGGGTTAGGAATAAGGAAGGTTGAATTTAGAGGAAGTGGGCCCATATTTGCGTGGGGAAAGAGTGGAAAACCATTTAAGAAAACCACCCCCAGTTCACCCAATCGAGATTCAAACCTCAATCTTCCCGTCCTTGGCAGTCTAGCTCAACCCAATACCAGCGTGTTATCTAACTACGCCCCTGAGGCGGGTTTCGGTCGGATGTACCAAGGATGGTTTTTCCAAAATGGTTTTCCACACAAATGTTGGTACACTTCCTATAAATATACTATCCTAAGCCTTAAAACCAATATAGTAATTAGTAGGTAGTGTATGGCCCGGACAGGTAGTAAGACGCGGTGCTAAAAATAATAATATAGGCCTAAAAGGCTTTTAGTGAAATGAGCCTGAGATTAAGCGTCATTCTATATATTAGGCTAAACACTAAAACTAATATGAATGATCACATCATCTAGATAGTTGGAGTAGCCTAAATAACTCTTTGAATATCTCTACTCAAGTGCCGGAAACTTCTCTACCAACTATGATCCATCCCAGGTCTTATACGCGACCTTGGTACTCAATTAAAACAAATTGAAAACACCATGCCCAAGTCAATGATGGGTATGTTTCTGATAACTGAACATACGATCTCACACATCCATCACAAACTGCCTTAAATTAAAACTGATAAATATCTTTGAGCATGGGAGAAATCTTGGATAGCTTAGTAGCCTAGTAGAGAAATGTGTTTCAATATTGGGCTCAGTCCTCGTGGTCAGGTGTCATTTTTCAAACATATTTAAATAAATCTCTTGAACAGCTTATTATCTGTTAGTACCAATTATAATTTAAACCAAATGATTCTTTTTTTTAAAGATTTGTTTATTTTTCAACCGTTGTTATTGAGAAGAGACCAGCTTTGGTGGCCGCATGGTCTAAGGTGTTACTCTCGCTATAGGCTAGACTGCCGATGATGGGGAGACCGAGGTCAGAATCCTGGTTGGGTGTATCAAGGGTGTTTTTTCCTAAATGGTTTTCCACTCTCATTCAACACAAATGTGAGTACAGTTCCTCTAAATTTAACCTTCCTTATCCCTGACACATTAGTGTAATTAGTATACATATGCGTACAGCCCGAAGAGTTAGTAAACAGTGTTCTGCCCAGGGATTTTTGGGCTGCTGATTTTATTGACTGCCAGGCTAAAATCAATGTTTGTTGCACAAATCATCAAATATTGCAAAATATTTCAATGTCTCCGCAGCTAGTTAATAATGTTACTCGGCTGGAAAAAATAAATGCTGAGATCTCTGAGGGTTGTATGCAAGAACGTATAGTGAATACTTACTGTACCGATAGTGTGATCACTTTTAACCTATAATGACACAATCAAACCCACACTACTGTCAACAAAGCATCCCCTTAGTCAAGTTCTTGCATACGGTACTAAGTAAGATTCAAGCCAACTGTGAAAAAAAATTATACACCAAGTAGGCCTAGGTCTATTATGGTAAAAAAACCTCTTGGTGGCAAACATATGGTGCTAGGTCTAAGCCTACATGCTCACTGAAAGAGAAACAACAAATAGTATGAAGTCAAAGGCCAAACTCAGCATGCAATATCAATTTTATTTTCAATATATAGGACATCAAGGACTTTATTTTTGCAGCATGTCTCCCTACCTGTTCGGGTTACATGCCTTTCAAAGACATCCTTGGTGACGATTCGAATAAGTCAACATTGGCCCATATAGTATGTGACGCAGCTATTGGGAGGGAAGACCATGGTGTCTACTCAACTTGACCAATCAAATTTCTGACTCTTTCCCTGATTACCCCTGATCATTTCTTAAAATTCCCGATTCAAAAGTTTGTCACACCCTTCTATCCTCTGCCCCACTCCTCCCCCTCCCCCCAAGTTTTTTGTTAATATTGTTTATGAATAATAATAAGTTGATATTTCCCGGATTTTTTTGTAATTTAGCCAATTCCGATTTATTCTCGTTTTTTTACCCGGCCACTTAAATTCCCGGCCAATTCCAGTTTTCCCTAATTTTCCCGGATGGTAGACACCCTGGGGAGACCTTATGTGGCGAGGACGCTTGCATAAAGAAATTTTTAAATTGCAAATTGTAATTTATTGTATAGTGCCTACATAGACTGTAAATTGCAAATTGTTTATAGTCTATACATATACTATAGCAACTGTTTTCCCAACTGTGTTATGAGTATACCCAGGGATGAAAGAAAATAACACAAACTTTGACGTGATATCACTTATTTCTATAAGCTTTTTTTTTTCCACCTGTCATCACTTTGTTTAGCTTACCCCTAAGTTTGTTTTTTATTCAAATTTTGAATGAAGGTTTAAATATAAAATAGTAGATACCGGTATTTGTTTACTTTGTTTTATGAAGAACTGTAAGTCGTACGTTAGGAAGGCCACGACCCCCAAAGGATTACACTGCTGGAAAAAGTTTGGGAAACACTGCACCTAAGCATCTTATGATAATGTCCATCAAGGTATTCGTGCATTCATTATGTTGTGATAATGAAGAGGTCCATGGACAGAAATCAGAAATAAATCTCTTCAGACTAAAGCAGCTTATAATCTTATACCCTAAGTAATTATTGTGTTGTTGGGCTATCTCAAGAAGTAGTTTTCTTTAGTAATTTTTTTTAATCTTTGTTTATTCAGAATTTGTTTATAAAAAGAGCCAAAATCGGCTCGTACATATATAAACATCCTAAAGTAGGCGTGGTTCATTCACTCCCCTGTTACATACATTTAGGAAAGTGATATCTATTACGGCTATACATTATTTGTCCTCACCCGGCCACATTTCTTTAGATGCAATCAACCCAATGATAGTAAGATTACATAGAAAAAAATTTAAATAATAATAGTACTAAAAAAACTTTACAAATTTTTTTTTAAGTACAGTATACATATAGATTCCGCTCAAATTATTACATCAGTTGCTACAAAATTTCAGCTACCTTTTCACCCACATATCACTTGGGAAAAATTATTTTCCAGAATGCACCTCTTAACTTCTTTTTTAAAAAGATTAAGTTTCTTCATCTTTATTTCTTGTGGTATTATATTGAAAAATTTTAGTCCCTTGATCTTTATTGAGTAGAGTCCAAAAGTATCATTATAGCCTTGCTGGGGAAATAGCTCCAAGCCTTTCATGTGATTACAAGCGTGTGTAGTGTGTGATGGGAGTAATAATAATTCAAGCAATCCAATGTCTGCTAGACTAATATTATAAATTTGATATTGATTAATGAGTTAAAGGGCTCCTTAGGCCAGGATAATGTAAACCTGTAGCAAAGTTAGAACTTACATTTAATTTGTCGAGTTTATTTACATAGGTTAATATATATTTATAAAGTTACGTGTTACGTTTTATCACACATTATTCAACAAATTATAGTTAATGTAAACCATTTTTAAATGGTTTTCACATGAAGTCACACGTAAATAATAACAATTATCAACACAATAAATATAGGCCATAGGCCTACTCACTCAGGCTGTCATAGTATTGCCAATAGATTAAACCTAAAGTTTCTCTATTGAGCTCACAAATATCTTTGATCATGTGTTGTCAAACTCAGCCACACCACAGACGACCCCCCCACAAACAACCGACCAACGCTATAATAAATAGAACATAGTTGTTAAGAACAGGTCAAATACCTACACTATTAGAATGTAGCCTCTTTTTCTCCTTCAGGACTAAAGCAGGCATACAAGTGACAAAATAAAATAATAGAGGTAATATAAATGAAGAGTGAGCCGAAAGGACGTCCAAAAAAAAGCATATATTATTAAATCATATATATACAATCATGATATCACCAACCCACTCAACAGAAGCGTAACTAGAAAATAAGATTATCTCCAGGAAGGTATGATACTTGGAAAGAACCTGAATAGAACTGAACACATTACAAAATAACGGGATAAGAAAAGCTTTATTTAATCAATAACAAATAGATATATGTATATATTTTAGTTAAACATTTTAGACCTATTTCATCCGACTTAATTAAGACTCGATAATTTCAAAAGTTTTCATAAAAAAACAATAGCTTACTCGTCCAGAGGACTCACAAATAATAAACCTTTTTCCTATAGTCAGATGGACTCTTGCTATAAGACATCATAAATATTTAACGAAATATCGCCAACGTTCCCCATTTTAAATAGCTTCAAACTACAACAATATAAAATAAATAAAACAATATAAATTCCCCTTTTTATATTCCCCAATTTTTAGGTTACTAATAGTTAGGTTGTTTTCAAGTTTATATACCATTACAACCGTATTAAAAAAAGCTTCTGTTAATTTAAAAATACCCAACCTTTTAAGCTTAATCTCGTCATCCTCACCACTGGGCAGCCAAAAAATATTTTTAGTGCTATGTTTTGTAGTCAGATTACATTTAAGTAAAACAAGTTTTAGTTAACCAAAGCAAAGTAGATGGGCCTTAACACGTTCGGAGTGAATTTGTTGGAGAATTTCTTTAGCACCCCAAATGGACAACTAATTTTTTTTTTTAGTGAGATGGTTTATATGTAGGCTCTAAGATAGTGAGTTATCGATGGTCATACCAAGATATTTTGCTTACATTACTTGTTTCAGTACATTATTCCCAAAGCTTATCTGGTAATTTTCCATATTATTTCCATCTTTGTTTCCCGGTCTAGTAAATATGACGTAATTAGAAGAAAAAATTACGTAGCGTCTTGTTGGTAGCCAGCCTTGGTTCATTTTTGTATGGAGTACAGATTATTCCTCAATTATAAGAATTTTTCAATAGTGCTTTCTTTAATATTCCATGTTAACACATAACAAACTATAAAAACCAGTTGGTCGTATACGCGAGACTCAAGTCACTTCGAGTGAACCTACCTTAATTAGTCTAACCCTTAATTTGTGTTTAAATAAATATAAAATTATTTGGTATGGTGTTTGTGTAAAGCCTTTTAAAATAATGCAAGTTGAAATTTTATTTTAATTAATACGTTCAAAGTGATAAGGTTGTCTTGTTTATGAACTTGACTGGCCACGTTGCGGTAAATAAGTGGGGGGTGTTCCTGGCTGTTTGGAAAGCATATCTCAAGGATTATTGAAATTAGAAAAATATTGTTGTTGGCAGCTGACATCATCCGGTTGGCTTGACAAGCTTTCTTTGATAGTGATCTGTGGTTTAACTTGTCAAATATTATAGAAGAAAGTTGAAACAAATATACAAAATTCTTATTTAATCGGAGACAACCATTAACGTTTTTATTTATGTATAAACTATGGCTTCTGTGAGTTAACGTTATAATACACTTATTTTTATCTCACAACCATTGTGTATTCACGTCTTGGTTCAAAATATTTATCAATACATGTTTTATCCTCCAATAAATTTGTTTTAGAAATAGGCCTAGGACACGTCTACAATAGTGTATTTCATAATGATTTTATTTTAAATAGTTTCAAAATATGCCATCGATTTTTCCGCCCCTAAAATTTATGTTATTGTTTTTGTTTTAAATATCTAAAAAAATGTTATTTGATTAAGGCCTATTTCCAAATACCTCAAGGGCTGACACTTCTACCACCAAGCTTACATAAATGTCCACCCACCTAAAACTATGGCCTATGTGTTATTATATTAACTGAGATTTTAAAACCCTTATTTTTCTACAAATACAAAAACCTTTTAATATTGCCCAAAAGCGTTCAACTTTATTAGTGCACGGTCCTGTCTGTGAGTGGATCCAAAAGTTTCTCTGATGGGGCAGCTAAAAAACCCACTATAGCCTACACAGTCCCAACTATTTTATTTATGCATTATGATTAATTTTTATATATTCGTTCATATGCACTATCATTAACAAAGCTAACCTTTATTTTTTGAAACAAAAGCTAGGGCCTAGAGTTTATTTGTTTTTCTGCAACTTTGCCATGGCTATTTAATGTGGGACTGAGTTGGGGATGGCGTGCATCATGCTATGCCTACTGTGAAATTATTTTTTCTTTGTCACATTTTCAAAAATGTTTATTTTTAATGCACACAAGAAGATGATGAATCAAGTAATATCAATTTAGTAATATTGTTTGTAGGCTTTCAGGTATTAAAATACTAAAGATGTAAATTGTAGGTACTGGACCTAAGTTACGGGATAACATTCAAACATATTGCTTGCATAAATGTTCATCCACATAAACATATCTATATAGGCCTATTTGGGCACTTAAAAAAATATATATAATATAATAAACTTAACCCATCACACATCAATAAATTATACAAATTTATATTTATTTGGAAATAATGAATAATACAATACGTTAGGGCATATTATTTTAGCAAATAACACTTTGTTGACATATGGAAGGCAGGGCTGTGGAGTTGGTATGCCAAGCCTTCTACTTAGACTTCTTCATAAATGACTAAAATGGGCCTATATTAATTAGTAACAACAAATTTAATGAAGTAAAATGCCTCAATACAAATTACAGTGGGGAGCTTCTTTGGCACTGTGAATTTGTATTTAAATAAATTTGTCAATCAAATCTACAAATATTGGTCCTAAAGCATACAAAATTATGGCATTAAAATGATATTTTTACTATATATTGTTTTAATTTTAAATTTCTAATTCTAGGAAAACTACAAACAATGTTATGTTTTTAAACACTGTGTTAAGGTTCTACGTATGTGTACTAATTAAAATACCAAGTTGGGGATAAAGTAGATTACATTTAGAGGAAGTGTTCCCACATTAGCGTGGAGAGAGATTGGGAAACCATTTAGGAAAAACCGCCCTCATTGCATCTGACCAAGATTCAAACCCCAAGTTCCATGATTGGCATTCTATAGTCTAAATTGTGAGAGTAACACCTTAGACCTTGCAACCATTGAAGCAAGTAATATTATTGTTGTATGAATTAAAAGTGATAAAACTTTTTTTTCTTTTAACTAGACATTGTGTTAATAATGAAAGTGGCATGGTGAAATGAGGAATTTTATTCCGTTTACTAGCTCCGGGTAATTATTGTGAGATTCAAGAAACCAATACAGTAAAACCTTGGATTGCGAGTAACTTAGTCTGCGAGTGTTTTGTAAGACGAGCAAAAGTTTTCAATAAATTTTAACTTGATAAACGAGCGATATCTTGCAATACGAGTAGCACTGTGGTTACGCTATGTCTGCCGAGCAGTGTCATTGGATAGGTTCTTTGTTTAAATCGCACAAAAAGAAAAATATTTGAGTGAGCCAACATATAGCAGTAATTCCGTTAGTGACAGTGAAAGTCGTCCTAAACTATAACCCACATCCTCCTCTCCTCTCTCTCGTCTACCTCACACCATCCACGATTAAATTTAGTTAATAAATTTGATTACAGTACAGTTACATTTAAATAACGAAAATAAAAAAGGTATTAATCATTTGTAGATTAAATATTTTTCGGTTGTGGGACGAATCATCTGAGTTTCCATTATTTCTTATGGGGGAAATTTGCTTTGATATACGAGTGCTTTGTATTACGAACACGTTTACGAAACGAATTATGCTCGCAATCCAAGGTTTTACTGTAGTTATAATATTGACATGTGAAGCACCCTTATGGTTTAAGACTATTAACGCTGTTTGTAAGTGTGTTTTTTTCATTATAAATCCTTTTTCCGAAAGAATGCCTATATGTAGTCTCTGCCTTACCTATATTCTTTTGATCAAGGATTACTATATATGATTAAGTAAGTATATAAATAGACCTTTGACCAAAAAAATATTTTTGTGTAGTTCATTTCAGATATTTAAACTTAATCTATCAACCATAATTTGAAACTTATATAGAATTAGAAATGTAGATTTAGAAAAAATGTACCCTCATTTAAATGGAGGGGAGCAGAAAACTATTTAGGAAAAATACCACTCTCAATATACCAGAACGGGATTTGAACCTGACCCCTCTGTCATTGAAAAACCAGATTATATGAAACTGTCATCTAGTTTGTGTGCCCAGCATGTTTTATTTTTTACCTTCGGAATAGTAAAACAAAAACGAAAATACCTAATTTATTAGGCCTATAAGGCGAATACCAAAATAAAAGAATTTATCAAGTCCCTAATTAAATTATTTTTCACTCTTCAGGCACCATTGTTGCACGATGATGACACCTTGGCTTTTGGAGAAGAAGAAAATGTTAACAGAAACAAATCATTAGTGCAAGTATTTTTTCATTATTTACTTTCTAATTGTTGTGGTTCTCTCCACTTTAAGTTTGTTTTAAAATATTTGTCATTTATGACTCCACTAGTAAAGCTGGCATTTGTATTATTCATCCCCTATTCAGGCAATTTATATTTTTTTTTTACAATTTTCTTTATTTTATAAAACTTGAATCCTGAAGTTATCATAGTGAATGGAACCAAATTAATTACGATGAAAATACTTACTTTATATATTAATAATGTCCATTAGGCTACTTTAGTGATTCCAAATTTGTGTTTTGTTAACATTCATATTGAAAGGTTCAGTTCCAATTTTTATTTTTTTAGACCCCATTTTTTATAAATCGTTAGCTGAACAAATTGAGTAACATGTAAACATAATTATCTTAATTTTATTGTTCTTTGAAACAAGTATGTACTTTGACTAGACCAGGTTTGAAGGTAGTAAGAATAAGGTGCAATACAGTGTACAGCTCTCAGGTTCCACTTTGTCGTTATTATAATTATACCAGTGGTAGCAAAATTAATTTGTTTTTATTTTAAGAAGTAGGCCCTATCACATTTAAAAGAAACAACAAATGTCACTTTCACATCAAGTTCACTGTCCTCTACTGACTCAACCAATGGCGTCAGTGGTCAGCCAGTAAAGACCAACAAAGGCTGCGTGAAGAGGAGAAAATGCATCTTGTTACAGAATAAACAAAATAAAATGTTGGGCCTTTAATTGCCAACATGGTAGATTTGCCATCGGGTGTCCTCCATAATCTTTTTTAAATAAATTTTCATATTTCAATTTTTGAGTGTCAAATACAGTCGTACCTCGCTAATACGGCAGGTTAGGTTCCAGAACACCGCTATAAAGTAAATCAAAGCCTTTTTTTTTCACTTGCCAGTGCATATAAAAGCCTAAAAATATATTTACACCATAATCTATTAAGTGTGCAATAGCGCACCTAAAACGATGGTAAAATAAATTAATATGTTACAACCATATTGCTAATCTTAAAACAGGTGGAAAAACCCCTAATAGCAAGGCAAACACAAGAGCAATTACTATTTTAAAAGCACCATATTAGCAAAGCACCTTAAAGTGAGGTACACCTGTACTAGAAAATATAAATGGTGTTTAAAATAAAATAGTAGCTCAAGTAATTGAGTTATTGCATGTCTCTTTGGAAGGTTTGATTATGTATGTATTTATTTTTTATAGGCATCCATATGTGACATTTTTCCATCTGGCATTTCGAGGGTCTGCTATTCTAGCATATTTATTATGTGGGTGGTTCAGCAATAGTTTCATTGCTAGTTTTGTCACAATTATTCTATTGTTGTCAATGGACTTCTGGACAGTCAAAAACATTACAGGTTTGTACAAATTATGTATCAGCTAGGAAGGGATGATAAGTCAAATCACAATATTGTTAATAAACTGGTTTAGAAAGAAATTGTCTGCAAATGTGTAAAGAGATATATGCTGTCCAATTTTCATTAGAAGGACCTTATCTGACAGCTCTAGTTACCCTGATTTTGGTAGGAAGAACAGTATCTGGTAGTTACTAAAATAATTTTAATATATTCTTACATCAAGTAATGTTATCTGCAGCTGTCACTTGATAGATATTATCATTACCTATAAAATAACACAAATAATATAGTAATATATTCTCATTAGGTTTGATACTTGGAGTAATGTACAGTGTTATGAATTATAAACATATACAATATTGAAAAAACATGAAACTCTTTCAATATCTCTAAAAATCTGTGAACTCCAACTTTACTATATAATAATGTTTTATATACTGTACACCAACCATATATTCCATCTCAATTATATATATATATATATATATATATATATATATATATATATATATATATATAAAAATATAAAAAATTCTCACCCATTTAATTTAATTAAAATTTCCTTACTATTATTATATCAAGTCCCTTATTAAAATGTTCTCAATGTTTTTCAAAAATATTGATTATGGCCAAAATCCACAACATATTTGAAAATCGATAAACCTCTCTAGCCATGAATGCATTATTGATATCTTCAACTACCACCAATAAATGGAATAAGTAAAATGGTATTATAGTAACTATATATTATAAACGCTTCACACTTCCATCTTATTATCAATTTCACATTTACACATTTTTATTTTTTGGAAATATTCTATTTTCATAAAAAAAATATCAAAAAAACAAAATAACACAGAGAGAATAAAATTAGAACAATATATTTTTAAAAAGTTTAGGTATCCATTGAAATCTCTTTTAGCGGACACCTTTCGGGATCAAAGAATGTATGTTATTAATATGTGTTCTCTATTTGAAAAAATAATTTAATTTATTTTAAAAAAAACATTGTTTTAATACATTTTAATCTATATGAACCTATATAATGTAAATATTAACTACAACGATCTAATATGTTAATAAAATAAAACAGTAGACTTTCTGTATTGTACATGTGCACACAAGCTCAGACTAAACTGCTGGGACCTACCACTGATGGCTCGGACCTGGGAGGTACGACCTTGAAGCACCAGAGTCATTACTACTTAGGCTATTTTAGAAACTTTCCCCAGAAGGAGAGGCAGGACTGCTCACACTCCATGTGAGATGGTGGCATTTCTAACAATCCCACTAATATACTGAGTATGGACTAATGTTTTCAATTTTTATCTGGTAATTGAAAATTATTATGCATAAATTAGCTTATCTAGCGGTGTCCGTTTTCATTATTGGAGAAACTATTTCACCATAATAGGGTTATTTTTCCAGGGAAATTTAAAATGTCTGCTATTCAGAGGTGTCCATTAAGGGAGATTTCACTGTAATAGTAAAATTAACTGAAAATTGCATGTTTTGTTGTGTTTTATGTCTTTCTTATTATGAAAAAAGGAGTATTTATAAAAATTTAAAAATAGAATTGTACCTGTACATGTGAAAGTGATACAAAGGTGGAAGTGTGAAGAGAAAAGTGTATTTCTTAATCAAGTCTCACTAACTAACCTTTCAGGTGAGCTTCCTTCCCTATCACTTACATTAGATTAATCTAGAGTTATTCCACACATTTTATATATTCAAGCTATTAGGCAATTATTCATTTTATAAATAATTGGGTGACTGGTGGTCTAGGAGTAAGGTGTCAGACTTCTGTGCTGAGGGTTCGGGTTCAATCCTCGGTCCCGGCACAGATTTATCTGATTGCCAAACCCTTCCTTCACCTCTGACAAGATGTGTATTAATCACAACTTGTGAATGTGGGAATACCAGGCCTCCACCGAGGTTCGGATTCCACGTTAAACTGTAGGTCCTCCATTTATCTTACAATCACCCTATCATTTCACATTAGCGTAAGTGCGTACAACGAACAGGTAGTAAGACGCAGTGCTAATAATAATATAAATAATTATAAAGTAAATTGTTAGAAACTAGTCTGTTTCTCTTTTCAGGGAGACTTTTAGTTGGGCTACGCTGGTGGAACTATGTCGATGATGAAGGAACTTCACACTGGGTCTTTGAAGCAAGAAAGGTTGGCATTGGAACTTTTTAACACAAGTAATTTTTTATCATTAATTCTCCCCCCACATTTTAACCCCCTTCTCCTAACACACATAACAAATGTGTATATATTCTCTTTGTACAAATTTAAATAGTGTTCATATCTTACTCCAAATGACCTAATTTTTTTTTCTTAAGGAAATTTTAAGTTAAAAATATGTAAAGTATAAATTAATTTCACTTTATTAAATACTCTTTCAAGTGTTGAGCTATTTTGATACTTTACTCTTCCACTGGAATTTGGGGTGATTATTTGTTTGTCGTGCCAAGTTGATACTGTATGTGCCAAGTTGTCATGTAACCCTTCTCTGCAGGGTAACTTGCAGAACCGAGTTAATGCCTACGAAGCTCAAATCTTCTGGTTGGCGCTGGTACTCTGTCCGATCATGTGGTCGATTTTATTCTTGATTGCTCTCTTTGGATTCAAGTTCAAGTGGCTGGTATGTATACATTACAAGTAAATGTTAAAAGGTGTTGCAATAGTGACGCAACACGATAATTATCATAAAACTAGGGATGGCTCCATGAATCCCTAAGAATTAGAAATAATCTTGCATATATGCTACAAACCAAATATAAAAAGTTATTATTCTTTAATTACTAAAAGTAACTTGTGGCTTGATGCTTTTTTTTCCCCCAGTTATTGGTGTGTATCGCGCTTGTTCTGAACGGTGCTAATTTGTATGGCTATATAAAATGTAAAGTTGGACATGGAGAGAAAGTAAGCAGTTCCATAACTAATATGACATCAAATTTCTTCAGGAAGCAACTAATTGACAATGTAGTATTAACAGCTTTTCTTAGAGTAGAATACAGTCATCACCATTGTCATACATTATTTTCAACCTTTGGTTGGGTCAGCCTCGTAAAATGGCTCTATTTTACTCAGTACTTTTACCATTCTTCATCCTTTACTGTGTCTATTACTCTCCTCAATCACACACTTGCTTCTTGCTCTTACCATTTCTTTCTTGGTCTCACGCTGTCTTTCTCATACATACTTCTGCTCCATCACTCCTTTTGGGATCCTCTGTCCTTCCATCATTCTTCATCCTCTATTGCCGTTCATTCTTCTCTTTCACACCCACACTTGTTATTACCTGCAGTTTCCATCAATTTCTTAGTTTATTGCGCCTCTTTTTTACACACGTCTGCTCCACCATTTTCATTGTGAATTTCCTTTTCCATCCTTGTTACTTGTCCATAACATCTTGCCCTAGCTTCCTTACAGCAGTATTGCATTTTTCCTTCACAACTTCTTCTCTACTTTTTTTTTACATCCATTACTGTTTCCAGCCTATGATCTGGGTCTAGGGCACCAGTCCCTGGCTGTTAAGTTATCAATGTGAAAGAGTACATCCATATTTTAATCAATGATAAATTTTCGGCCATACCGGGAATGAACCCGGGACACTCTGTAGAGCTACCCAGTAAGTCTATATACAAATATTTATCTAATACACCCAATAAAATCATTTCTTATAATGCCTTAGAAGCCTATGTGATGCAATGTTATGGAATTCCTCTTGCTGGTTAAACAAAAGATAATTATTTTGAATTTGAGTACAAAATTATGAATTCCTTAAATTAACGCACAGGTATGAGGTAGAATTACAATTAGTATGGGGCCCTATAATTTGCCAGAAATGTCAGTCACATAATTCACTATTTATTTAAAGGGTGTTTTTCTAACATTAAGCACAATTATACCAGGTTAATTTTTTTTTTAAACTCGAATGCCTTGTGAATTTGGTTAAAAGTCGGCTTCACTCTAAATTAATATAGCATTGCTGAATAACCCCCATTGCTTATTTATTGATAAAGTAATTGTTAGATTATCTAAACATTTAAAACTCAACTTATTGCACCAATATTTAAACTTTGTGCATGACCCTATTTCTGTTACTAGATGGCCACAATGATGAATAAGTCAACACAGCCTTCAAGTAATTCACCAGGACAAACAAATATTATATAATCAAAAGAGAAGAGTTATCAGCATATATATAGTGACATAAAGAAAAAAATATTTTTTAAAGTGGAACAAGGTACAGAAAAGAGTGACAAACAAAATTTGACTTATTAGATCAACAAACGCACTTAACACTGCTGTCAATTAACAATGAGATAATGGTTGCCTCTTCAAGAAAATTCCTCAAGCTATGTTTAGTTATATCCAACTTATCAGGTGAGAGTATGAAGTGTATGATACAACTTCATTAAGACGAAACATTTCTTTCTTGTACCTTTTTCACTTTGTGAAATTATGTTTCTCTAAAATGAAAAGAGGATAGAAGGGCAAGGCCTACACACTTACCAGAAAACTGTAGGCCTCAAAGTTTACAATTAAAAATGCAACAAAAACATTATTATAAAATTTTCAGGGTACATCAATCCCCTTTTTCAGCAGAAGAGAATAAATAAAACATCAACTGGACTATAGCAGCATGGCTAGAGGTAATCATGGTCGCTTAAATACTCTTGATCAAGAAACGGGCAATACAGTATCTAAGTGATCATGATCTAATCTAGCATGCGGCCGTAGTCCAGTTGCTCTCTTCTGCTGAAGAAGGGACTGATGTACCCCAAAAACTTCATAATTATGTTTTTTATTGTAAAACTTTGAGGTCTACAGTTAGTTACCTAGTAAGTGTGTAGGCCTTGCATTTCTATCCTCTATTCAATATTTTATTTAAAATAGCCGTTTGGCGCCATTTTTCCTTTGTAAAATGAAAGAAAAGAGTTTATCCTAAATAATTTATAAAATTAAAAATAATTTCTAGTCGATTTCATGATAACTTTTATTTTGTGTACTATATTGCTTTATTTATAAGAATTTTTAATTTGTTTATATTTGTAAATTAAATGTAATTATGTTTTATATATCCTCCAATTGCCTCGAAAATCTTAACAATATAGATGTGAAACCCTAAGATTGTATTTGAACTTAAAATATTATAAATGATTGTATTTACTGACTTTGTAATCCCCAACCCAAAAATATACCACAAGAAAATAAAAAGGCAACGGTAACAAAGATTTCACATTTTTTAAATAAAAGACAAGACAATTGATAAGTACAGAAATACAAAAAACACAAAGTGTAGAAGTAGGGAGCAGACATTGGCCCAGATGAGGCTAAATCTTGAAGTATAGCCCAAGTAAGACATCTACAGAACGGGACCCAAATTTTCTTATTCATTAAATACATTAAGTCACCGATGACCTTTAAAGTCCCTCAAAAGGAATTAAACTAATACATCAACATTATTCTATTAAAGATTATGCTAAGAATATATCAATACTTAAAGCTATAGCTTCACATTTACAACAAATATTTGCCAGAGCCCCCTATTGACCAAGAGACTTAGTAAAAGTAAACATTATACCATGTGATCTAGTGGCCCGGATATAGGTTAATTTATGATTAAATATCTAGCCATCTTGTGGTCTAGAGAGAGCATGTCTTGCATTTAGAATAATTGAATATGCCAACTAGCGATCTTAAGACAAATCAATAAATAAATACTTGAATATGCCATCAAGCGGCCTAGGATTAGTTAAATTACAATTGAGTACAAAACTAGCGACCCGGAGACAGAAAAGTATTAAACCTGGCCCATAAACAACGCCATCTAATGACAAACAGGCAAACCAATTAAATTTTAGGTTTATCAAAATGACCTTAAAAAATTAAACACAATGATAAAAAACCCATCATATACTTTCCACCAACAATTGAATCTTTTATTTAGGTCAAAAAGATGTAAATAAAGATTTAAGCCGAAATAATTTTGAATATATACAGAACAAATCTGCCGTGGATAGTGCTGCCCACCTTCGCTGAATCTGGTGGTATATTGAGTAACAATATAGACGAAACTTGTCAATATATAGTCCAAGAAAACCACAAGTGATTCCTGAGATGGATCAAGGGGAACGCAAAGAAGGGTAGAGAGGGGGAAAGGGAAGGAGAACATGGTGTGTGCATTGACCTGATGGAACACCTGGCGCAGGCCTAAAAGGTTCTAGTAGTGGAACACAATAGAAGGTTCTACCCTCTTCCACACAAGTCTCAGGGCTTGGTCACGGAGAATCAGTGGCGTCATATGGCATGACCCACAACACTAACTTATGGCACACTCTTCACTCAAACGAGAATGTGTTAACGAGTAGCAAAGGCGAAGTCTCTTCAGGAGGGATTGTGTAACATATCTAATATTATTCTTTTGTAACATATCACACATGTTACAACTTATTGATATAAGCATTCAATATAGGGTTGAATTTTTATATCATCATGTTGCTAACACTATTATAAAATCTCTACTGATAATATTTATCATCGCGTGTCAACAAGTGCTTGATGAAACTCAATTTCAAGGCCACGTCCATGGTTTGAAAACCAGCCCTCGCATGACACTTTGATCCACTCGGCTAAAACTAAACCTGAAATTGGTTTTGCTTACAATATCATTAAGGAAAAATAATTCAAGAAAGGAGACAGTAAGAGTTGTACAGATTATAGGGGAATATGCCACTGTACAAAATTATATGAAAAGATAGTGTAAAAAAAGAATAAGAAATAAAATTTAAAAAAGGTGGAGAAAGGAACATTACAGATTTATGGGAACAGAGCTCTACAATAGACATGTTCTTTGCCATAGGACAGCTGATGGAAAGAAGGTATTGAATTTGGGAAAGACTTGGTAATGGTGTTATTGTATGTAAAGAAGGCATTGAATTTTGGAAAGTCTTGGTAATGGTGATTTATGGATGTGAAGAAGGCATATGATAGCGTGGATATAAATAAAGTTTGGAAAGCGATGGAGGAGGCCAAAGTGGAAAGAGGAGTTGTAATGAGAGTTAAAAGCATGTATGAGGATAAACGGAGTTGTGTTAAGACGGAGAGTGGTTCCAAATAAAAATTTAATGTGGCAGAGGAGTGCCCTCTCACCACTACTATTTGTAATTGTAATAGAAATGGTCATGAATAAAGTGGGAGGAAAGAATGAAAGCCATGATTTTTGCTAATGACTTGATAGTATGGGGGGAGAAAGAAGATGAAGCACATGAATGGAATGAGGAAGTGAAAGAGTGTGGAATGAAATTTAGCATGGTGAAGTGTGAAGTGATGGTAATACAAGGAAGAGAATAAGGCCTAGTAAAGCTATAAAGTTGGATGGAGTAGAGCTGAGAAAAGTACAGAACGTAAAATATCTTGGAAGCATGATTGAGGTGAAAAGTGGAAGTAGATAGGATATAATGAATAGAGGACATAAAGCAGAGATGGTGTATAGGCGTGTAAGATACCTGTGTTGAGAAAATAATAAGTGCCCTTGATCCTTGAAGTGTAAGAAAGTGCTGTACAGGGCGCACTTTGTACACATTGTCACACATGCAACAGAAACATCGACGTTTTAATAGACACTAGGAAAGTGGAGGCAATGGGAATGAAGTTTTTTGAGGAGCTTGTGAGCTGTCACGAGGATAAACACGGTTATTTGGGAAAGAATGGGTGTACAAGGAGTAGATGAGATAGTAGAGCAAGCAAGACTGAGATAGTATAGGCATGTAATGAGGCTGGAGAAGGAGAGAATGCCAAAGACAATTATGGAAATTAAGTATGTAGGAAAAGGACCGAAAGGGAGGCCAAGAAAGAGATGGGAGGAACAGATAAAATAAAGTATGCAAGAGAGAGGAGAAAAATGGAAGCAATTAAAGGAGGCAGAATTGTGTAAGGGTAAAGGAAGATGGAGACATTTTATTTAACTGACTCGGGCACAGGCTGGAAACTGTTGATGATGGGGCTGTCTTTCCCGGAATTTTTTCTTTAATATATTTTTTAAATATGGCATAATTTCAACTCTTTTGTGATATACAGTTTGTTTTGCTCCTTAACAATCTAGAATCTACGCAGCTGTTGCACTTAATGACAATATCTCTTAAACAGTGAAATTTTCATTGGGTTAGATTACTGCTAAATGTGATATGCTTTGCTTTCATGTAAATTAATGTTAATATTACTGTTTCACCCAGTAAAGATGGTTTCTAAGTTGAATTATCTTTTGCTGATGATATTAATCATATTGACTTAACAAAAGCTTTTACCTTGTCACTGATTTAGACATCCTCATCTGGAAAACATTAAGATCAAAATGTGATACACATTTCCGGTATAATTTCTCGTCTAACATTTAGTATTGTGGATGTAAATTTGAAGCTGTTTACTACCACCTTCAAAACCATGTTTTAAGAATTAAAGTTTTAAAATCTAATGGTTGAAAATAATAGGATAAACCACAGCTTTCCCCAGATAAAAAAGTAGGTAAGCCCAAGAAGATCATTTGGTTGCATATCATGCTATCCAAATGACAACATTTTTATGCTGCAGGTAGGGCGTGGGTAGTAGATGACAGCAGTGTATGATTTGAACTGACGGTTTGTTATCCCGAGAAAGAGCTAGAGGGAGTAAATATTGACATTAGGGATTTTGACTAGATTTGGTCAAGTACTACGTTTTGATGAAGGGGTTCCCATATTATTTTTATATTGGATTATAAAGGTATTTGCTAACGAATCTAACTTAGTTGCTTAAAATTAGCTATTGTCTAAACTATTGGTCTTAACAAGTAATACCACTCACTGGATTCAATTGCGTTCATTAGGTGAATTAATATTCGTATTAGATACCTCATGGAAGCAATATTTTGGCAGTTACTAACATGTCATGGCTAAATTCAAGACACCTACCAAAATCGGCATGTTCCCACATTGTTAGGGAATATTAATATGGTCGTTATTTAAATGTGTTTGAAATCGCAAGGTGTTACCGCAGGGTAATGTGGGACGTTTATTATGGTTGATATTATATCGAAATCTCTCTATCTCTATCTCAGCACAAGGATCACGTGTATCGTTAATATGGCAGTCCACATATTAAATAGGATTCCCACGTCTCAATTTCGGAGTTCAACACCATCCGAAATTTTGCATAGCAGCAAACCTACACTCGAGCACATCAAGGTGTTTGGCAGTGAAGCATTTGTGCTTGTACCGAAGGAAAGATGTACCAAGTTGGAACCAAAAGGAAAAAAAAAACTTGTTTTTTTGGTTATGATGGAGACTATAAATTACAGGTTGTTTGACCCAGTGAAAAAGAAAATTAAAATATCTTGGAAAGTCATTTTTTAGTTAGGTGCTGATGTAAGCCTTTCTATCAGAAACGGAGTAGTTTTGGTTCCTCAAGAAAGACAAAATATGGAAAGCTGCGATGAACTGGAGCAGAGCGAGGATCTTCAACCTGTCAAAGATCACGAGCCTCACATATAATACGTAGATGACAAACTACAAGAACCCGACATACGGGTATTGCGCCCTCGAAAAACATTGCGTCCTTCCTGGCGCCACAAAGTTAACCTTGTTAAAGCGTATGTACCACTGACTGTCCTGATGAAAAAAAAAAAGTGGTAATTTATGATGAACTTGATGCTCTAAGGAAAACTAACACATGGGAGCTAGTACCTCTTGATAAGAAGAGTAGTGGATCAAGAGGAGTGTTTAAGGTGAAAAGGCATCCTGTTGGGTAAATACAATGTCGTTATCGTTGCTAAGGAATTTCCACAAGTTGAAGGAGTTAATTTCTCATAAATTTATTATCCAACGACAAGATTTGATACAACCGCGTCTTACTTTCCTTGGTTGTAAAAAGAAACATGAAGATTTACTAGTTTGATGTAAAAACCGCATTTTTTCCCCCCACGGTGAATTAGAAGATGAGGTCTATATGGACCTACCCGATGGAATGATGGAACCCCACAAACCTGGTGTGAAAATTGAAGAAGTCTCTCTATGGGCTTAGACAAGATCCACGCTGTTGTAACAGGAAGTTCGACAACTTCATACAAGAATTTTGTTTCCAGGAATGTCAACCTGACAAATATGTTTATAGTGGTGACTTCGGGAACAACTCATTTATTCTCTTCGTTTATATGGAGGATGGTTAAATTTCAGCAGAAGATAACGAAGGTGATAAACTAGTTGAAAGTTGCCTTCGAAGTTAATTGTCAATGGTGGAATGGAGCTAAGAAGAGATGCAAAAGATGGGTCAATCTTCATTCATTGCAAAAGCTACGTAGATTGATTTCTCAAGAGATTTAACTTGGAAGATGTGGAAATTAATAGTATACAAGTTGATCTGCATGTTATACTGATTATTAAAGTAAAATATGGCAGTGTTGAAGATAAGTTGCCGTATCGTGAAGCCATCGGTTCACTAGTATTTGCAGCAATTACTACACGTCCGGACATTATGTTTGCCGTCAATCTGCTAAGCAGATTTTAAACAAACTTTAGCAACATCCATTGGAATGCAGTGAAACGTCTATTAAAGTACTTGAAGAAAACACGTGACTTTAGAATTAAGTACAGTACGACATCAACATGGCCCTAAATGGTTTTTCTGAAAAAATTGTTGGAATGGTCATGTAAATAACAATTTAAAACATATATTTAAGGGCCTGGTCAATGGTCGTTGGAAGTGAAGAGTCGCATCAGCGCCATCCCCCAATTTACGGTATCAGAAGAAACCAATTGAGTTAAACTTTGTCTTCGGTGGCTCAGTCAGCCCACAGTGTTGTCAGAACTATCGGCAATTTAGAGCCTACCCCTTTTCCCTTCATCCATCCAAAAAGTGAGACTGAGTTAGCAAGCAAATAAAGTAAAGCTATAATCCTCTTAAACTTTTATCGCAGGTAGCAATCACCTCTGTATTGATGGGGGGTAGAGTATAAACTTGTACATAGCCTTGACGAGAGCTATTAGAGGAGAGTACCTAAGATGGTCACAATTAGAAGGCAATGCATTTGTCAACTGGTTTGATCTTTCATTGAAATTCATCCTGGCCAAAGCATACACGAATTGGAAGTTTTGTAGCTCTCGGATATGTTCATTCGTAATCAAATTGGGGTATGGTCTGTTTTGCCAGTGAAGGGGAGGTCAGGCATCAAATCCTGCCCGGGTGTGTGTCTACAAAGAAGACAGGGGATTTGATCAAATTTCTGAAATATTCACATAGTTACTAAAATAATAGGCCTACACTACTTTCATTTGAAATAATCAACTGTCAAAAAACATTTTTCTTCACTATGAATTTATTTTAGTACAGTTGTCCATCTTGAATATACTAAACTCAATTCTCAAAGTCAACATGGTATTTTCATCTAATCTTTCCACCCCTCTATCGTGTCTCTACCCAAAGTTGAATCATTAGTTCATTAGATTGTGCAAGACGATCTTTTAATGTTTCAATATGATCTAACTCAAATCTAACTTGGAACGCACGACCCAACAGCCCATTGCTTTAGGCTGATATCATTTAACAACTTCATGAAGTGTTACAATTTCAAAATGTGTATGTGTCTAAAAATATTATTACATTAAGTTGAGATCTTAATACAATAATGTTTATAATATAGTGACTGGGAAAGTTGGAAATTGGCTCTGGAAAACCTGGAAAAGTCAGGGAATTTTTAAATAATAGTTTGGCTGGACACGCTGATTTACTATACTATCTCATGTATTTATTTTAGTTTCATTGTTATGTTTATTTTATTTTAATTGCTTACCTGTAGCTAAAAAGATAATGGAAGTTACTATTGGTGAAATGTTCAAGAAACACATTTAATTTCATGTCACCCACTTGGTGGCCGCATGGTCTAACACGCTACTCTCGCAGTAGACTAGACTGACTAACGCTGATGGGGAGATCGAGGTTAGTATCTCGGTCGAGTGTACTGAAGGGTTTTTCCAAAATGGTTTCCCACTCTCCCTCCTCGCAAATGAGGGTACACTCCCTATAAATATAACCTTCCTAAACCCTAAAATCATAAGCGTAATTAGTACATAAGCGTATAACCCGAATGGGTAGTAAGATACAGTTCTAAAGGAAATAATTTCATATCGAATTATTTATGTTGGCCATTCATTTTTTTTACACAATATATAGTGTATATGTTGTATGTGTGTATGTAGTACACTATTTCAAACATCTTTTTTTATTTCTTTAAAAATATATTTCTATCCATGTAATGTGTATTCCAAATAGCTTTTCATATTTGAAAGTAAATTTTCTTAGGCTGATTGTATAATGTATACTTTTTTTATTTCTGAGTGCTGCTTATAACATTATATAATGTAAAATATTTTTATTTAAAGGTAGGGGGTCTATGTATACTTTATGATCATCTCTAAAACCATCTTCACAACTCAAGCTTGTATTTGTTTAGATTATAATCAAAGTAGTGCGAGGCTGAAAATGTGATAGTTTTCATTGTATAGTTTAATTAGTATGATTAGTAAAAGTTTTACAGAGTCTTCGTTCTAGATAATATAAATCCCTTTTCATTGGTGAAAACCGATTTCAAATCCATAGAACGGTTTTGTCACCATCTTTTATTTTGTAATACCATGTTTTTATGGGTGAACGAGTGTTAACCGGCCCCTTAAGAAATATCATAAAAATGATATTATAGCTAATAACGACTTGTTTTATTCATATTTCCATTTATGTTTATATTATTTCCAGGAGTCCATGTTTACCTTAAAACTTCCCTTTTAAGGGTTAAATTTAAAAAAATGGGAGAGGGGAGAACCCCTTGAGGGTATTCTATATTTAATACCCCAGGTCCCCGGTAAGAGTCCCCCCCGCCCACCAAATTGCTCCCTAGATTCACCTCTGTAAGGTCCATATATACACATGATTCGAGCCGTTGCTCGCCGCTGTACCGTGTTGTACCCTTACTGCATTCACGCATACAACCAAATACCCTATCTACGGTAGCAGTACGCGACAGCTAGGAAAAGTTACCTTGCATCATTCGCCAAGCCAAATTATCTACAAGATCATTTACTTTAGTTAAAATAATTGGTACCAAGCATTTGACAGTTATCGTGGAATAAAGATCTCGACAGACAGACAAAATGACAAATGTTCAAGTTAAAACAGCTTCGCTATGTTCGGTCAATAAAGTCTAAAATAAAACTAATAATATAGTTATCAAATGTTGATCGCAAAAATTATATGTCTGCATTTTTTTAAGTGTCCTCCAACCAGAATCCTACTATAGCAATGAGCAACCCTAGAGAAAGTTCAACAAACCAATCAGGCAGCTCGTGAGTAAACCTTAAGGAAGGCGCTCTCTAATAATGGTATACTACAGCTTGCCTTGAACCAACCTTATACCATCCTGTATTAAACTTACAAACTACACTTATAGAAAGTATAAAGTTAATAACATTTATAAAAGTATGAAAACTCACTTGGTTAGAAGTCGAAGACTGTCCATCGTGAAATAATACACACACACACACACAACACACACAACACACACACCAATAAACAAAAAATATAAGCGTATAATACCGAACGGGTAGTAAGACACGGCGCTAAATAAATAATTATTAATAATAATAATAATAATAACACAATATAAAATCTTCTGTTTATGTCCGAAAATAATTTTACTATTACTAGTTCGTTTTATTCTGTTATTTTACGAATAATCGACTGTTCTATAGGGTAGAGAGTATAGACAACATGGCCAAAGCATTTAATCTGTCTTCACTCATTGTGTTTCTTAAGTAGTATTTGATTAACTAACTTCAGAGTTAGAAAACGCCGCTCACTTTCCTAAGTAGTCATAGAAATAGTTACAAGAATTTTTTAGTACTTTTTGTGATTTCCTTTGATGTACCGTCCAATCCAAAAGAAGTTATAAAATGTGAGCTTGTTGTCTCTCATTGATATGATTATAGTTTAACAAATCTCCGTAATAAAGTGGGGAAATTGTGTAACTAGATAAGTGTTTTCTATGTTTTTCATTATGTAACGGAAAAATATGAGAAAATTTGTATGAATTTCAAAATATGTTTTTATTTGCAAAGTGTTAAACGAGGTGGCCGGGCGGCGCCTTGAGCCCTCCCTCACGAGCCGCCACTGAAACCAATATATAATATTACTTATTAGATTTATTAGATTTATTATTTGTAAACTCACTCGACAGTAAATCGACAGACTGTTGTCATTTATTAATTGTGTTCTTTCTTAGCACCGTATCTTACTACCCGTTTGGGTAGTACGCCCTGAGGTCTTAATTGGCCCTGACTTAATCCTGCTGGTGCACTGGGAGGCTTCCCATTGTTTTCGCTGTAGCTTTACAATTTACACATCCTTTAGTTAGGCAAATGCTAGTGCATTTCTACACGTTCACATTTACCTTAATTTCCGGTAGGAAGCTCCGTAGCACTTTAATAATATATATATATATATATATACATAATTATTAATATCAAGATTATTAACTAAGATTATTTAATACGCATTCTGTACTAACTACCATAGTGAGCTAGGAATGAGGAAAGTGGAATTTTGTTTAGAGGAAGTATACCCGCATTTGCGTGGAGGGAGAGTGGAAAACAATTTGGAAAAACTACCCTCAGTAGACCCGACCTGGATTTGAACCCCGATCTCCCTGCCTGTCATCGGCAGTCTAGTCTAACATGAGATGACGCCTTAGAATATCCGGCCGCCGAAGCAAGATGATATATATATTGACAGACAGGGAGATCGGGGTTCAAATCCAGGTCAGGTCTACTGAGGGTAATTTTTCCAAAATTGTTTTCCACTCTCTCTCCACGCAAATGCGGATACACTTCCTCTAAACAAAGTTCAACTTTCCTCATTCCTTGCTCACTATCGTAATTAGTACATAATGCTTATAGCCTGAACAGGTAGTAAGACGCGATAAAAAAAAAACTATATAATTATATTTTATATGCCAGGCCTCCACCGTGGTTCGGATTCCACGTTAAACTGTAGGTCCTCCATTTCATCTCACAATCACCCTACCATTGCACATAGAGTCAGTGCGTACAACACGAACTGTTAGTAAGACGCGGTGCTAATAGTAGAAGTAATTATATTTTATCACCACGTCTTACTACCTGTTCAGGCTATATGCGTATGTACTAATTACGCTAGTGAGCTGATGGGAAAGGTTGAATTTAGAGGAAGTGTACCCGTACTTACGTGGTGGGAGAGTGGAAAACTATTTAGGATAAACCATACTCATACACCCGACCAGGATTCGAGCCCCGATCTCCCTATTATCGGCATTCTAGTATATTGTGAGAGTGACGCCTTAGATCAACTTTTATATTATTTTGAAAAAAAAAAGTATCCGATGGAGATTACAAAGTTGATTAGTTTTTCGTAAAAATTGTGAACAAAATTAAAGATTATACTGTGGAAAATCATATAGTTTTTTTTGGAATAACGTTATTTCTAAATAATTAGCTTATTGAATCCTAACGACTATTTTAACTTATTTGCATTATTTTCATATAGTTCTGGTAAACAAAAACTTTTTTCGAATTTGTGTTATTTACCTATGTTTCAAAAAGAGCTATCGTTTATGGAAGGGTAATAAATAATTAGACTTTAAACAACATTTTGAGTATTTAAATAATGATTGAAAATATTTTTCTATAAAATATTGCCCCAGGTGAGGCTCGAACTCACAACCCCGGCATTGCTCACGACCACTGTCTTATAAGTACCGTGCGCTAACCGATTGCGCCACTGGGGCAGGCGATTGTGAGAGTTAATAGGACACTTCATAAAATAATAGTGTTAGAACTATAAATTATTTAATTTACAATGTTTAATTTTATTTTAATCGTTAGTAGTCTTTTAATAACAAATGATTTCGACCCATATCTTACAAAATTATTGATTTCGTGCATTTCATCGATTCATAGCTTAGTACAGTCATAATCATGCTTTAGGCTCTTAATTTTTATTTGAACCATAAATCATAGGGATATAAATACATTTAACTAAACTAGTTTATTAAATAAAATTAATGCTATTTATTTTTATTATTCTTGTGTTAAATTGTCTTTTAAATAGTTCTACAGTTGAACTTACATAGCCAACTTTACTTCCGGGTTTCAATTTGTCAGATGAGTTGTCTGCTTGTTTATATTTTCTATGTTTCTAAAAATTACCAAAGAAAATAAATTTAATTAAATGATTTAATTTCATACACTTATTGTGTTCAGCAGTTAAAGCAGGTAGTTGATATTTATCTTCATACAACCTATAGACTTTATTTATTTATATTTTTTGGTACTGGTGGATATATTAATGTAATTTTATTATGTTGAGGGCCTTTATCAAGAGTCAGAGTAGTTCTTAAAAATATGTATAATACATTACGAATTATGTGTTTTGTGTTTCACTTTCCAGATGCATCACAAGACTATCCCTCAGCAAAAGATACATTTTTTGGATTTACTGAAACACTACTGTTCTTAATACAGGTAGGAAGATCATTTAAAATTCACCCTCATTAGCTTGTGTGTTTGAATTAATTAGTGTAGGCTTAAGTTGTCATTTGCCTGAATGGGCAGTAAGATATGTATAAATTAGCTAGTTGGATATCTTGAATTTTGAACTGTTCTACTATTTATTTCTTAAATAAATGTATTAGGCCTCTCCATCTATTGTACTATACTGTACATTAGATATACCAAAGATTAGCTTGCATTATCTCATAGAGAGTTTTAAAGGACATAATATAGGCAACACATATATGCCACTGCCCAACTTTTGTTTGTTCTAGGTAACCTGAAACCTCAAGTGACGAGAACTTCAAGAGCGCTGTTCAAGCTGTGAACTTCTCATGGAAGCGATATTTCGGTCCCAGTTCTTTCTGGTAATATTTTAATGGCTTAGTAGCATAAAATAATAAAAAGTAAAAAAAGATTAGCAAAAAGGTTCAATTCTAAATTAATCCGCTTTACTCTTAAAAAACACTGGGGACTGTACACCAATATATGCATTTTAGGCACTTTTTTTCCAAATATCATATTAATATTTTATCATATATATTTTACTTAGTTAAACCTGCTCCAGTGGCCGAATAGTCTAAGGCATCACTCTCGTGCTAGACTGGCATGCTGATGACAGGGAGATTGGGGCTCGAATACCGGTTGGGTCGACTGAGGCTGGTTTTTTTCTAAGTCTCTCCTACGCAAATTATGCGTATAGATTTCCTATAGAAAGCTTCTTTCCTCATCACTACCTCATTAGAGTAATCATCATATAGCATAGGGACTATAACCCAAACAACGGTGGTAACTTTTTTTTAAACTTGATTGTAAATAATGACTGCACATCGATTATAAGGAAAAACAAACCAAAAAACTCACCAACTCACCTTTCTCTTTTAAGATGCCCCACTGTAGTTCATGCGTCTGTCACTCACAAGTAAAGGCATGCCTCAAACTATATTCTAGAGAATAATTTGTTTACAAACACACAATAATCATCTACAACAACGATAGTTCACATTTTTATGTAGCAAACCCAACTCTTGCAAATTAAGCATAAATTGCCTCGTGTTCTGTTAAAAAAAATCTTAACTCAACTAATGATTTGACATTAGATAAACTCACGTCACATTCCATTACAACTGAATGATTCAAGGAGTCATACCCAAATATAAAGTGAATGACATCATAAATATAAAAACTCAAATTAATTTTTTTGAAATAATTACTAAGGTACAAACCTATCTTTCAAACCTTCAATAATTTTATGGTTCTCACCCAACCAATCTTAACTTAACCTAACCTTTCATGCGTTTGTAAATTTAAAATTTTCACTAATATGTTTATCAAATATAAACACTCTAATATCAATACGAGACAATGATGTCATCACAAAAAACTATCATGATTCAACATTATAATGCAAACTATGTGAGTCAACACAAAGTTTATCAATGTTTACATTTTTACATTTCACTTGTGATTGTAGTGAGTTTTGTTTTCCCAATAATCATTATAAAGTATCGAACTTGATAAATCTTAGTATTATTCGATTTGCTGTCTACTTGAGTGTGAAATATATAAATATACCGATAAAACAAAGAAAAAGTGTCTTATATTAGCCAAAAGTTCTGTCCTCTCAACAAAACTTTACCCACAGAATTGAAAACAAATCTATTACTCTGCCGAAGACGGGGAGATCGAAGTTCGATCCCGGTCCGGTGTACTGAGTTTTTTTTTTCCCTAAATGGTTTTCCACTCTCCTTACAAGCATGTGGGTGCACTTACTCTCAGTTAAATCTTCCTAATACCTAAGCCATTAGTGCAATTAGTACATAGGCATATAACCCGAACAGGTAGTAAGACGTAGAGCTAAAAAAATTCTACTATTTTGATAACCTAATTTTTAATACACTTTTAACCACACCACTATTTTTTCAGATGATTTTGAACCTGAGATGAGTTGGTTTGATGCTACTGGTTTTGCGAATCTTGCAAAGTCTGCCTTGAAGGAAGCTCAAAAAACTATCGACAAAGCGCTGGACATTAAAGACGAAGAAAATGCTTCTGCCATTAAGAGTAAAACCAACACACCTGTTAGTCCTGAAGAAGACCCAGAGAATTTCTTTTCTTCCTGGGGATTGAAACAAGGAGGAAATAAGAGCGAGCCTAGAATTACAAAGTCGTGGCCAGAGGTGAATGATCTTTCTCAACAGGACACATCTTCCGGCAACAAATTGACTATGACTGCAAGTTTGTGGGGATCTTTCACAGGATCGTTCTTTGAAAATCCTCAGACAGATCCAGGTAATATTCTAGGACTAGTATTTTCAAATGATTTTAGATGATGAGCTAGTAAATAATAGTAGCAACAGTTGTCTATCTGATAAAATGTTCTCTTATCATTATTATTGTTGTGTAGATTAGTTAATCATAGTGCACACATAATCACCTTTTCCCAGAAATTTTATTTCAATGAAAACATTTATAAATACCATAACTTTATTTAAAAATAACATATAGGACCAAGACAAAACCAACATGCTATAACTTATTTTAAAGTTATAATGGCATATAATAATAGTACAACTCACCTTTTTGATGAGGTTTGTCCATTGTTAAATTGTTACATTAAAGTTCAGGCAATTTATGAAAAAAGCACTATAATGGCTACAATACTTCTTTTAAAGGTTATAATATAACTCATCCTAACTTAACTCACTCAACCTTAATGTGAGAGATGTTTTCAAGGCCAGGTTAAACCAAGCTGAATTAGCGTTTAGTACTTAGGAGACTGTAAAAACCAAATATTTTTACTTTTAGGTCTCTAACACTTACTTGAAGCTTTATTTTATATTTGTGTTACTACTATTGTGCTGTACAGTTGTAAATGCTGTTTCCCCAAGTAAATCACAGCACTCTTTAATAATTGATTTTATCCAAACCATGTGGAGGATTGGTGTGTTTTTGTTAAAATTTGGCAACAAAACTAATAACTCATTTATGTGGAGGGATTTATCTGAGATAAAAAGTCAACAATGCATTCCAGTCAGTTAACAAAAATGGCAAGACATTATCTTATCGTCTGGGGTAGTCGTGATATAAATGCTTATAATTATAAAAATGTATACAATAATGGTCCTTCATGCATCTAAATGTTATTTTGACTTTGAATTAATATGTTTGATATGAAGTGTTTTTGTTGATAAATAATTGTTTGGAAAAAATAAGTATTTTTGGACCATAGTCTTTGTTATTTAAAGTTACATCACTGTTTATACAATTAGAATTACTTGGTAAACTCAACGTATGAATCTGATTATTTGAATTAATTTCCTTCTGTACATTTCAGGAGAGACAGATTCTGAAATAAAAGATATAATCGATTGTGAGCTGGATCCAGTTTCTCGTCAACCTAAGAAAGCTAGTCTATTTCGAACGATGTCTCTCGATCAGGACACTTTAGAGACATCAGTGAAAAAGCCAAAGACCCCAGAATATGGACAAGGCTGGGATCCTTCAGACTTATTCAAGAATTCACAAAGTGAAGAAACTGGTCTTTGCGATGATTCGAGTGAAGTGGGAGCTGAGGAGGGATTCAGTCGAAGTCAGCTAGTTGTTGAAAGTGAAGATGGTGAGAGTGAAGTTCGATCGCGGTTGTCAAGTTGTGAGGTAGATGAAGACCAAATAGCCGATATAGATACCATCCTCTGCCCCCTAGATAGTAAAATCTTAGGCACTGATCAAAAAGAAAATTTTGAAGATGTGCCAGACACATCTCTGAGAAATGAAAGTTCTTACATACCTGTAGAAGTGACGTCTAGAAAAAGAGAAGTTTCCATAACCAACAATTACAAATACAATAGATTATCTGTGATCTCCTCAGAAAGTGATAAAAAGTCTTCTGAGAGTGTTGAAGTGCTAGGATCAGCTAGTCAGTGAAGGGGTAGTGGCTTCACAACTACTCCTGATTCTGAACAGCACTTATTAGTCCTGAAATATCCACATCATCTTCTGCCGTGGGGTTGAAATTTACTGCGGTGGCAAGTTCTCCAGAGTCTGTTGAAGTGATTCCTGACACACACCAAGTTCTGTAGAAGTCTTGGGAGAATCTAGTGGAAGAACTTCCAGGACAACTTCATCTCCTTATGTTTCACCGAGCAGCCCTCAAGAACATCCTGATATTTTAAATATCTTATCTCAGACCTCCACAGAACACTTGGAGCAAACATTGTCCAAGTAAGATGTTTTATAGATCCTAATTCACTATTTATTAGTAAACTATTAAAATTTTGAACATAAATCATTACTCTTAAATGTTTCTACTACTAGTGCTAAATACATTTTAAGAAATTTAAATTTGCTTAATCCTATCAAATTGATATAATTTGATACACATATATCTTCCTTTTTATAATATAAGATTTAAAAATGATTTTACTTCTGATTCATTTTGATTTGAGAAAATGTACATTTTTTTTAAATACTTAATTTATATTTTTAACCATTGCCTTTTGAATTTGAATCATATCAAAATAACTTTAGGAGTTATAATATGCTTTTGTTGCTAATGTAAAAGTCAACTAACAGTTGTGTCAAATAGTTGTGTTTGTAAACTTTTATTCCTGCATATATTAAAATATTGTTCCCAAGCAGATGTAAATTATGGTATTATCATGTCTTTCAGGTGTGACAAGGAAGATGGTGGTAGGATAGAGACAGAAAAAATGTCTCCAGAAAGTGTGGAAGTGATTCCTGAAGAAGAGGAGGAGGATGAAGAGATGAGCATGGCAGATGATAGTTACACGTCTGCCTCTGAGAGCACAGCCACGCCACAACCACCATCATCGAACCGTCGTCATCTTTCAGTAGGTCTCCTCATCACAAACCTTTCCCCGCATCGTCCAGTAATGACAGTTCTCTATATGCCAGTACTCTTAGCAGCAAGACAGAAATCAGTTCCTCTATGAGCAGAAGTTCTCAGCAAAGTTTGAAAGACTCTTATCAAGAGGGTTTAATTTTAACGACTGAAGTTCAGCGAAGTTCAATCAATGATGGACCTGTCAAAACACACATTGCTAACAGAATTGGTCTGCAGCTTCCTTTAGCTCAAAGTGATATTTCAAAACCATCGGAAGATATTTCTGAGAGTGTGATCAGTCGGAAAAGTCTGATGTTAAAAGTGAACAGAAGTGTTTTACAACAAAACAATCCCAGATATCGGAATCATACTTTGAAGATTCTTATGTTTTGTCTGACAGCAGAACATTGGTCACAACTGACAGTAGTTGTGAAGGTACCATCACAGAAAGTAGTTCAGATGACACAACTGCTGCCGATTGATGACACAACAATGGCGACTTCCTGCCGACGACACAGCGGCTGCCGCTGATGTCCACAACTGATCAAGATTCCAAGCAGACAAGTTCTTATTATGTAAAAACTATGTTGGCTGATGCGATGGGGGATGAAGATTTGAAGGAGTCCTAAGATAAATCAATCCACGCCTGTTCGAGACCAGTCTCCCATATCATCAGAGAGGTATTATTTGTTGGATGATTTATATGCAGTGGAATATTTTTAACCTGAATACATTTATATTATGTATTAAACTATTTGGAAAGTTAACAAGTGATACTGGAAGGTTTTTGTTACTCAATTAGGCATAGTTGAAATTACTTAGAGAACAAGGGTGTGAAAAGCATTCATATTACAGAATGTTTCTGATTTCTTGGAGTTTCGATTTACTGAACCAGGAATTGGTAAGTGTACTTCAATGGACAAAATCCTAGGACTGATTTCATTTAGGTTTTGTAAACAATTTTTTGGTTTATTTTACATTGATTTAGTTGTACAAATAGGCCTAAACTTTTTATTTATTTTTATTTTAGTTTAGAATCAGAACCTTAATAGGCATCACATCTTTGTTTAAACTTGTATGTAATTGTTTCCTTCACTAGTCGATCCGACTTGATAAAAGTTGAGTCGGAGCAAACGAGTGGGCAGACGTCGGAGATGAACTTGAGACAACAACATCTTCTGACATAGAGATCATTTCCAGGTCTGTGCTGGGGCCTTACATCAAATTTCCTAGACTAGATTACTGCATGCATTTACTTTCATATTAAAATGAGGGAATGCACAAGTTTGATTCCATCTAACAGAGGATTTCGAGTGTATTAACAATTTTAGGAAAAAGCTATAGTCAACATTATTTTTTGTACCGCTAAGACAGTGTTTACCAAACTCGCTATTCGCTTACCCCTTTTGGGTTGAATTGTCAAAACAAGGTATTCCTCCCAGCTCTTCATAAATTGAAATTAAACAAATACCTTTACTTTACAACTATTACTGTTTCCAGCCTGTGGCCTGGGTCAGTTTTTTATTCAAGTCATATATTTTCCACTACCAGCTTGCTAGGCCTGTCTTAGCTTCATATGCTTTATATTCTAACTCAAGCCTAGGACAGACACAACATCCATTTCCCGGCTGTTAATTTATCACTTTGAAAGGGTAAACCCACACTTTCACCAATGGTAAATTTTATGGCCATGCCGGAATAGAACCCATGGACCCTTAGCACAGTAGATAGACATGCTACCAACTGAGCTAATTAAACAAATACCTCCCAACTTTCAAAGTAAAACAGTCGTTTAAATTATATTAAAGCCATGACAGAGAGAGTGAAAGCCTTAAAAAGGTTCACAACATCATGTAAAATTCTGTATTAATATAATTTTCAGCACCGGCCTTGCTCTAATGTTTAGCGTTCCTGCTCCTAATCTAGAAGTCCTGGGTTTGATTTCTGGCAGTACTATAGGTACTTCCCCTGAAGGGGAATTGTTTCAGTTTAGTTAATTAGACTTAAGCTATGTTCAAGACTTATAATGGCACACCACAATCATTATCATCAAATTATCTCATCGAGGCTAAATAACCACACCTACATGGTACCCCAACCTCAGGAGACGGTTACATATCCACCACTGCCAGTAAAAAAAAAAAAAACAGGAATATTTAGTCGACAAACCTTAGTGGCATACTTGATATATATATATAAAAGATTTACTATTATAAAGAAAAATGTTAAGATTAATAAAACTCATTAGTATATTCTGTACTCTTGAGGGCACACATATCATATTTTAGAAAACCCTGTGCTAAGATATTGTGTTATATTTATCTAACAGAACTAAAAATGGTTTTATATCAATATATTTAAAATCGTTTTCAAGTTACACTAAACAAATTATTGAACAATGCCAGTTGATTAGATATAAATTAATTCATTTGTTTCAGCCCTAATGGCGACAGTAGTAGCACACAGTCCCGTCAAAGTCCTGCCAAACTTCAAACCATCCGGGGAAAGTTTGTGATGCCAGTGGAACGGTCACATTCTCCAGGATCTGAAGTTTTTGTCAAAGTTGGGGGCGTCAAAGTTAAAGGTGTGAGCACAAAACTATTTTTGTTACATTTCTACTTATTGATTTTGATTTAAAAAAATCTGTTCTTAGTATAGTTATCTTATATAATAAACATTATTTTCTGTATTGATATGAAAATATATGGAAGGCTGCCATCTAAATGATTCATACTGTTATTTAACTATTATTATATTATTTTTATATTTATATATATATATATATATATTTATCACCGTGTCTTACTACCCATTTGGGTTATTTGCTAATGTACTAATTAAACCAATGGCTTAGAAATGAGGAAGGTTGAATTTAGAGGAAGTGTGCCTGCATTTGTGTGGGGGGGAAACCATTCAGGAAAAGAATTCCTCAGTATATCTGACTGGTATCGGACCACGATTTTCCCTTCAGCGGCATTCTAGTCTCTTGCAAGAGTGACACCTTAGACTATGATGGCACTGAAGATTTCACTGCTACACGCAGGTTCATCATTTAGAGAATATTTACTTTGTTTTATTTTACTTGTAAATCGTGATTTTTTTTTTTTTTACTATAACTAGGTCACCAGAGAGAGCTTTCGGAAGCATCAAGTGGGGGTTCGGACGACAGTCATTATGGAGAAGTGGAAAAGCTACTGAAAGTAAGTACCCAAATATTGCATTCTTTAATATGCCTCTATATGGTTTTAGATTGTAAATAAAATCCACTCTTAGATCAATCTCCTATTTACTCTAATGCTAATTCCTAACAACAATATATTTGATACATTGGTGTTACTATGCATATTTTATTACCCGTCTTGGCTAGCCTTATATTTACACTAATTGGGTAGGGATGAGGACTGTATAATCTAGATAAAATGTGCCTGCATTTGTGTAAAGGGAGAGTGGGAAACCGACTAGCGTTAAAAAAACTTTGAACACTTGGCTGGGAATTGAAGCTCTGGTCTCCACGTCATCGGCAAACCAGACCAGACCTTATTTGGTGGGGTATACCAGACTTCCGATGACGGGAATATTGAAGTTCAAATTTTGGTCGGGTGTACTGAGAGTGGTTTTTCCAAATTGTTTTTCACTCTATTCCTTCATGTAAATGCGGGTACACTTCCTCTAAATATAACCCTCCCAGTCCCTAAAACCATCAGTGTAATTAGTACATAAGAGTTTTTACCTGAATGGGTAGTATGACACAGTACTAAAAAAAGTGTAGGGAAAAGCTAACAAGTAGACCTCAGACCGTTAATTTAACTGAATGTGTGAATATTGAAATGAATGCATTTTTGCAACAAAAAAGTTAACATTTGGCTACTATTTCTATTTTCAAGTATTCTGTTATATTCCTATTTCCTCATATGTTTATAATTTTTTGCAAGCTTCTGATTCAAATTTGAGATTTGAGATTCAAAGGTAAATGAAATTTGGATTCATAAATAGTGGAGTCAACTCGTCTCTAAAATATGTTTACGGTATAACAAATAAATTCATGCATTGTACATTTTTTTCCCCTGTTTTTTTAAGGTCTCTGTCTGAAAGCCTAATTTCTTGCATAATGTTATGAAACTTATAGGCTGATTATAACAGACACCAAAGATTTATAATCATCAGTTACATTTCTAATACATTTAAAATATAATATGTAATGTAATAGATAAAATGTTGTAATTGTAGAAAAATAAACCACAAATAAAAGTAAAAATCACCAACACCCACCCACACACTTCATTATTGAAAAATTGAAAAAATATAAGTGTGCGTGTATGGATGTTGGTGTTTTTACTTTTATTTGTGTTTTATTTTTATACAATTCTAACATTTTATCTATTACAGATAATTTTATATTTTGCTAAATGCACTTTATTTCATACAATATATTAATACACTTTAAATAATTTCCTTTTATTTTACATTTTAATTTAGTTATGTAAGTTATTAAATATATTTAGATTTTATTTATGTTAATATTGTGAAACTTGATTATTGGAGTATTCTTAACTAATAATTTTGTTATGTTTTGCTTTAAAGAGAATAACGGAAATGAGTGAAATAGTCGAAGCTCGAGAATCAAAACTAATAGAGTTGAGTCGAATGAACGTGGAACTTCAAGAAAGCAATTCAGATTTTAAAAGGTATGATAAATACACCGGTATCACCACATAAGATGTTTGACATTTTGTTAATGATTTTTAATTCTAAATTCTCTTTCTTGGTCTTGAAATTCGATTAAATAATGGCTGTTCTATATGGGTGTGGAACGTGGTTTCTTACCTCACACGAGAAAAACAAATTTAGGGTGTTAAAAAACAGGATGCTTAGGTAGATATTTGGTCTGAAAAGGGATAAGGATACTGGGGAGTGGAGGAGGTTACATAATGATGAACTACTTATCGTGTACTCATCACAAGACATTATTAGGATAATTAAGTCTTGTATATTACGATGGATAGGACATGCAGCGCGAATGGGATAATCTAGAACCATATTCAGGATACTGTGTGGTAAACCCATTGGGAAGACCTAGACATAGATGGGAGATAATAATGGGCCTGAATGAGAGAGGGTGCAATGAGGTTGACTGGATAGAACTAGCTCAAGATAGGGATAGGGTGCAATGAGGTGGACTGGATAGAACTAGCTCAAGATAGGGATAGGTGGTGTACTTTTGTAAGTGTGGCAATGAAATTTCAAGTTCCTAATGCCATAAAGTAAGTAAATTGTGTGTTTAACACACAGGTAAAAATTAATACCAGTGTCTAAATATTTTATATAAACTAACTGATTTGATCTCCCCTGTTAGTTTTAGTAATGTTAGGTTTTGTTCACAGATGGGTCCTTCAAATATTTGAATCCTTAAGGATATTTGAGATTTGAGAAAATATTAGAGATGAGATTAAAAAAAAAAGTTAATTGAAATTGGTTTTAGAGCTTTAATACTGCTTATTATTGGTTCAACACCAACATAATTATTGGAAAAACTTAACAACCAGACCCCGGACTGTTAATTTAAAACTTAACCTAAAGTATGTATATAATAGTAAATTAACTGAAGCAAAGAATGTTAATATTTTGATACTATTTCAACTCCCCATCATTATATTATAACCCGCCTCGGTGGCGTAGTTGGCTAACGCGTCAGTCGTGTTGAGCCAGACCGCCGAGGACGGGGAGATCGAGGTTCGAATCTCGGTCGGGTGAACTGGGAGTGGTTTTTCCTAAATGGTTTTCCACTCTCCCTCCACGCAAATGCGGGTTCACTTCCTCTAAATTCAACCTTCCCAATTCCTAATCAATTAGTGTAATTAGTACTTAAGCGTATAACCCGAACGGGTAGTAAGACGCGGTGCTAAAAATTATATTATATTCCTATTTCCTCTTTTCATAATTTTTTCTAAAATTAGGGATTTGTATGTAAAATGAAGATTTTGATACCTAAAACATTGGATTCGACCCATATCTAGTTCATACTGAACTGCACCTATCTAAAGCGAAAATCAGTTCAAATATCTTCCACTTTGAGGTGGCTAGTATTCCTGATGTTTTGACATAAAGTAGTATAAGTTGTTTTCTCTCCTATGCACAGCCAACTGGAGGCTGCCCTCCAATCCAGAGCATCAGAAAGTCAAGATATCCACCAGGTGACAGAGGAGTACACTCAGCGCCTGTCCTCTCTGGAGCGCAAGTTCCAGCAAGCTATCCGCGACAAGGAGTCTCTGAGAAAACAGCTGGAGCATGCCAAGTTAGACGCGGCGTCACGGGTCTCGGCCGGTGAGCTGCAGGGTCTGGCCGCCGAGAAGGAGGAGGTGATCCGAGAACTGCGGGAGGAGGGAGAGAAACTATCCAAGCAACAGCTGCAGCACTCCAACATCATCAAGAAACTTAGAGCTAAGGAGAAGGAGGCAGAGAGCACCATCAAGAACCACCAGTGGGTATTCACTTGATAACACCCTGCTCTCTCGCTTGGCACTAACGTCTTATATCAGTCATTGTTGGTTATATGGTTTGTAAGGTCAGGGTCTAGTCCTGCTCTTGGCGTAGTTTTTAAATATTGTCATTCCCCATTGCCTGTCTAGATAAATTTGATTGCGTGTCTTAATATTAAGGATGTCAAATTTGATACTTCTATATCCTTGATTCTTACCTCCCAAATTCCAATAAATTAGGCATTGAAACAGAACAACAATATAGAGAATTGGTTAATTTTTTATTGTGACCATTATGTGTTCTTTTGCCGTTTCACACTATTAAGGGCAAATTGAAAATGTGTTCAACATAACCTTTGTGTTCTAGTGATCTTTAACAAATTAAACATGAGCGTTTTGTTTAAGTTGGTTTACTTACTATCAATACTTATTAGGTTTATTTTTTACCACATTACACTACACTGTATGGATAAATAACACACTGTATGTTTAATATGAGGTTAGATACATGAAAAAGAATTGAAATTATAAATGGCTAGAAATCTGAATCAAAACTTGAAAACCCAAATTTAAAAAAATTAAATTAAATCAACAAAAACAGGAATGATGACATTTCTACTTAATAGATAACACCCTAATTGTTTTCTTAGATGAATTATAGGGGTGTGTGAAGCTTCAACTTTGCTTCTATAAAAAATTCTGGCTTCAAGAATTATGAAGCTTCACCAATCAAAATATTGAGAGCTAAAATACTCAATTTATGTTCAATTAGTTCCATTTTGAGTTATTCTATCCATTACCAATTAATATTCAAATGGAAAAGAACTGAAGTAATTAACTCGTAGGTTGTGATAGTAACTTAATTTATCATATTAAAACGAAATATTACAAACAATTGTGCAATAAAACAATTTCAAGTAATTTCAGTATACACAGTTATGTATTAATCATCAAACAAATGTGTTATGTATAAATAACCACAATATAATATTCATTTCAATCATAAAACTACTAACAAAAAATATTTGAACATCGATTCGTCTTCAAGAATATTTAATACATTTGATTTGAGTTTGCTTCGAATTGAAAAAAGTGGACTTCACGCACCCCTTTATTATTGAGTTAAGTCACCCATATACAGTATTTACATTAATTATCCTGCTATCTTGGTTCCTGGAACTAAGTTTTAAGTCAGTTGTGTAGACTCTCTCTTCACCCCCTCTTTCATGTATAATTTTTTAGGTTTAAAAATAAATTATAAAGATAGGGAGGCTGCACACCTTTTAGAAAACATGTAAGGCTGACAGTTACACGGATTAAACCATTTAACACAATACTTTATGTTTAGTATCCCTTAAATATAAATAGTATTGGCATCATTGAGATAGTAGAATAGTTTTCTAATACATGTTGATGTCATAATATAATCACTTTACCCATATTTCATTAGTTGCTCATCTATATTAATTTATTATTATTATTATTATTAGCGTCTTACTACCCGTTCGGGTTATACACACTTACGCTAATGTGTAATGGTAGGATGATTGTGAGATGAAATGGAGGACCTACAGTTTAACGTGGAATCCGAACCACGGTGGAGGCCTGGCATTCCTCACATTCACAAGTTGTGATTAATACACATCTTGTCAGAGGTGAAGGAAGGGTTTGGTAATCAGATAAATCTGTGCCGGGACCGAGGATTGAACCCCGGACCCTCAGCACAGAAGTCTGACACCTTACCACTAGACCACCAATCTATATTAATAATTGGTGTGTTTGTCTGTTATGAGCATTGCACAATATCTATCATACACAGAGGGATGAAATTTTAAAATTAGTAGCTCCTTTGCACGAACATGTGCACCTCGAAGCTGGAATTTTACATTTTTGATTAGATTTTTTAAAATTCATCAACATCTGAGCTGAAATAAATAAAATGAAGAGTTTTTTTTCTGTCTGTTTGAAGCAAAGAAAAGTGTTGCCCAGGGTAACCACGCAATGCAACATAGGGTACTTCTGCGAATTGTTAATAAGCCATTAAAATACAGAGTTAGCAGCTTAAATTTAAGCACAAATATTCCTAAATTGGAATAAATTATTAAATTTTATCTTTAACAATGATATTATACCTCTAAGTTCTGGTTTCAATAAAATAAATTAAAGATAATTGGATATAACAAAAATTAAATTAATGTACTGGTAGTTCAAATTAGTCCAAACACAATCTTAAATATCCCCACTTGGAGTAATTTTTGAGTTTAAAAAAAAATAGTATTCACATTGGATTAGAAACACACTCCTAACCATTTTGTTTTCAATTTAGCTTTGGGTCCTAGACAGTTGGTCATGCACTCCTAAATGGGTCATGCTATGTTGTTGTATTGTTAAATAAACACATCACAGTAATTTTAAGGCCGATTTTTCAGCAGAAGAGATTAGATGGGCCTTGAAAACTTTTATATGTTTTGTTGTGTTTTAATTGTCTACTGGACTGACGTTGACAGAGAGATTGGGGTTCTAATCTTGGTCAAGTGTATTGAGGGTGCTTTATTCTAAATGGTTTCTCAACTCTACCTTCACACAAGTCTTGGTATACATCATGTATACGACCCAAACTGATACTAAGACGCAGCATAACTAGTACATATGTATACGACCCAAACGAATACTAAGATGCAGCATAACTAGTACATATGTATACAACCCAAACGAATACTAAGACGCAGTTCTAAAATAAAAAAATTGTGAACTTTCGGATCAACATTTTTGGAAAAAGTGTGAAGGCCTAGCACTCTTATCCTTCTTTTAATAGTTATCAAATTAATATACTGAATGTGTTGTTAATGTTTACAGAGAGCAGTTATCAGAGTTGACTCAGGAGGTAGAACGACTCAAGAGGTCGCTGAGTGCCAAGGAGGATGTCGAGCGAACACAGATAGATGCGGTACACCAGCTGACGACCAGGACCAAGAAACAGGAGAAAGAGCTAGCAATGTTACGCGCACAACTGGAGCAGTCTAATCAGAGAGTGGACACTCTTCGGGAGTCTCTAGAGACGGCATACAAGTCAGTTACATGCATCACATATTATTAATTTATTTGAAAGAAGGTACAGGAAAGAGGGACAGAAATACATGTAAGGGAACAAATACAGTATAGCTTTTACAAAGTTCATTGCTGCCACTGGATAAAGAGGTAATGGCTGCCTCTTGAAAAAAAATCAATCATCGCCCAATTCCTAGACCTAGGCTTCATTCTATCATGGAACTCATCCGCCTTGGTGGCATAGTTAGCTAACGCGCTAGTTTCATGTTGAGTTAAACTGCCGGGGATGGGGAGATCGAGGTTCGAATCTCGGTCAGGTGAACTGGGGGTGGCTTTTCCAAAATGGTTTTCCACTCTGTCGCTCTGCATGCAAATGAAGGTACACTTCCTCTAAATTCAACCTTCTCAATTCCTAACCATTAGTATAATTAGTACTCAAGTGTATAACCTGAAGGGGTAGTAAGATTCGATGCTAAATATAATATAATATTGGAACTCATGGCGTGAGTGTGGAATGCGAAACACAACTTCCTATAAGAGAAAATCAAATAACGCAAAAGGGAGAAAGAGTATATTAATAAAGAATGAGAGGATACTTAAATAGGAACATGTACAAATAACATTAAAAACAAAACACTGGAATAGAATGAACAGGATGTAAATATATAATATTTATAGTTGATATATATATATATATATATATATATATATAACTATACAACTTAAACCATTATTAGAACCCTGTAAAAATGATTTTATTTTTAGTTAAATTTCGTTTTTTAAATCTCACTTCTCGGTGTTATTTCGTGTTTATTCAAAATTATATGTTATCCGAGGTGTTTCTAACTAGTATTTACATATTGAGACAATGTATACAAAATTAAATATTATTATTATTAGCATAGTGTATTACTACCTCTTTGGGTTGTACGCACTTACGCTAATGTGTAATGGTAGGGTGATTGTGAGATGAGATGGAGGACCTACAGTTTAACATGGGATCCAAACCATGGTAGAGGCCTGGCATTCTACACATTCTAAAGAAGGTAATTTAATCATTTTTCTCATATAAACACAATTTATAATGTATCTAACAACACAAAATGACAAAAATTAAACATAAATGTGAATCAAGATTTTTTTTTTAATCAAAGTCAAAACTGACAAATATTCAAAGCAAAATCAAAGTTTCTGAATAATTGTACATCCCTATTCACGTTTAAGAACTGTGTATGCATATGTGTAGTGTGTAGTGCCCAGTAATAGTGCGTGCACTGTGTAGGGAGCTGTCCGAGAGCAAGAGTACTGTGGCTGCCCGTGAAAGGGAGCTGAAGGAGGCAAGACTGAGCGTTGAACTGTCCACCCGGCAAGAGATGTTGGCAGCAGTGGAGGAGACGCAGCGCAGTGCTCAGGATGAGAGAGATCACCTCCTTGTTCAGTTGGATGAACTGAGAGACAGGCTACGCCAAACCGAGGAGGAGCATTCCAAGTTGGTTTCCCTTAGTCTAGCTTCACTTACTTACACTATGGCACTAGGAACTTGAAAGTTCATTACCACACTTACAAAAGTACGCCAACTATCCCTATCTTGAGTCTATTCTATCCATTCTATCTCATTACACCCTATCTTTCTCAGGTCTATCCAAATATTATCCTCTCATCTGCGTCTGGTATCTTCCCAGTTGTCTTTTCCCATTAAGTTTACCATTAAATACCTTGAACACTGTTCTAGATACTTCTCTTTGCGCTGCATGACCTACCCACTATAATGTGCGGGATTTTATAACCCTAACAATGTCTGGTGATGATCACAGGGTGTGCAGCTCATCATTATGTAACCTCCTTCACTCCCCACTACCTCTATCCATTTTTGGACCAAATATCTTCCTAAGCACCTTGTTTTCTAACACCCTAAATTATTGTTTTCGAACACCCTAATTATTATTTTCGTCATTTAATTTAAGAGGCCAAGTTTCGTACCCATGGAGAACAAACGGTTGTAAGAATTTTAATTCTATCAAGGTATAACTTTATTTACCTTTAATTATCCTTATATTTATCTTAAATTTACTATTTACAACGGTCATTGCATTGCGTCGAAGGAAACCAAGAATAATAATGCCTGTACATTTATTTTATAAAGAAATTGTTATTATTAAACTGGAGTTTAATTCGTCTTATCATCCTCTATGAGATTTGAAATGGCCGCCCTATACAAGGAGTAATGAAAATGACTCCAACAGTGGGGAAGGGGGAAAGCAAAGAGGAAGCGTGGCTTGTGATGAAGAATCAAAAAGGACGCTGACTTGTAAAAAATTCAATGGAATAAACAGTGTTTTAATTACCAGTTTTATTAGTGCCAATTACACAAAAAGTGTTCCAAACGACAGGAAAAGATGGTACAACTACTTGGGACAGCTTTAATTACCTCCAGACCACGGCTATGACTTACAAGTGAGTTGGTATGATCCACTAACATTTTCAACGCAGAAGACATTACAAGACTCCATCAACATGAGGTGATATCAACCTAAATTTTATTCATGATTCATCCTTTGTTTTGTTCTGCTACAATTTCGACTAGACTTCATCACCTTTTAAAATTTATTGCTCCAAAATCAAAGAATAATATTAATTTCAACTTAATACACCAACAGTAGAATTTTCTTCTAAACGTAATATTCTGTTACCACAATTTGACTCTATAAATGAAACCTTTTATTATCGACTTCGACAAAATGCAATAACCTTATTTAGTATTCATTGTTTTTTTTGTATCCACTGAACAACCTCATTGAGGAAATTGATCATAATGAATGTGTATAGTATTTATATATTTAAAGAGTTCTAATTGTTTTTTTTATTAAATATCTGATTGCTTAGTAAGTCTGCTTGGAGAGTAAAGGTTACATTTTTTTTTTCCAACATGACCCAGAGGTCCTGAGAGAGTCCCGTGCTCAAATTTGGTCTTTTTGTAGTATTATAGTTATTTTTTATTTCCCCCGAGTTAATTGTAGTAACAAGTAAATGATATTATTGAACCCAAATATTGTAATCACATTTTTTCAAAGATGAATGCTTGATGTAAATAAATTTATATATATTAAAATTTAATAAAAGGAAAATTAACAACAAACAAATAAAACGAGAAGAGTTCACACGGTCAAATTATGGTTTTGTTAGTCTAACTTTAGAATATATAAAGTAGAAAAGTTTTAAAAGGAAATTATAAATAATTTTTAATGTGTATGAATACTATGTGTTAAATCTTTAGAAGTTGTATTTAGTATCTAGCCTACAATGTGATTTTAATAGGAAGTTTTTTTTAAGAAAACACAAAAATGTTTGCAGCCAAAATGAATAACATTTTAATATTTTATTAGTGGTATTTTTAAGGGTGCGCCACTTACACCATTTGAAATGTAGCTAATAATATGGAATATTCCCAACGTTCAATTTTTTTTAATGTTTAAAAAAAATATTATTTGCTGCACAACTATATGACTTTAGGTATTAAATATCTCTAGAAACTTTAATGGCTGCGAGGCTTACTATGAAAATTGCACTTAAGGGGGCCACCTCGGTAATTAAGAAATTGCCACACAGACGTTCAGCTCCGATGCGTTATTTATAAATATTGCTAATGCCAAAATAACACGAAAAATTCCAACAGGACTGCTTACCATTACCATTATAGTTTGAGTTTTATTAATATAAAAAAATTGTGAAAATGTGACATTGGTTTATTTTCAACGACCTTGTAAGCATATTTATAGATCTATAAGAATAGGCTTGATGGAAAAAGGCTCTAGATGTAGCCTTCCTCTAACAATTACATTAATTTTTTGAGAGGCTCATAACAATTTTTTTTGGTAATATTTGAGAACTAGCAGCGAGTTTTCCTCTTTACCTTGAGGTAAGAAGTTTTGTAGTTTTATTTAATTTCTTTCTTGCTGACGTGAAAAAAAGTTGTTGCAGATTAAGGGCAAAAGGGAGTATAATCTTAGACAGAATAGAGAAGTAGTTCCAGAAAATGACGCAGACCATTGGATTTCAAGCCATATGGCCTGACAGCAAGCGATTGATACTTTCTTGCTGACCAAGACAGCCACCTTGAGGAGCACTAAGTTATTGGCCTGAAACATTTTAGTAGGGAGCACTTTAGATTCATGTATTGGTACCACTCGTGTGTGTGTGTGTTTTTAGGTTTGATGAGGCTTTTTTTCTTCTTTTTTTTTAAATTGGCACTTAGTGTGTAAGCTCTACACTCAACGTAAAATCAGATTACTTTGATATAATTATGAATGTGTAAAGATTGCTATGTACATGCATAGCTAAGCAGAATCAAAACTTGAAAATTATAAACTAAAATCAAAGTAAAAATTTTATAGTAAGTGTTTTTTAAATCTTAGTTTCTACCCATTTAAATAAAAGGTGTTTAAATGAAATAGAAAACTCACTTAATGTATACATTATATTCATAAAAAACATTAAATTTTCTAGACATAGAAATCTCAAAAGTTTTTGTATATTTGTCACAGTCATCACGGAATTTTACAAGAACTTGTTATCCTTATTTAAACGTTTCTGATCAAACGCCATTATGCTTATGATAAATATTCAAGAACTGTTGAGATTAATATGTGTATAAAATTAAACTAAATGTTTCTACTGAAGCAATATTTTAGTTATTTTGGCCATAAAAAGATTTTTTTCATGAAAACTGCATAATCACTGACTTTAATTCGTGTATTACTTCATCCTACTTTACATGCAAGGAAAAGCAAAAAATAAATATTGTATAATATTTTTAAATCCCTGGACAAAATGATCAATATACCCGACATCTGGAGTTTCTGTGTACTACCAAATGAAACACTAAATTATGTGAACAGCGAGTCTTCAGAAATGTAATTTTTTATTTAATAAATCAGACATTTGTTTGAAATACTACAAAATGTATTAAACCAGCACTCTACATTTGGCTGAGTTTTCTATTTTTTCTTTTTCAATATGCCAAAAAACTGTGTGTGGTAAAGTTGTTGCAATTCTATTAGTATGTTTTTTCTGATTTAAAATAAAACTACATTTTGCATTAATTTCATTTTTATTAAGAATAATTAATCCAGTAATTTTCCCACAAGAATTCAGTCGTCAATTCTCTAAACATACTTTAATTTTAAATAAATCATTCCTTGCTTTTATATTAGCTAAGAAAGTTTTATGTTTTCTATTTCAGTCGTGAGTCTGGTGTGAGACAAGAATGTGCCGACTTGCTACTAAGGTTGGAGCGAGCAGAAACTCGGAATGAAGAGCTAGCTGAAGCTGTGTCTGTGGCTACAAGGCCACTGCTCCGACAACTGGAGTCACTCCAGGCTGCCAGCAGTGCTCAGAAAGTTTCTTGGGAAAAACAGGAGTACAAACTAACACACACACTTGGTGAGTATCTCAAACAGCCATCAACTTGAAAAGTAGAATACAGCAAGTCCTCGAGTTACTTGGATTTGTAGATGTGTGGTTGCGGTATACTTTGACTTATGAGTAGCGATCCGTCATGCACCACTTTAAACATTATATATGGCATTCCTAATAAACTTAGGTAGATTTGTAAGAGCAGGGTGTCCTGAAAGCAGAGCTTTGTAGTCTGAGTCTTAAGTCATAAGCAAGATGGAGGCATTTTACTAAACTGACCCAGCCACAGGCTGGAAACAGTTGATGATGATGATGATGATTATGATGATTATGATTATGATGATTATGATTATGATTATGATTATGATTTATGAAGGTGTAAAAGTCTGAGTCGAGCAGTAGAAAAAAAAAATAGGAACAGAAGGCTTGGTATGATATCATATGACTGGTTAGTTCCTTACTTCTTTCTGTCAAATAAATAAGATACAAAACATTTTGTGTCGAAATATTTTCTCCAATCTTAAATAATAATTTTTTTTTTTAATATTATAAACAATAAAAGTCGTTTAGGGGTAAGGTGTCAGACTTCTGTGCTAGGGGTCCGGGGTTCAATCCTCGGTCCCGGCACAGATTTATCTGATTGCCAAACCCTTCCTTCACCTCTGACAAGATGTGTATTAATCACAACTTGTGAATGTGAGGAATGCCAGGCCTCCACCGTGGTTCGGATTCCACGTTAAACTGTAGGTCCTCCATTTCATCTCACAATCACCCTACCATTGCACATTAGCGTAAGTGCGTATAACCCAACCGGGTAGTAAGACGCGGTGCTAATAATAATAATAATAATAATAATAATAATAATAATAATAATAATAATAATAAAAGTCGTTTTTCTTGAATTAAATATTTTTGAACTGTGATAACTGTACTCTGGAATCAATCCTGTGTCCAGGTGTCATTTATCAACTGTTATCACTTTAATCGAAAGAAAAGTATCAAAATACTACGTTATGTGTAAACACAGTTAACTTTCACCTTTAAATAAAAACTATGCTTATGGTTAGTTGCTTACTTACTATGGGGTAGTAGGAACTCAAAAGTTCATTGACACACTTACAAAAGTACGCCACCTATCCCGAGCTAGTTCTTTCCAGTCCACCTCATTACACCCTATTTCTTTCAGGTCCATTCTAATGTTATCCTCCCTTCTCCGTCTCTGTTTTCCCATTGGATTTACCTGTCAATACCCTAAACACAGTTCTAGATTCTTCCATTTGTACTGCATGTCTTGCCCACCGTATTCTACCAGACTTGATTATCCTAACAATGTATTGTGATGAGTCCTGGGTATGAAGTTATCACTATGTAACCTCCCCCACTACTCGGTAGCCTCATTTTGGACTAAATATCTTCCTAAGCACCTTGTTTTCGAGCACCCTAAATTTATTTTCGTCGTGTAAGAGACCGCGTTTCACAACCAATTCAAACAACCGGTAAAATTATTGTTTTATATATTCTGAGTTTTACATTCCTTGACATGCTTAAGTTTATATTAATACATTATATTGTTATTATTGGTGGTGGTGGTAGCTTAACCTAGCAAATATTAGTTCTTATTAATATATTATATATATTAATTGATGAAATAATCGATATAACCTTGATGCTTAAGATTATAAATAATTATTATTTCATCAACTAAATTTACAGTATAGTATCTTACCTGTTGACTTGAGTAAACATGTACTCTACATTTCGAGAGGCTTGGGTTGTTTTCTTTAATTTCTTTTGATTAACTATGGCTGAAAAATACTTTGTTCATGAACTGTTGGTCAACCATCAGCTATTTGTTTACAACAGTCCTATTCAAAATAATGAGGATGGTACTGTCACCATAATAACATCATCAACTGTTTCCAGCATGTGGCCGGGTCAGTTTAGTAAAATGCCTCCCTCTCCCTTTATCCTTCCACCATTCTTCCTCCTTAAATTGCCTCCATTCCACTCCTCTCACTTGCACACTTGCTTTGACCTGCTCCTCCCATATCTTTCTTGGTCATGCGGTATTCATAAATTTTTTTTGGTATTCTTTCTTTTTCCATCCTTCTTACATACCTGTACCATCTCAGCCTTACTTCTTATGTACTACATGTACCCCACTATTTCCCAGATAACTTGATTCCTAATCCTCTTTTTCATCACAATCTATCTTAAAAAATATTTCTGCATTAAAATATTATTTGAAGTATAATAATATGATGAACTTTATCCAGATGATGTCCAGAGTCGTCTAGCATCCTTGACTGAGCAGGAGCGTTCTTGGCGAGAGCAATGTGCGTCTCTGGGGTCCCGGGTGTCTGGGTTGGAGTCTCGACTGTCTGTAGTCACCAAGGAGGCTGCAACTTCTAAGACTGAGCTGGAACAACAGAAAGTGCTGTACAGTCAACTGAAGCAATCAAGGGACAGGTAGGTTTTTGATTCTTATAGTTTGAGAAAGTTATTACATGTTTTCCTCACCGTTTCTGTGTTTTGTTAATCATTTCATACTATCAAATATTGGTAAACAATGGCACCCTATTTATGTAAGCACGTTAATAGTGGTTTAAATACCACATTTCAAGATGTTAAATAAATATGTATGTTTAAATATAAATACTATGGAATTTTTTTTATATATATTTTCTATTAAATATTTCTTTTTATTATTTTTTATAATACATATGAAATAAAATTCACTAAGCATGCTTGAATATGAATTATATAGATTAAACATGATATAATTGTAGAGAAATTAAGCACAAATAACAACACATATTTACAAAAACTTTATTATTTAAATGCCACATGACATCTTCCTCGGGTGCTAGTAGATGACTGAACAGGAAGTCTTCTACCTCCTCAGGTGGTGCTAGTTGACCAAACAGGAGGTTAACTTTACTTTTATTTGTGCTTCATTTCTCTTCAAAACCATCATATTTATTTTGTGACATTTTCTTACTGTTTAAAACAGTGTTTCAAGTTTTTTAGTTTTCTATCCCTAAACTTTTATTCTGTTCAGAGAAATCTCTCAAGCCGATTCCTTAAGACGGAATTTAGAAGAGCAGCTGACAGAGCTAAGAAGAGGAATGACAGGCCTAGAACAGCAACTTGCAATGGAGAGAGCAGCAACAGATACGGAAAAACGCAAAACCAGTATTTTGCAAGTAAGTCATTCACTTCACCGATAGAAGATAGTTGCTTTCTTTCTAAAAGATATATTTTATTTTATTACTATTACCTTTTTTCCAATTAATTATCAAGGGTTTATATTTAACTTCTTCACTTATGGAGAAAGTCAGGTGTCATATTTTAAAACTGTATTAAGGTTTGTCATTTTTCTCATATTCTCCTTTAATTATTTTTTTATATCCAATAATTTGACATTTTACCCTCCAAAAATTATTAATAATGTTTCTAATATAATTGTAAAATATGGAAAGTTTTAAACAAAAATACATTAAATAAAGTAATTAATAGGTCTGTGCAAGAATGAAATTTTCGTGTGAAAAAGTACAAGAAAAGTTATTCATAAGTCTACCAACTTAGCTTTACTTAATTATGATCAGTATTTTTAGAAGCTTATAGCCCGAACGGGTAGTAAGGCACAGTGTAAAAAGAGTATATTTTTAGTAAAGTTAGTTTGTTGTGTTATTCTCAGGAGCAGTTGAAGGAAAGAGATGGAGGAGGCGTAAGAGGCTCTTCACCATCTTCTCACCATTCCTCGCCAACTCTCAGCTTCGGTCGAGCTTCACTTTCCGATTCCATCTCCAGTGCCATCTGGCCACAGGTTAAAAACTGAGATAAACATATTAATTAGGGATGGGACCCTCGAATCCCCAAGAATATTTTAGATTTAAAGATTCGAAAAAATTTCTGATTCGAGACTAAAAATCATTAAAAAATATATTTCTTCAATTTTTAAAGTGAAATTTATATTAGAACCCTAATATTGTTTATTGGTAGTTCAGAACCAGGACCAATTATAATTATAGAAAAAACTCAACAGCCAGGCCTCAGACCAGTAATTTAACACAACTGAATGTATGAATGTTATAACTAATGGATTATAAGAAAGAATGTTAACATTTAGTTATTATTTGTATTTTCTGTTATTAAATTAAATTTATATTTCCCCTTATGTTCATAATTTTTCCCAAGATTCTGATTCGTAAAATAGTGGATTTGACCCAACTCTAGTTTTAATTTCCAGAATGTAAAGAGCTCACTTTTTATTTTGCTAAACTACAATGTTTATGTTGTTTGTATTATACTTAGTATGATTAACAAACACACATGTATATTAGTTAGTTAAAATCAGTCTCCCAAATTATAATACCCTCAGGGGCACGCAAAATATTCCAGCGGGTGTGGGTCGTATCGCTGAGTTTTATTAATCTTAACATATTTTGTTTCTTAATAGTAAGTCTGATTAACAAATTAATATAGATTTTGATTAAATACTATGGACTTTTATTAGCCTTTCTTTCGCTCTCTCTTGGCTTTGTTTATCTTATTATTAATTATTATTATTATTATTATTATTAGCACCGCGTCTTACTACCCGTTTGGGTTATACGCACTTACGCTAATGTGTAATGGTAGGGTGATTGTGAGGTGAAATGGAGGACCTACAGTTTAACGTGGAATCTGAACCACGGTGGAGGCCTGATATTCCTCACATTCACAAGTTGTGATTAATACACATCTTGTCAGAGGTGAAGGAAGGGTTTGGTAATCAGATAAATCTGTGCCGGGACCGAGGATGTTTATCTTATCAATCAAGCCTTACTAAAATTTGGACCAATTGTTTACACTTAATGTGATAAAATGTATTTGTTTGTATTTTATAAGGAAACCTTTGATTGTTTGTAAATAACTCCTAAAGAAGTAGGTAAGTAAAGTTTGGGAAACATTAATGGTCATATTTCTTCATACTGTGATTTTATTGTTTGTGAATAAAATAATTGAACCTTAAGAATGTTTTTCAAATCTCGCTGTTTCAGTTCCCGGATGATACCTTTGACTGTACTTCGACTTCCGGACGTATTGGTAACATCTATGAAAGTTTGAGAGGGGGCAATACCACATCTCTACTAGAAGGGCTCCAGTCACAGTTAAAACTTAGAGATGGTAAGTTTTCTTGTTCTTTGTAATAACTAGTTTTATTTATGACCACTGGCTCAAAAAAGTAAAAGTTGCAATAATTAAATCTTGAAAATGTTTGATGAAAAGCTCTTGTACACAAAAATTGTGTTTACAATTTAAACAGTAAAGTCCCATTTTAACAAAAAAAAAGTTTGTTTTTTCAAGGTAGGACTTTTTTATCATGTTCCTAGCTAAGGCCTAAACCTTGAATCTAATGACAGTACTAAAACTTAAGGGCCAATCTCACCACGGATTAACTGGTGGACTTGATACAAGATTATAATTGAACCAGAAAAAGTAACGATGTGTGGTTTTCTGGAGTCTTTATTTGGCAGCAGTAAAATTATGATCACTGTAGTTAGGTTTTTTTTTTCCAAGACCAATTTTGTTTTTAATTCTGTTGTATTTTTTAAAAATATGACGAAGCGGTTTCTTTAGTCTCAATTCCATTCCTTTTTGAAAGTAGAATACAAAATACCGCACCTAGATACATAGTTTGGTTTTAACTGCATTACCTACCTAATTAGGTGCTCTCCGTGAGGAAAGGAGGTTGGGAGGAGGGCTCTTAATGTTGAATCCATACATAATGATTTCACCACATTATTAAAATATAATAAGACTATTTTGTGTTACAGAAAGAAAAAAAATTATTATTTTTATGGTTCTGTAACTCAATATATCGGACTAACACTTTCATTGAACTGAGTGAATGCTGTGCAGGTGAAGTTCAGCAGCTGCAATGGGAGCTTTCCCGTCGAGATAACGAGAGGGCGGCGCTGACTGGAGAGCTGTCACAGCTCTTGGCTCGGGTGGATGAGCAAGAGACTCAACTAAAGGAACTGGCAAAACTTCAGTCGCAATATGACGATGTGCAGCACAAGTACAATGCTCTGCTGCAGATGTACGGGGAGAAAGTGGAAGAGACGCAAGAACTCAAGCTGGACTTACAAGATGTTAAAGAGATGTATAAAATTCAGGTGTGTGGTGTTTGTTGTTGTTTTTTACCTGGTCTCACTATCTGTTTGGGTGTGTGCATATGTGTTATGATGGATTTAATAGCTAAGCTATTATATTTGAGAGTTACGGCTATAGCCGCATCCATTCCAAAGGTCCCGAGTTTGAATTCCATGTTTAGGTGTAATTTTTAACTTTAAAGAATAGCATATATGCTAATTATGCTAATGTGGTAGGGATGAGGAAGGTTTACTTTATAAGAAGTGGACCCCCATTTGCATGGCAGGAGAGTGAGGAAACCATTTAGGCACATCCACTCTCAGTACACCCGTCTGGGTATCCAAATCCTGAACTCCTTGCCACTAGCAAACTAGAGTAAACAAGTTTGGCATTTGGTGTGCATGCTCACTGATTTATGTATCTGTCATTAATCTATGGACTTAATTGATATCTATTTTTAGTTTATTTCTTATTTTTCTCTAGAATTATTTTATTTGTTGATCTATTCGCTTTTAAATAATGTATTTCCTTTTCTTACAGATTGACCAGCTACTAAAAAGGGAGCCATCGAATTGAAGCTTCATTTTTTAATTAAATGCGTTAGTAAAATGTTAAGCCATAAGGCTGAAATATCTCAAATTGAAACTAAAAATATGTAATTATTTTAGTTTTAGTTCCAGATATTAAATTTGTATATATTTTCCCTGTTGATAAATTAAAGGCACAGTTTTGTTTTTTCTTCAAGTTGTGTTTATAAAAATAGTGTAAATACCATTGCATTAATTGCTATGTATATATAAAATGGCAATTAAGAACTAAACTGTGATAAAATTAATTGAATTGTTTAGTAAATTGAGAGAAAGCTCATTTACATTTTTTTTATCCTTCAAAATTGTTAATTTATTAAAAAAATTATTTGTAAATAGATAGCAATAGTTGAAATAGATAAAAAATAAAAGAGGATAGTACTAATTACATAATAGTAATAGCTTATTAGTTATAATCACACGCACAGGAGAGACTTTAGATTGAAAAATTAACATGTGATTAAGGTTTATATCTCTACAAAATTTGTTAAATTCAATTTTACTACGCTATGAAGTCAACCATTTTGTTAAGCTTAATTTGCAAGACCTGTGTAATAAATAAAATGCTACTAATCAAATTATAACTAGTAGATCATTGTAATTATTTTGCAATACTATATCTTTTGTCAGAAATGTCATTTGATACAATTCCATCCTTTTTTATACTTTATCCATTTATTTATTTAGTTGTAAGGTGAGATTACATTTATTATAATGTAAATAAATTTAAATGTATTGTCTTCAATTTTTTAAAACTACCTTATTCACATCATGATGCTTGTTTCACCCTCGCTTTTTATGATTTCGATCAAATGAAACCTAGGTCTAGTGAGTGAGTGAGTGGCAACTATTATTATTATCATCATCACTGCGTCTTACTACCCATTCGAGTTGTACCACTTACGCTAATGTGTAATGGTAGGGTGATTGTGAGATGAAATGGAGGACCTACAGTTTAACGTGGAATCCGAACCACTGTTGAGGGCCCTGGCATTCCTCACATTCACAAGTTGTGATTAATTCACGTCTTGTCAGAGTTGAAGGAAGGTTTGGCAATCAATAAATCTGTGCCGGGACCGAGGATTGAACCCCGGAACTCCCAGTACAGAAGTCTGACACCTTTACCCCTAGACCGCCAGGTCACCCAGTGGCAACTATTGATTTTCTTCAAGAGACACTCTCTATCTCTTTGTTCAATGGTAGTGGCGAGCTGTGCTGCTCTATTCATTTAAAATCCATATTGCATATATTCATTTATTTGTTCCTTCTTTCCTGAATCCTCTCTTCCTTACATAACAAAATATTCCTCAAAAAGGGAAAATATGTTTTTCTTATACATGGCATAGAATACAACTGGAGTAAGTATAATTTGTTTAAATTAGATTGATAAAAATAATTAATTAATTAATTAGAAGGGAAAATATTATATATTTGGTGTTGGGGTCAAATCCACTATTTTGCAAATACAAATCTTTATTTTAATTACGAATCTTGAATTTTTATTTTGTACAAAACTAACATTAAAAGAAATAAAAAATATAAATATTACTTTAACGTCAATGTCATTGTTATAGTGCATTAATTGCAACTGCCATATATTTAGTTAAGGTTTTAAATACGTGAGTTTAATCCTGCATATTATGAGCTAATATAAAAATGTAAATTTTTAAAGATCACTTTTATGTAATAGCCATTTCCTGCCGGTGAATGAAAAATTTGTTTTCATCTGGTGACCTACCCTAGTCCCCTGTGAGAGTCGCTAAAACTCCTCCATTAAAGATAAAAGCTTTTAACACAAGCATGTTATTCCCACATTTGATAGCAAGATGTGAGAATGAGGCTTGTAATCAAGGCAGATGGTCCATTGGTTCATATTTCAAATTAATTGTCCAATGGGAGTGTTTTCCTAAAGTGTTCAGGACCTGGTTATTTTGATGAGAAGTTGGCCCATCTATTTCCATTTCAAACACCACTTGTTTGATCATTTAACTCTGCAAATTTTTTTACAAATTTAATTTTAAAGAATTTTGTTCATCTCTGTCATTTGAAGTTCTAAATCAATGAAATTTCCGTTTACACTTAGTGTTCAGTATTATTGAATACACTAATTAGTAACTTTGTGTTTTACTCCCACTCTCATATACTTGCGTTAGAGAATTACTGCATCAAGAAGCAATGGCAGATAGCAAATTTATATAATAAAAGAAATACTGTGCTATTAATTAAAATAATACAAAAGTTTGGTGTAATATATAAATAATAGAAAGATAGTTTTACTAATTTCACTGCGTGACATCATCAGTCAACGTTTCTGCCTCTCCAGGTTGTCTGGCACATCCTCTTACATTCCTGTCGATCTCTCCCTTAGTCACGCATCTCCAGTCCACTCCTTTAGACTCCATGTCCTTCTGCGCTTGGTCCATCCATCTTGTCCTTGGTCTTCCAATAGGTCTTATACCCTTCTCTTTGTTCTACAAGGCTTTCTTGGGCATTCTGTCTTTCTCCATTCTCATCACATGACCTAACCGCAGTAAACTTTTTTCCTTCAGTGTCTCTTCTAATAGATATAACTTTTAAACCATCCCTAATTATTTCATTCCTTATCCTGTCACTTCTTGTTACATTCTCAATGCCTCTCAGGAACCTCATCTCCGCTGTCTGTGATCTACTATTTTATTTATTTAAATAATTCAAATCTAAATGAATGAAAGTGAGAAAGCAAGGAATTTGGTGTCTGTGGGGTAACTTCAAACTTAACCTCCGAATATGGTTATATTTAAAGGAAGTGCACCCGAGTTTTCATGGAGGGAGAGTGGAAAATCATTTTGGGGAAATAACTCTCAATACACCCGACCAAGATTCTAACCTCGATCTCGCTGTCATCGGGAGTCTAGTCTACTGCGAGAGTAGTGCATTAGATCACGCTGTCACCGAAGCAGGTTGCATCATCCCTCTTTTCATTTGTTTCACCCTTAAGATACGATATAGACTGACACTCCCACGTTCCTGTGGAACTGCATATTACAAGAAGGTGTTATAAGAAAGTGTGTTAGGAACAGAGAAAAGGAGCACACTTTATGCTACCAACAATGGACAGAGGGGTGGTCATCTTATTCTTAAGTTTTATTCTTTCTGGACCATTAAACTAGTAAAATATGACTTGCAGTTAAAAGAGGAAACTAAAAACAGCAAAGGGGTGGTGTAGGGAAAATGTTAAAGAATGATACACAATCCCGTAAATAGGTATAGGAAGGTAAATAAAAATACGACTACTAACAAATAGGGTAAATACATTAAATACTGTTTATGTTTCTTAGTTTTATGTCCTAAAAACTTGCCTTGGCTATCCACATATTTACACTAATGGGGTAGGGTGAATGAAGGTAAAATTTAAATGAAGTGTGACCGATTTTCATGGAGGAGGAGTGGGAAACCATTTATGGAAAAATATCCTAACTACACCCGTCCAAGATTCGAGCCCTGTAACATGTAATTTAAAACAATAACTACAGCTTTACAGCTCATGCCCTCCCAAAAAAGTTTTAAAACCCTATCTCAAGTTAATTAATAAATTAACATCCGCATCGGTGGGCACTTACTCTATGGCATTAGGAACTCGAAAGTTCATTGCCGCACTTACAAAAGTACACCACATATCCCTATCATGAGCTAGTTATATCCAGTCCATCTCATTACACCCTATCTCTAGCTAGTTCTATTCAGTCCACCACATTACACCCTACCCCTATCTCGAGCTAGTTCTATCCAGTCCATCTCATTACACCCTATCTCGAGCTAGTTCTATTCAGTCCACCACATTACACCCTACCCCTCTCTCGAGCTAGTTCTATTCAGTCCACCACATTACACCCTACCCCTCTCTCGAGCTAGTTCTATTCAGTCCACCACATTAACCACCCTCTCTTGAGCTAGTTCTATCCAGTCCCCATTAACCCTACCCCTCTCTCGAGCTAGTTCTATCAGTTCCACCACATTACACCTACCCCTCTCTCGAGCTAGTTCTATTCAGTCCACCACATTACACCCTACCCCTATCTCGAGCTAGTTCTATCCAGTCCATCTCACTACCCCTATCTCGACTAGTTCTATTCAGTCCACCACATTACACCCTACCCTCTCTCGAGCTAGTTCTATTCAGTCCACCCATTACACCCTACCCCTCTCTCGAGCTAATTCTATCCAGTCCACCTCATTACACCCTACCCCTCTCTCGAGCTAGTTCTATCCAGTCCACCTCATTACACCCTATTTCTTCCAAGTTCATTCTAATGTTATTCTCCCCTCTGCGTCTACGGGTCCCCAATGTTCTCTTCCCTTTGAGTTTTCCAGTCAGTATCCTGAAAAATGGTTCTACATTCTCCCATTCACACTGCATATCCTGCCCACCGTAATCTGTGAGATTTGACTATCCTAACACTGTATTGTGATGGGTACAGGTTAAGGGCACACAAACACTAAAAGTCAGGCTCATCGAGTCTTGGCTTGACGACGACGGGGAGGTCGGTGTCGAATCCTTACCGGGTACTCTGAGGATTTTTTTCCCCCCTGAATTGTTTCCCACTTTGTCCATGCAAATGCTGGTACATTTATCCAACACTCTAGCCCATTAGCATATTGCCTGAACGGGTATAGGGCCTAAGATGTTGTATAAGAAACAACAAACTTGATCTTGTTTCTTGAAGAAGAAAAAAATACTCCAGCAAGGGGGGTGAGGGAGGTGGATTGAGGCGAATAGCTCACGTATCACACCTCTGCAAGAGAAAGCACGTAAAAATGATAAAACAGGTTGTTTCTCCTGAGTACAGACCAATATTGTCGGCTGACCCTTGTTCGGGTGAATGTTCTGTATATTGACTTGTCTGACTCTACAGCTAGTCAAGTCCACTTGTCTCAAGGTGCATTCACCTCCTAGAACTGGTTCCTCCTTAGCTCGCGTGTTTGGCAACTCTTGAATCAACTGTCAATATAGCGGGTCACATATATCTCCCTGTGGCTGATTGGTAACTGGACTAGGACACGCCGAGTTTGAACCCCAGGTCCCGCATTCCAAAATGTAACGAGGAAATACACTGCAACACCAATATTATCCTGTCACCCAAGGCTGTAACCATAGGGGGAGGCGAGGAGGAGGTCCGAAGATTGAACCCCACCTCCTAAATTTGACAAAAAAATATAATTAATATTGCCTTATTACGGTTAAACAAAACAAGAAAATACTAGTTTTTCTCTTGTCGCCACAAGTGTAGTATTTAATGTGGGCCAATGTTTTTGCAGTTATTATGGTGAAACTTTTTTTTTTACCAAAATAATTAAAATATTGCTCCAATAAAAACATATATCTTAATTTTCTTCACATGGTGACCTCAAAATTTCTTGAATATCTGTCAAAGATGTCCTGTAATTTAATGACGACTTTTTATCTTCATTTAAAAAGTTTGTTAGATAATACGCCATCATGCTCATGACAGATATTCAGGAACGGTTTATATCAACATGTAAAGAAAATTAACCTCTATGTTTGTAATGAAGTAATATTTTATTTATTATGGCAAAAAAAAAAGTTTTGCCATGAAAACTGCAAAAACACTGGCCTATCCTCGCGTCCCCTTCTATCCCATCTTGAGTACTTTTTAAAAAAAATAGTCTATAAATGTGTTCATTATTCATGCAACAAAGCTGTTTAGATTATGACAAAATATTGACAAAGGAAATAGGAAGTATTAGTGATAGTGAGTATGTCTTTGAGATTAGAAAACAACAAAACCTTTCAATAGTCAATAGCAAACTTTTCGAAAAGTAGTTCCAAGAACATTTCGTAAATTAGTCGTAGTAGGTGATAGGATAAGGAGAAGCAAGGGACTAAGCTAACGACCCCCCTAACTGCTAGTAGTTTACGAAAATATAGATTGTGGCAGTTTTAGAACAGCCTACCTGAAGCTAAGTGCGTGTTATAAATACTGTGTTGTGCGAATGCTTTTAGTTTTGCTAATGAATATCGGTGACCTGGCGGCGGTCTAGGGGTAAGGTGTAGGACTTCAGTGCTGGGTGTCCGGGGTTCAATCCTCGGTCCCGGCACAGATTTATCTGATTGCCAAACCCTTCCTTCACCTCTGACAAGACGTGTATTAATCACAACTTGTGAATGTGTGGAATGCCAGGCCTCCACCGTGGTTCGGATCCCACGCTAAACTGTAGCTCCTCCATTTCATCTCACAATCACCCTACCATTACACATTAGCGTAAGTGCGTATAACCCGAACGTGTAGTAAGACGCTGCGCTGTGCTAATAATAGTGTTGCTAATTTAGTATGTATGTAGTGTACACTAGCGTTAATTAGTTCATGTGTAGCTTAAACTGGTTTAGTATGTACTTATTCCAAATGCTAGATTTGTTTTTCCAAGCTAACACTACGAATTCCAGTAAACTATCAAACCAACCTCGTCTACTCTCATGTTTTTTTTATTATAAAGAGCCTTTTATAAAATACAAACGGTTTTTGTGGTCAAAATTTACAACATTTTACAATATTAGTAGTGTTATTTTATAGGTATTAATAATATCGATACTCGCTTCGATGGCCGCAAGGTCTAAGGCAGTGGTCTCAAATTCGCGGCCCGTGTATATGATTACAAAATAAAAATAAACTACCCTTTTTAAAGTATATTGTAATATAGTATAATATAATATAAACATAGCAATTCTTTGTTTTTGCTATTTACTGACGATTTGAAATAATATCCCACTCTACTGCAAAGCTATTGGTGTGGTTTTTTAAAGTTGATATCTATTTGTAAGAAAATGCCAGGCCTCTACCGTGGTTCGGATTCCACGTTAAACTGTAGGTCCTCCATTTCATCTCACAATCACCCTATCATTACACATTAGCGTAAATGCGTATAACCCGAACGGGTAGTAAGACGCGGTGCTAATAATAATAATAATATTTGTAAGAAAGTCATGCGGCCCCCTAAGTTCCTTGGAAACTTGAAAGTGGCCCTGCCGAGGGTCTGAGTTTGAGACCGCTAGTCTAAGGCGTCACTCTCGTGTTAGACTAGACTGGTGATGGCAGGGAGATCGGGGTTCGAAGTTCGATCGGGTGTACTGAAAGTAGTTCATCCAAAATTGTTTTCTACTTATCCTTCACGCAAATGGGGGTGCACTTCCTCTGAATATAGCCTTCCATAATCCCTAAAAACATTAGTGCTAATAGTACATAAGCCTATAATCCGAACGGGTAATAAGACGCGATGCTGAAAAATAATAATAATATCGATCAAATGTTATTGCTGTAGATCACATGACTTGAACATTGTTTAAAGTAACTGCTATAACTGTCAAAACAGTTTCTTCCTATCTGAATCTGACTGTACGTAGACAGGATAATCGGAACTGCCAATGACAGAAAGATCGGGGTTCAAATCACGGTCGGGGGTCGGGTCGGGGTTTTTCTTAAATGGTTTTTCACTCGACCTCCACGCAAATTCGGGTACACTTCCTCTAAATTTAACTTTTCTCATTCCTAACTCGCTAACGTAATCATTACACATTCGTGAAATCCAAACGAATAGTAGGCTATATAATTATATTTATTTAGTATATATATTTATTTATTTAGTACCGTGCCTAACTACCCATTTGGGCTTTACGCATGTGTAATAACTAAGATAACGAGCTAGGGATGAGGAAGGTTAAATTTAGAGGAAGTGTACCTAAATTTGCGTGGATGTCGAGTGGAAAACAATTTAAGGAAAAAACCCTCAGACCTCAGTACTTACAGCCGATCCTTGATTCAAACCCCGATCTTTCTGCCATCGGCAGTTCAGTCAATATTATACATATATATATATATATATATACACGTATAACCCAAACGGACGAACGTATATTAAAACACGGTGGAAAAAAAAGACTGAAGCGTGAAATTTGGGAACACAGTATCCTTTCAGATGATAAGTTTAGTATCAAATGTAATAGTTTATCAATGTAACATATAATTTTGTCCAACTTTTTTTTACAAAATTCCATATACTATAGTAAAAAAACAACAACAAATAAATGAATTCCAGCAAGATAAAGAAGCCTGCACTATGAATCTACGCATGCGTCACGAGTAGTATAAGTCGAAGTGGACTAGGACGAACATTACTTGTTCTTTACCAACTTGGAGAACAGGACGTACATACACGTTTGGCTTAAGGTGGGGGGGGGTGTAGGGGACGTGAGAAAAGGTCAGTGTGATTGCAAATTTTTATTTTAGTATCAAAACTTCTTTTTTTAGTCAAAATAAATCAAATAACTCTACAGTAACAACATAGAGTTTGATTTTCTTTACATGGTTATATCAACAGTTGAATATCTGTCAAGGGTGTCCTGGAATTAAATGAAAACTTTTTCTCTTCATTTAAAAAGTTTATCATCTAATGCTGTTATGCTCATGACAGATATTCAACAATAATTACTGTTGATATCGGCGTTTGAAGAAAATTAAACTCTTTGTTTATAGTGGAGCAATATTTTGTTTATGTTGAACAAACATTTTTTGCTATAAATACTACAAAAACACTGGCCTTTTATCACGTCCACTAAATCCCCAACTGAAACGTGAAGGAGGATGCCGTCTTCAGAAAAGAGAACCATCCGGAGGACAAGGTGGTAGCCCTAGTTCGACTCCGGTTTCTGTCACACAAACCATATATTATTTATACCTACCAGTCCAGGTTTACTATTGCATCAAGACGATATGATTCCCATTTCTGCTGACATCTTTATTCAGTTAGTAACGCGTACGTCTGCTGAGCTGAAGGTACAAGAGTTTGGTTTCAGGCAAGACCGTAAAAAGGAAATCATAGCTGGTGAAGTTAGGATGTTCCTCACAGTGATCAATTGACAGCCGAAGGACTGGGTGTTGTTTATTTTAAATATGTAATAGTGTATTAGTTTGGTTTAAGGTAGCACACAGCATCGAAACATATTTTTAATTAGCTTCAAAACTATTTAATTAGATTAAATATCTTCATTGATGTAATGTAATAAGACGCGGTGATAAAAAAAAATTTACATACTACATTATATTTTAAGAAATCAGAAGAAACCTCAAAGTTATTAAATATTTTAAAATATTTGTATATAGGCTTAAGTTTTAAAATATTGTTTATGTATGGTCTACTAAATATTAATTATATAATTTTTAACTTAATTTAATTTTCAAACCATTATATTTTTAATTTAAAATCAGCGCATAACCCAAATGAGTAGTAAGACGCGGTGCTAAAAAAAAAACTTTGAATCATTAAATTTTGTTTATCAATTATTTTAATGTTTCAAACGTATTTTATGGAACTTTTATCTTCAAATTTTAATCACGTTACAATTAAAACACATAATTGTTTTAACTTTAAAAAAAATAATTTTATATGGGTACGTATATTTTAATTTAATTAATGGGATTTTTATCTAACCTCAATAAAAGAAAACACTCAATGATTTGTATTAACTGCTTCTAAATATTTCTACAAACACTAAACGGCTTTTTTTTTTCCCATTCATTTGGCAGTGAAACTTAGTGAGGAGCATGTTAGCTGTCGCGAGGAGAAACAGGATTAGGAATGAAGTTATCTGGAAAAGAGTGGGGATACAAAGCGTACGTGAGATAGTAGAGAAATGCAAGGCTGAGATGACATGGTCATGTAATGAGGATGGAAAAGAGACACTAGCAAAGAGAATGATGGAACTAAAATATATAGGAAAAAGACCGTAAGGGAGGCCAAGAAAGAGATGGGAGGTGCAGATAGCAGAAAGTGTACAATTGAGAGGATAAGAATGGGGGGCAAATTAAAGAGGGAAGAAGGGTGGAAGGATAAGGAAGATGGAGGCATTTCACAAAACTGACCCGGCCACAGGCCGGAAACAGTTGATGATGATGACTTTTATTTTATTATTATTATTATTAATATTAACGACGTTTATTTTGTCAGTTATTGAATTACTTGTAAATTTATTTTGTTCAATTTATGAATCACCTTATTTAATAAATAATCTTATAATAATAGTTTTACAGCATAATGTGGAGCAAGTAATTGCAATACAATAAGTAGATAAACTTATTTTAGTTTAATTCTTCATATACTAATAAGATATTGAGGAAGTCACTGATGAAATGTTAAATTTGGAGCATCGCACTCTATGGAGCAGAAACTTGGACTATAAGATGAGATGGAAAAGAAATACTTGAAGAGCTTTGAAATGTGTTGCTGGAGAAGGCTTGAGAAGATCAGGTGGACAACAGGGTGACAAATGAAGAAATGTCCTAAGAAGAGTGGGTGAGAAGAGAACCGTTTTGGTTGTGATTCTTCGGTACAAAGAAAAGTGGATCAGACACATTCTTAGGAGGAACTGCCTTCTGCACGGTGTCATAGGACGAAAGGTTGAGGGAAAGAGAAACTTAGGAAGAAGGAGGATTCAAATATTGGGTGACTTGAAGAAAAGAAGAAAATCCTGGGAGCTAAGGAATGAGGCAAGTACATGACACATTGTCAATCTAGGTTCACTGACAAAAGGATTGGACCTGTCGTATGACAGAATATCTAATAATAATACTAATAAAATAAAAATCATCCTCAACAATTATCACGATCGTTGATGAGTTGTAGTTAAGTCTTTATTTGTGTGTGTGTGAACCCACATACGCTATCCTCATATTTACATTGATGGGGTGGTGATGAGGGAGGTAGAATCGAGAGGAAATATACCTGCATTTGCGTTCGGGAGCGAGGTGATATCTTTGAAACAGAACTCCTGTGACTTGGTGAAAATCAGGTTAACTGTGAAAAATTGAATACCTTGCGTCGGTAAAGACGCAATAAACCGATGATGCTGTTTGCATCTATATAATATCGTTCGAAAGTAGTTTTTCAGCAATTACAGCAATTAAAAATAAATATGGAGACTTAAGTGGCAGTTAAAAATGAACTATTTACCACTGAAATTTTCACCTGACTTGAAACAACTCTTTGTTAGGAAACATATTCAATACTCATCCTTCCACTGACGGATGGATGTTTTAATGTTTTTAAAATATAATACTCTACCCCCTCAGAATATACAAAACAATGTTTACCGATTGTTATCTTTGATTGTGAAACGTGGTTTCTTACCTTACATTACGAAAACAAATTTAGGGTGTTCGAAAACAAGGTGCTTAGGAAGATACTTGGTCCAAAAAGGGATGAAGATACTGGGGAGTGGAGGAGGTTACATAATTATAAGTTACATACCCTGTACGTATCACAAGACATTGCTAGTTAAATCAAATCTCGCAGATTTCGGTGGGCAGAACATACAGCGCAAACGGAAGAATCCAGAACCGCTTTCAGGGTATTGACTGTCAAACCCAATGGGAAGTGACCATTGGGAAGACCCAGACACAGATGGGAGGATAACATTAGAATGAACCTGAAAGAGATAGGTGTATGAGGTAGACTGGATAGAACTAGCTAAAGATAGGAATATGTAGCGTACTTTTGTTGAAACGGCAATGGACATTGGAGTTCCTACGCCCTAGACTAAATAGGCCCTAAGTACATCCGACCGGGATCCGAACCCCGATCTACCTATCACCGGCAATACAGTCAAACACGAGAGTGACGCGTTAGACCATGTGACCACTGGTGCATGCGTGCGTACACTTCTGACGACGTCCATCTAAGTAATTTGGATCTAAACCCAAATGGGGTCGAAGATATTTGTGAGGCTCTATGTGTTCAGCAAATGTAAAAAAGAACCGGTGGTAATGACAGAAAATCCTGTAAGCTATATCGTCATTATATAATTATCTTTAAAAAAAGTAATTGCCCAGAAATTTTGACCGCTGCTGACATTACGGGATTTGTGGTGTTTTTGTGGTGGTGTTTTTTTTGTTTTGTTTTTTATTAACGTGTCTCGGACAAGGATCAAACCGGCAACCATTTAACGAGAACTAGTCGAGATCTAGTAACTGTTAACAGCTGGGTACAACGGCACTACGCTCACAGAAAGAGGAGAGATGAAAACAAAGTTTATAGAATCAACAGAGAAAGGTAAAGCAAGCGAAGCTGAAAAGCCAGCCACTTGAGATAGATATCGTAGACGTATAATAGACCAGCCTCTTTACCCATCTTGTATATTGCGATAAAATTGCAATTCTTGACGTCATCACCTCTTGAAAGAAATTCATAGTGAGATTGAACAGAAAGAGTCTTATCCAACTTTTTATAAAGTTACTCGGCTTTTCTTTCATGTGATCATACGCCAAGAAATTTTGACAGCTGTAAGATAAATATAGGAAGATTTGTTCAGTGTTGATTATTCTAAATCATTTATATACTATGCTCTAAGAAATTGTTACTATGACGATCCAGGTATAGAAAGTCGCGGCTTCCAAGTAGCTTAAGGCGTTAGACTCACGGTGCACTTGGTCACCATTGAGTTTAACGGTTCGAATCCCAACCGGTTTCCCAATGTGGCCTAACATTGTGGTTTACCCATTCTCTATCTGTTCTGATATTGGTGCACTTCCTTAAAACTACCTTTCGCTTCTCCTTGGATTAAGTTTGTGTTTTTCGTGCATCTCGTCTTGTTATAATCATCCGGGCTAACCTCATTGAGACAGGAATTAAGAAAGTTAAATTTAGAGCAAATGTGCCCACATATGCGTGGAGGGAGAGTGAACCTCCATTTAAGGTTAAAAATCCTCAGAGCACCTGGTAGGGACTCAAACCTTGACCTCTTCATCACCAGCGAACCCCGGTTAGATTAGGTTGACGCCTTAGCCCTCTCCTCCAACATATATGGTACATCAGTGGGGTTGGGGTGCAAAATATTGTAAAATGGTGGTATACTTACATTTTTAATTTGAGGGGGTAGATGTGGCAACTGCAAAAAGAGTAATGTGACGTAGACCTCTGTGGTCTTGAGGTAAAGTGCTCACCTCAGGACCCGATGTCCCTGGGTTCAAACCCAGCCGGGATCGATGGATTTTGTTTGAGCGATAAATATCCGTAGCACAACTTCCTTCGGAGGGGAAGTAAAGTCGTCGGTCCCATGTCGATTGTGGCATGTAAAATAACCCTGGAAGGTATGTGAAAATACTTTTCCCGCCAACATGGGTAGGTCCTTTCATCTCGCTCATAGAACTTATCGCGTGCTGATATAATCATTTGGTTCAGAAAGTGGACGTTAAATACCTCAAAAAATAAATAAAATTAGGTGACCAATTTTTTCCCCGATTTTTGGCGACAGACCCCGAAATAAGATTTAAGTCCCGGACTGATTGAAGGCACCCGACTTGTTGAGTAAATTAATATTATTTGAAAGAAGATAAATACCACTCCGATGCAAAGACCTCTTTTTAAAATAACCAAACCTCAAGGTACTGTCGGCATGATTATGCCTTAAATATTGCATTAAAATTGTATTATATTTATAATTTCAGTGCGTAGGCAAGTACACTACTTTCTTATACAATATTCTATCATTTTTCTTTAAACAGGCTGTCCCCAACTTCAATCTGCCAAAATTCACTAGCATATTCTGTGGATCGAAATAAGGAAAAAAAAGTGATTATAAACATAGGTTGCAAAATGAGGTACAGCATCTGGAACGTTCTTTTTTTTTTTTAATTTATCAAGGGAAAAAATCGACTGTTGAGGAAAGGTTCATCAACAATAGAATAATACAAAGACAACCAAAGAAAATGAAATAACTTAGTTACTCTATGGCATTAAAATAAAATAGTATAATAAACACATTTTACTAAAACTTTTCTCCGCAATCATTTTGTTTTCAATTTTAGTTTTAATAATTACCTTCGTGTCAGACTTCTGTGCTGGGAGTCCGGGGTTCAATCATCGTCCCGGCACAGATTTATCTGATTGCCAAACCTTTCCTTCACCTCTGACAAGACGTGTATTAATCACAACTTGTGAATGTGAGGAATGCCAGGCCTCCACCATGGTTCGGATTCCACGTTAAATTGTAGGTCCTCCATTTCATCTCACATCACCCTACTATTGCACAGTAGCGTAAGTGCGTATAACCCGAACGGTTAGTAAGACACGGTGCTAATAATAATAATAATAATAATAACCTTGTTTTCTCATCAAGTGTATTGCAGCCTATTTTTTTTTTAACTTTTCTTATTTCGAGTTTTAAAAATACGGTAGTGATGTTTGGCAGTTGAACTTGGGGACATCGCATTGCCTCAACTGCTCAATAACACGAATATAAAAATGTAGGATTATATTATGTATTATTTACCATTCAAATGACAATTACCTTCTACGGCTCCAGCGATGGGAGCTTGGAGGAAGATAAAAAAAAAGCTAAAAAAAATTTAGGAGTAAAAATATATCCATTTTAAATCCATCATCAACATTATTTTTAAAAATAACTTTTTTTTTAACTATTTAACTTTTAGACACATTATTTATAGGCTACACGTTTTTTAATGATAACAGTCTCTCCTTAAAAAACTTGTGGAGCGTTCTGATAATTTTAGTGCCTTGTTTAGTGTGCCGTAGGTTGAAACAGGTTGAAAATCTCTGCCCTAGAGAATGCTCAGAAAAGAAAAAAAAGTCACGTCGTGTATGTAGAGCCGACATGCTACGTCTATGATCGGATGCGAGTGACGTGATACGGACTCATACCTGATCGGTCAGTTAGAGGCAGTTCCCCAGAGCGGTCAACACTGTGCTTAGTAGAGGATTACAGTAATCATCTTCACTCTCTCAGACTTCCTGCTCCTGGAATTCGCCGAGCAGTGGCAGCCCTGTTATTCATCCATCTTCTCCTTTGGACTTGTCAAAACAGTCCACGCGCGACTGGCGACACGAACGGGCGGGAAAGTGGTTATTTGTCTTATTTTTAGGAGAATTGTCAAGGTGTTTTCGTTTCTTTGATTGGTGTTTTATTCGGTCTTTACGGCTTGTTTATCTTGTCCTTGATTGGAACACACAAGTTGGACAGAAGATGTCACCCACTTACTTACCGTGACAAATTGTGTTTCAACATTAATGATTTATATTAAATCGGTGAGTTCGATATCCTATTTCATTTGATTAGTGAATAATCGAAAGTTTAAAAACTCATTAGCATAACAATGTACAAAATATCCAATGCTAGGGTTTAATCTAATATAATGAGTAAGCTGTAACACTCTAAAACTTAGCCAAAAATAGGATTATTTTGTGTTTTGATTATTATTAATACACAAACTATTCGTAGTCTTTGTTGCAGTTTGAAAATGTTAAATGCATGGCTATCACTCTACCAACTGAGCGATTTGCATTGCATAATTTTACTGTTTAATCTCTTAACAACTGAAATCTAAACAATGAATCAAAATTACAGTTAGTAAATTCATTGTTTTATTAAAGGTTAATATTAATCTTTTTCTTAGTTACATCAAATAAAAATTAGGCTTCCTACAGTAAAAGAGTTTTAAAAAATATGAATCAATAAAGTTATACAAATTTCAAGTCTAGCGTTTGGTTCAACCATTTATTTGTGTGACGTTACATCCTTGCTTATGAAAAGTATTGTTGTACAATAAATTATCTTATTTTTTAATTCTTGCTACTAATTTCCTGGACAGTTGTGCTTCAATGTTATTAGTTTCTTGTCTTGCACTAAACAATTAGTAGATAGATTCTTTTTTATATTCACTTGCTGAAGATAGTGATGAAACTCGCACCGGTGGACAAATTGACAAAGGCGTCATTCTCATCATCTAGTCAGGTATTCTGGTGAAACTCAAAAAGGTCCGTTTACACTATGCAACAAAACAAGTTGTTTTGCAACTTGTTTATTTTAGTGTTCATACAACATTTGTTGTAAATAACCGAAAAACGAAAATCGGCACTTAACAAACAAGTTGTAATCAATTTGCATCATGGCGTCTGAGGAGGATGTCCTACTTGCGGCTACAGCTTGTGTTGTATTGTTTGATCAAAGTGATAGGGCTAGGCGGTTTTGGTTTCGGCCATCTTTACTAGCGAGAGACAAATATTGTGCGAGTGACCTGTTAGCTGATTTCCAATTCTCCATGTCACAACAACACAACACTATACTGCACACACGCTTGATGAAACTCAACTGTAGGGTAGTTGGAACAATTGGGGTGAGGGAAGGAGGGGAAGCAATGTAACCACGTGTTCGACAGTGCCAAGGTCCTCTATTTGTGCAAAAGGTTTGAAAACAGAAAAGTTTCTTTGATCTTTACCGCCAACCCACGGGAAACTTGCAATAGGTTGTAAAACACAACATTTTTTTTTAAACCTCAATGTTTTAAAACTGGGATCTCCAAACTACGGCCGCGGCCACATCCGGCCCGCCACAAAATTATATCCGGCCCGTTCCAAGATTTTATCAAAAAACAAATTAATTGTTTCTCTTCGTTATTTATTACCCACACAGTTTATTTGACATGTCCAATTTCTGTCCGCGTGCTTCCCCCATGACACCAAGCCAGAGTGCTGTCGGAATTGCAAACCCTCATTTTCAGTCACAGGCGACATTCCTTATACTGACAACAGAACGGCTTGACTGCGACGATTTTTAGGTAGTTCCAAGTCCCCCGGCAGAGGGTTATCAAAGGAAAGTCCAGAAAAATGTTACCTAATTTAAAAACAAGTAATTATATTGACTACTTATTATAAATATAAATTTATTCTTTTCTCACAAAGAAGAATCAACGTCAATCACTTTTATCAAACACTGACTGGCCTAGGGAAGTGGATTTTTTTTTATAGACGTGACTGGCCATATGACTTGAATCTAAATTTACATGTTGAAACAAATTTGATTTATGATCTATTTGCGCATGTCAAGGCATTCAGGCCAAAAATACTACTACTTGAAGAACAGGTGAACGTTACTTTGGCCCGCAAAAATGTGTAAAATATATTATGTGGCCCACATAGCAAAAAGTTTGGAGACTCCTGTTTTGAAAAATTATTCCATTGATGTTACAACTAGTTGTATAATATTGTTTCAAAACACAAAGTTTTACAACTTGTTGCATCATGTAAACGGACCTCAATAAAACGCAGTGAGAAAAACTAAACATACAGGTTTTCCTCAATTTTCTTACGTCAGCTAAATAAAGTTACAATAGTTTATATCCCATCTACCGTTGGAATGTAGGTAAGTGACTGCTAACAGAAGACAGATCTACCCTCATGTATCCATTCAGCAAACTATGATCTGCAAGACCATGTTTGGTTGTCACTTTTGGAAGTCAAAACTTTCTAAACAAACAAATTTTTTTAGTTACGATTCTATTTCAATAGTTCTTTTTACATTATTACATTTTTACATTTTACTTATTAGAATAACCGTTTGGATGTTTAAGTTTTGTGAAAGCGACGCCTGTGGTTCACTTAAAAATGCTTTTAAAACGAGAGCCTCTAAAAGGCAGAGTTTTCTTCACAAATTAAGATGGTGAATCAGATGAAATGAAGGCGGTTGATGACGTCATACAAACCGTCTTCGGTTGTGTTTACAAAATAAAAAAAACTTTTATTTTGAAACTAATATATATTATTATTTTTTCTTTAAGTTATAAAAATAAATGGTACGGAGCACCGCACAGACTTTCTCTCTCTTTCTATAAACTCGTAAGATTTCTGAACGGAATAATGTACATTGTATCATCACCACTCCACATAAGAACACGCATAAAATAATATACAATGATATAGAATCAATGAGAAAAGAGGCGCATCTTTGTCCACCTAAGAACATTTCAAACAGTTTAATGTCTTCCACAAGGGTCAACACTTCGTATTAAAATTTCGATTTCTGGTTAAAATTTTAACATTTTATAAGGTGTTGCAGATCTTCAAGTCATCGCATTGATATTTAATTATTCATTTATACATTTTGACCAATAAAAAATGTAAATATTGACTATTGAGTCTAAAATGGAGATAGATCATTGCTATGCAAACATTTCTCCTAAGAGATTTAAGGAAAAATAACATACTTTTTTAGATACTTATATTTAATTACTCTATGGCATTGGAGAATTATTGCGTTAAGACTTAAGTAGTATATGTTTACAACTAAAGTTCACAAAATTGTATTAATATATTTGCAAATATCTCAGAAACTGCTGCTTTTATAAAAATATATGTCAAATAAAAGTTTTTTATTTCTGATAGTCCTACAATTTTGCAATGATAAGTTGTTTAGTTTCTCCAATAGTTGTGGAGATACGGAAATTTACGCTTCTGTAAAGTACCCTAAAAATCATTTTCATAGGAAAATGAAAATAGCCAGTTTATTTATAATCTTAATCAACGCCTAGATACGAATTTTAATCAAAATCGTTTGAGTAGATTTTGAGAAAACCAAATTTTTCTCTTTTCGCCCTTCAGTAAACTACCCTTAATTTTAAGTTTTTATAGACACACAGACAGACGGCATTGCAAAGACTATTTTTTAGGGTTCGGGGGGTCATGAGACGTCGACATCCATCAACATTTCAGGTTAGTTTTTTTTTTACGGTCGCAATACTTAAACTTTAATGTCCAAAAAGTTAAAAAAAATTCATATAATTGCGTATAGATTGAAAGTTATTGATTTTATAAAAATATGTTTCGGATAAAATATCTGTATTATAAATATATATACATATTTGTAATGCTAAGTAATTTCATATCTCAAATAGTTTCGGAGCTATTTAAAAAAATGTTAATTGACGCATCAGACCGGAGCCCTTAAAGCCATTTTGCCGAAATATTGAGGGTAGCCATTTTGTTTGGAATATTTATTAATGTTTATAAATGAAATTTAATCAAAATCGTTGGAGCCGATTTTGAGAAAATCGACTTTTTCTCTTTTCGCCCTTCAGTAAACTACCCTTAATTTTAAGTTTTAATAGACACACAGACAGACGGCATTGCAAAGACTATTTTTTAGGGTTCGGGGGGTCATGAGACGTCGAAATCCATCAACATTTCAGGTTAGTTTTTTTTACGATCGCAATACTTAAGCTTTAATGACCAAAAAGCTAAAAATATATATATAATTGCGTATAGATTGAAAGTTATTGATTTTATAAAAATATGTTTAGAATAAAATATTTGTATTATAAATATATATACATATTTGTAATGCTAAGTAATTTCATATCTCAAATAGTTTCGGAGCTATTATAAAAAATGTTAATTTACGCATCAGACCGGAGCCCTTAAAGCGATTTTGCCGAAATATTGAAGGTAGCCATTTTGTTTGGAATATTTATTAATGTTCATAAATGAAATTTAATCAAAATCCCTTCAGTAAACTACCCTTAATTTTAGGGGTAGATGTCCAATTCCAAAAACCCCTCGGGGCAACCCTATGAAAACCCAAGATATCAAGTTTCAGCTCAATCGGTAAAATAGTTTAGGCTCTAGTTGGAGGTACAGACAGACAGACAGACAGACGGAAATTCAAAAACCACTTTTTCGGATTCAGGAAGTCATGAAACGTCAAAATTCATCAAAATCTCGACTTCGATTTTTTTGACGATCACCATACTTTCTCTACCTGTAAGATAGAGAGAAAGTAAAAACTGGTGGCCAGTTATAACAGGATACAAATGTGAATATAATATTTTTTAATTTATTATTTCACTCACTATAATATCTATTGTTGCCATAGCCAAAAACACAAAAAAAAAAAGTTTTATTTATTTATATTTTTTGTTCTTTCAATAAGTTACGAAAAAGGCAATTATACAGTAATCCTTGGGAAAGTATTTTTAGGATCGTTTGATAACACTTTTGATTGATAATAGGCCTATAGAATTACTAAGGAAAATAATAACTATTTACACATTAGTGACTTTCAACTGAGTTTACTTGTTTTTACGGGCTATTCGATTGTTTAGTGAATATTTCAAAATATAGCTCTTGTATTGTATATAACACAAATCTGTATCTCTATATTCAGATCACCATAGAAATAAACTTACTTTCCAGTTAAAGAACATAGTAAGTAATATGGGCTTGAGATTAAAGGGAACTCGAGCTAAGTTCAGTATTTTTATAGATCTTATATTTTTTTTAAATTGATCAACACAAAAAATTATTCCTTCAATAGATCACGTTTAGTTTAATTTTCTACACATAGTTTTCTCAGGGCTGCAACGCATCTGGAAAACTGGGTGAAACAGGAAAACACAGTGAAGCCACCTACGCGCTGCGTTATCTGATAGCTTGCGATCTTAATTAATTGCTCATATTTAGCTGACAATCTCCGCACGTCTATCGCAGATTCCGCCTTAAAATATGAGTGAATAATGACCCTGAGAACGAGACGACTCCTGGATAACTCAGCGTTTAATAGCATTGGCGTACTAAGCCAAAAGGTCCCGGGTTTGATATCCGTGTCCAGATCTCATATTTCAATTTAAAGAATACTAAAAGTGTTAATGGGGTATTTGTGAATTAGGAAAAAGTTAAGTGAAGAATAAGACATGCCGATTTGAACATATGTTTTACCTCTCCACCCTTTATTTCTCATTGAAACATCGAGATGTGTAACAAATACAGATATTTCCCCCCACCAAGGTCGAATCATCCTGATCTAAATATCAAATACTTGACCCCACACTAACTTAGTCACTTTTATGAAAAAAATAAAACGAATTTTATTTCTCTATATCACTCTCCAAATGTCTAGAAAAATGGGAATTCTTTCTGGAAAAATCCTGGAAAACATAAGGAATTTTGTACTAATAACATTGTGGGAACCCTGTAAACTGATCAGTTCTTGAAAATATGTCGTGGGCATAGGACCATCTAAACATAACTTTTCATCTTCGACCCGCTTTGGTGTTCGAATAGTCTATGGCGTCACTCTCACAATGGACTGGATTGCCGATGATATCGAGTTTATAAACCTGATCGGTTGTACTGAGGGTGTTTTTTTCAAAATGAGTTTCCACTCTCCCTCCAACTAAATCCGTTTTTATTTAATTAGAAGTCTAATTGAAGTGTTCTGTAACTGTCACGTTTGATAGATGGTGTCAATTTGGACCGCTGGAAGTTTTATATACATATATATATAATAGTGACTTTTTTCAATGTTGGCTTCTCTAAATTTATGTTTTGTTTCTTTAAGAAGTATCTTCCTATTGTGATCTAAAGTTCAGCTCCCTAGCTAGGCGAATCGAATCGAAGCGCGGTATTTGGACTCGTATTTTAACGAAGAGGAAAGTCAATACGCAATGGTTTTGAATATAAATAAGAACCAAAAGTTATTTATTTCTTTAACAATAATTATTAAAACCACATGAGACAGTAGGTACAATGAAACAAAATATAAATACATTCTTATAAACTGTAAGCTTCAAATAAATACAACTAAGCTTATATGTTATTTTCTAATTTGTTTTATTGATTTCCTCCCATACATTGTCTTATGATACTCATGATACCATTGATATCTTTTTGTTTTGTAATTTTTCTATCATAAATACATCTCTAGCCCTGAACTAAAGAAATTACTTCCATTGCAGCTTCACTTTACAAACAAAATAAACAAACACGCAAGCTAACAAATATTTTCACAGCCTCGCTTTACGATAACACCACAGTGATCTGCCGAAAGTCCTATAACTTGTCCAGAAATAATCTATAACTTAGCCTGATGGCGCTATCTATTCGAGGATTCACTTCGATTCGATTCGTCTAGGCTTGTTCGGGTCAATTTAAATACGCGAAAGAATTCTTTTCTGACTGCCACACTTCGATTCGATTCGACTAGGTGCTCGAGCGATGAGTCAAGCAAATATCACATGATAATCTGTATCTATAACAAAACAAATCATTCTTTCAACTAATTAATTCTACCCTAAAATATATATTATATTTACTGCGTGTATGTTTTAGTGTATTTGATTATGTTTGTATTTGTTCTAGGTTGCACCTGACTGAAGAGAGCACCAAGTATGTCTTAAGTCATCCTAAAACTTTGTGTAAACAAGCACTAATGAAAACATCCTTTGATATGTTGAGGCACTCCTGAGGTATATTTATATCGCAAATAAACCTCTCTTCACCAAGATATCAACCTTTCAATATGGTTCAACGTGATGAAATGAGCAGCAGACTGTTATCGAGAAGCGGTGGCAGAGTCACCGTGACCATCTCGTCATCAGGTCATAGTGGGGACCACAATAATGTCATTCAGACATCAAAATCCACGCGTGTTCCTTATATGTTCCGTCTCCAAGATTTCAGTGAGGTGGGAAGTATATCGGGTAAGGTTAGGCCAGAATCGGTGACATCTGCTAGTGTTTATTCCACTTATAAACAAAGGATAGATTCCATGTTCGATGAAACTCGTTCGCTCATGTCGTCTTGTTCCGGTGTCGGAGAGACTTTTAGACTGGATGGTGGTTATAAAAACTCTCCAATCAATTTCACCTGCGCGTGGAATGATCGTGCTGAACGAACTCAAATGGCCATAAACAATGCAGTACAAGAGAAGATTGAAAAAATGTTTGAAGAAATTGCAAGTACGGAGGGCTCAGAAATGGAAAGTAAAAGACACAGTCATTATTCATTATCTTCACAAAACTCCGTGTCAACTTCTTGTAGCCAAACATTTCCTGTTGATTATTTGGGATCGGTTCCTATTGTAGATAAAGTAAAATCGCTCCATGAACTTCAAGAACCCCTTAAAAAGCTGTATTTTGGATATAGTCGAGCGTATTATAATAGAAATACTGGTGGAAGAGGTACTTTACAAATATCTAACTGTGGTTTGAGGATGAATTATTTGGACGTCAACATTGGTGAGATGGAACAACTAAATCCGTTTTCAACCATAGCTGTGTGGGCTGCTCTCAAGTTTGTTTGTCGTAGTGAGGCTGTAATAAGAGAGGGAATCAGAGCTGTTAAACAATATGCCTTCCTGCCGCTTATTGCTGACCCTGGGGATAAGGGTCGTTGTTTAAACGGCTGACTGAAGGTGAAGAAGCAGTTATGCAGTCCAATCATTCTCTTAACCCTTTTCATTATCATTCTCCGATATTTGTAGTTGTAATGAAAAATCTAGGATCATCTCACCAGCTAAAATGTCACGGATTTTTATGCGCATGCTCAGAAGATGCAATAGTAATTGCAGCTAATTTATACAAAGCCGTTTTAACAAGTAAACAAATAGAAAAATGCCACGATGTTAAGAACAGCAAGCAAAAATACCCCAGCAATAAAAACGGAGTAAGCTACATAAGTATTGGGGATAGCACTCACAGTGAAGATAACATTGATAGTTACTCTTATTCAGACATACGTAGCAACAAGAGCTCAAAAAGTGATCTTCAAGAGCCCATTCAAATAACCAACATTTTAAACATAACGGACATAAAAGGATCACACCAACCAACCTCAACAAAAAATCAAGAAGACGGTAGTAATCTCCCCATTATTGGAAACAGAGCATTCGCTGCAGGCATGCGCCCAGATATTCCAGTTAGACCACCAAGACGAATTAAAAGAGCTTCTGTTTCATCCGTGGATAAAAACTACAATGACATGGACAGTGTAGAAACTTTCTGTGATTCCACAGGAAGGAAAGCACTTGCTCACAATTATTCTTCAGATGAAACATGTTTTCGTGACAATACCAGCCAGGATAGTGGTAATGTCGAGCTTATAACTACTACACAGAGTCCTGTTAAACATCCCAAGTCTGATTGTCATAATCAGAACAGCGCTCAAGTCGCGACAGATCATCCAAGTGAAGGGGATATTCTTACAAAGATAGTCATTCCTCATAGCAGGAGTTTTCTTAACGCAGGTGGACCATTCTTGAGGTATAGCAGGCATAAAAAGAACAGAGAATGTTACAGTAATAGTAGTGACGGCACAAGAAGCAGTCCATTGGGTTTCAACGAACTATTTACAGAATTTCGTATTCAAGAGGGCATAAACAGTATCGACGATATTTTAGACGCAATCATCAATGCTGAAGGAATGTCGTTTAATGACTTAAAACCAATCTACAAAGAGTTCCTTTTAAAATTAGCTGTGACATTAACGAAAGATGAGCTGTATCAGAGGAGTAAAAGTATAATGAGACGTCAAAAGCACAAACTTAATGGTAGGAAAAACTCAAGTAAGGCAAAGACAAATAGTTCTACCAAAGAATGTGGGCTGAAACATGCTTTCAGGAGATCAATTTTAAAACTTAGCCCAGCTAAAACACGACTCAAACATTCAGAGCTTACTTCCTTTTTGACACCTGAAAGATCTGCGAGATCAAACCAGAAGAGCAAGTATTATGAGCCTGTGGAGGGCACAACATCCATGTCATCTCGTTCGACTAGAACACTAAGTATCAACAGAAGGCTTAACAGGAAAGTTTTAGGATCTTATAGAACAAGATTATCGAAACAACCGAGCACGCGAAGAAGATATCGAATCAAGGAAAGCAGCAGGTTCATCTCTAAACAAGGTGACACCTCAGAAGACAGCGATTTTTTCAGCACCGCGAGATCTCCGGTTGAGACGAAGAACCGCCCCAGATCAGACGTGTTGCATAACAATGAGGGACTAAATCGATCCTCGAGTGGGTATCTCACGTGTAGTGAATGCAGCTACTCCAGTGAATCGTGTACATGTTCGTCGGCTGAAAAATGTTACTGTACCTTAGGGGTCGCGAAAAACAAAATGATTGGGGATAAAGTTACGTCGACCTATACAGACAATAAGAGGTCACTTTTCTCGTGTGCTTGTGATATAGACAGTTGCTTTCCGTCTGACAAGTGTTCTTGTCCGACGACCCGTGACCAAAGAAAACACACACACAGCAAAACTAAGCTATTTGAAGGAAAAGTTAGCGATCCTAAAGCTGGAGCGAAAAGCAAAATAATACACGGTGATGCCGTAAAGATATCTAGTCTCGGCTCGGCTTTCGAACAACTCAAGCAGAGGGGTTTCGTGGCATCTGAATCAAGTCTTTCTCGCGAGGATTCGCCCCCGCTTCCGTGGACAAAAAAGGCGAGACTTAGAAACTCGTCTAGGAAGAATGATTCCTCGGGAAGTGTCAAGTCATCTAAGAGCCTAGAGTTCCTCCAAATGAACGCATCAAGCTATCCGCACCCCTTATCCGTTGGTCAGGATAGCGGAAACATTGGCAGTAGGTTCACGAAACGAATGGATGTTTACGATGAGCTAAATAATCCTTACAGCCAATCCTTCTCCCCACAAACCAAAGTTTCACTGCAGAAAAGACTGACTCACAGTTTTGATAATCTTACACTAGATTATGAAATAGCTAGAGTCCCGCCAGAACCTAATACACACAAGAAAGTATTTATTGTATCTGCTCAGGATCCGAAAGGACGTGTTATGTATATGGGAGCACAAAGTCGCAGAAATAGCCACTACCGCTACAAAGATAATATGTCTCTACCTGATGCTATCGGTACAAAACCAAAACGTTCTTATCTCTGCAACGAACAAGAAAACTCTTCGCTCTACCAGGTACAGAAGCACAATAAATCGGCGGAGATCGCCGCGCTATTTTCAGATGTCGATATTTGTAAAAAGGTAGAAAAGCCACGAAGTAAAAGTGTAGATGAAATTAACAAAGTAGACGTATTGTACGACAGTTTACATTTTTCAAAATACTCTCACTTTAGTGGTAAGAATAATGTATTAGGTAGCAGCCTAGAGGAATCTTTGGGATATCTGCCATAAAAATAAATAAAGCATATCAGTGTTGTTATTTTATGTGCATCGAGTAAAACATCTTTAATTTTCTATGTTGTACAAACAAACAATGGAGTCATTCAAAGCAATCAGATACTCATAAATACACATTAATATTGTCGATATAAGTGTAAAATATTTGTATACATTGAATCTTATATATAATTTTTCAGCTAACTTTGAATAAAAAATGGAAGGCAAACTTGTTTAAACCTGTTTTATTATATTAAGCTTTAATTCTAAGTGAATAGTTTCGCTGCTATAATATTCAAGCTATTTTTCCTTTGTGACTGTGGGACAACATTTTCACATTTATTCATAAATATGAAAGCATTATTTAAATGCAAACAGTATCGGTAGGCATATAAATAATTAAAGGTCTAGAATTGTTGCATTTATCCAACTCAAGCTATTATGATGTATTCACCATTTTCATAAGCACTGTCAAAAGAGTTTCAACCCATTCTGAATGTCTTAGCTTACAATGAACAGCCAGTAATTATTACCTTTAAAAAACTACGCTATCAGGTTTGATTCAGACTTGAGAGACCAGTGTTCAAATACAAGCCGAGCTCATTTTTTTATTTTTTCTACAAAATTGGTTTATCAAACTCTCTTCAGGCGAATATTTTTGTGTTCCCTTAGAAGACAGTTTTCCTCAAGTCTTTCTTTATAGAAAAACATGATATTATTATAAGCTCTTTCAAGTTTAATTAAAAAATTAAATTGGTTCAATAATGTATATAATATTGCGCGTCTGGGCTACATCATTTGTATCCCGGTGGTGGAAAGATTAGCCAGTACTAATGTACTGTTGCCCAGAGGACGCCCGAATGTACTAATCGTACATCCTTTCCGTGGAGGCTCTTTTTCCATGTCACGATGAGATGAGGTGATGGTGAGTATAGGGGTGAGGACCAGAGGAAACTCTTAAACCTAACTTAAGCCTAACTAACCAAAATCTGGTGACCGTTGGGGTAATTCCCCTTTAGGGAAAACTACCCAAGGTATTAGCCGGGAATCGAGCCCGGGACCCCTAAATTCGTAGCCAGGTGCACTGACCACTACATCACGAGGCCAGTTGGCTCAGTTGTGAAAACAATATGCATGCTCTTCTTGACAAATCTACCTCCTCTGTGATCTAGTGGTTTAAGTTCCTGACTACAGATACAGGGTTTGATCCTTGGCGCTTCCAGATTTTTCTGTGAAGCAGTTTGTCTGTAACGGGTCAACTTAGCCTCGTGAGGACAATTTAGGAGATAGTTGAATAAATAAGTAGCGGCTCCGGTCTAAAAATCCGAGATTAACGGCCGCAGGACTCGTTGTGCTGACCACATTACACCCTCTATCCGCAAAATATTGGCACTATCATCACTAAAGATGGTGGCCGCAATGTTGATATAGCTCGCTTGGACACCATGGAGTGTTTTTTTTTTTCCTTGACAAATTAATCATGTGAAAAAAAAAATTGCAACATAGAAAGCAATCGATTATCTTACATGCATGAGTGTTTATTTTTGCATTAAAATGCTTTAAATTATGCTCATGAAGCATTCACTTCCCGTAACACTGCGTAGTTTGAATACGCTATCCGCAAAACCTGAAAACACAAATGTCATTTTTATTGCAGTATTAATCATATTTAGTTATAAATATTCTAATATTATTGGTCGAGTATTTAAAATAACCGGTTAGGGTGTAATATGATGAAATAAAGGAGAATACTATTTTTTAATAGGTGAATTTACATTATACTATATAATATTAAATAGGATTGTAGTCATTGCCGGACAGTTTTGAAAATTAAAACTACTTTGTCACTATATATAGCTAATCTGTGAGGGTTTTAGCAATACAAAGTGTTACTGCACTGATATGGATTTACAAATTGTGATAGAAACATTTTAATATTAAAGTCAACACTAAATTAATCAGAGTACTCCATTTGTTTATTAAAACCAAATTTAAATAATTGTTTTAAAAAAACAACTACCGGTACTGATTTGAAGACTAATGTGTATGGTCGATAGCGGTTTGTCTAGTTTTAAAGTACAACATGAAATTAAATTTTTTCCAGACATTAATTAACATCCTCAACTATTTGAGCTCTCTCTCTATAGGTACGACTGAAAATTTCAAAAATATAATTTTAACTTGACATGATCCACTTAAATTTAGTAATTAATATTTAAGTATATTATGTACTAGAATATTTATTGATTTACATGTTCTTGTATACATATATACTATGTAACTTATATATTCATGCATAAGTATATAATATATACATATATAGTATGTATATATATAATTATATACCCAATAATATTAGAATAATTATAACTAAAAACGATTATTTTTTCCAACCTCATATATAAACATATTTATTCAATTTAATAGCATAGCAAAAGATAAAGACACGTCTTTCCACCTAATAGGGTTGTTAATTGAACCAAAATATATAGCAATTAACAGCTAATAAACTCGATACCCTCAATTTTTACTAGTATAGAAAGACTCGATAATCGATCTTAATATTACGATTCACGATATTTCTGATTCCTAGCTCTTAATGAAAGTACTGACAACTAAGCGAAAACGGAAAAATTCATAATGAGTATTAATCGATTATTTCTATACTAGTTTATTAGCTGTTAATTGCTATATATTTTGGTTCAATTAACAACCCTATTAGGTGGAAAGACGTGTCTTTATCTTTTGCTATGCTATTAAATTGAATAAATATGTTTATATATGAGGTTGGAAAAAATAATTAAATAGGAAATGTTCAAGAATTGAAATTAGAGAATCGAGGTTGAACCTAAGAATCGGAATCAATAGTTGGAATCAAGGAAAACAGGTATCGAGACAAGTATATAAAATATATACTAGTCGAACCTAGATAAGCGAGAGTTCAAGGGACCGGGATTTTTTTTATTTTTTTCTCTCGCTTATAGAGGTTTCTCACTTAAAGAGGTTCAGGAGCGGCTTCTCTCACTTATAGAGAGGTCTTTGTTTACTAAAGCAGGCTTAACCCCTAGCAGGGAAACAAAAAAACACGCGTGTGTTTGTGTGACCTGTCAAAACACGCACAATTGCGTTGCATTTCCTGGAAGACAATCTCACTTATAGAGGTTTTCGACTCTCACTTATAGAGTTTTTCGGAGGTGAAAATGACGGGGCCCGGCGATTAGTCTCACTTATAGAGTTTTCTCGCTTATCCAGGTTCGACTGTATTTTATATATATATATATATATATATATATATAAACAACGATCTGGTAGAAAGCACATGTAATAAGGTGTTCTTGAAAGTGTTTGGTGGTTTCCACTCTGGATTTCTACGAGCGAGCGAGAAAGAGCCTACAAATTTTGACGGGACTAGCACTACTTCCTTCGGAGTGGAAGTAAAGCCGTCGATCTTACGCGCATGCAAAATATAACTGGAAGATAATTGTGAAAATATCTTCCCCGTCAAAATTTGTAGGCTCTTTTTTTAGCTCGCTCGTAGAAATCCAGAAGCAACGGGAAACCACCACACTTTCAATACCTCTCCTATCACATGTGCTTTCTACCAGGTGGTAATATATATAAATGAGATGATAGTGCTAGCATTTGTGGATAGAGGGTGTCATGTGGTCAGCACAACGCACCCTCTAGCCGTTAATCTTACTCGATCACGGGCTCGCTACACGAAGTTTATTATATATAAGATTAATGGCTGGAGGGTTCGTTGTGCTGACCACATGACAACCTCTATACACAAATGTTAGCGCTATTATCGCTAAAGGGGGCGGCCGCTCGATCGGTGTAGCTCGATCATGGACTCACGCCATGGAGTTTTATATACATACATATATATACATACATATATATATATATATATAAAGAGTTGATTTGGGTGACCTTTTGCCTGGGTACGACTAGTTTTTTTTTATAATGCATATAAATCCAGACACTCACCGCAACAAACGTATCCAGTGTGAGCACTCCGTACTTTCCGATGGTAAAAGCCACCGGCTTCTGTGATCTTATCATGACAATAAGAATAGTGCTCTTGTAGCTATCGGGAGCATCGGTCCAGTCACTGTTGTATATAGCTTCGGACACCAGGGTGCTCTGCGCAAAAAACCTTTAGAGTCAATAAAACACTGAGATATTTGTAGTGTCGGGATGTTTCCAACAAGAGCAGCGCTGTACTCAGAGTTTATTTGGGGGTACGGTGGAGGGGAGGGGGGGTTATAGTAGGGTTTTTGTGAGGACCTTTTCGCTAGAAAATACAAAGTTAAGTGTTTTTTTTAATATATTATTACTATGGTTATTTTAAAGGTATTTATAGTATCTATCAAAAGTGACAAAACAGGAACTAATATATTTAATATTATTTGTGGTAAAATAATATTTTCGTACCCGCCTCGGTGGCGTAGTTGGCTAACGCGCCATTTCCGTGTTGAGCTTGACTACCGAGGACGGGGAGATCGAGGTTCGAATATCGATCGGATGAACTAGGGGGGGGGGGGGGTTTCCTAAATGGTTTTCCACTATCCCTCCACGAAAATGCGGGTTCACTTCCTCTAAATTCAACCTTCCCAATTACTAATACATTAGCGTAATTAGTACTTAAACGTGTAACCCGAACGGGTAGTAAGACGCGGTGCTAAATAATATAATATATATATTTTCGTCCAAACAGCCGGTGGAAAGGTGGGGGAACTACAGGATATCTCACGTAAAAGTAGCCCGGCTCTAAACGTACTCGTATGGAGGAAAGGACGGCAAGATGTTACCCGTAGTATTCAAGGTCAGTCGTACCCACCTGGACAGTGTCAGTGAAGGCAAGATGCACAGCAAACAGCAGCACGCACGCGGAAACTTTACCAGACTCTATCTATTACGTGCACCTTTGCACGCTTCTAGCGAATGGATGTGGGTTACTTTTAAGTGGGACACCTGTATAGACCACTTGAAAAATATAATGGTACGGAATCTTCTTCTCCTCATTTACTCTAAAAACCCATGACTAAAATCAGGGCTGGTGATAGAAATTTTGAGGTCCGGTAAGATTGTTACTTTGCCCCCCCCCCCTCCCCCTCCGAAAAGGAGGCCTACAAAGCTTCAATTAAGAAAATAACAAGAAAAAAATAAATTGTTATTTGTGCAGTAAATTATTCTTAATTATTCGTGTATCAAATTATTATTATTATTATTATTAGTCTACCGATCGGGATCGTCAAATTTTTATCAAATATAATACGAACAGAAATTACATACTGAACATTGCAAATTATTACATACGGTTAGTTCTCACAGATTTCTTTGTTAGTGCAAATATGGTCAGACGGGCGCTGCATTTGCAAGTTGTAAGTGCGGGGCTTTTACAACTCGGGGCTACTGTTGTTACTCTGATACCCTCCCCCCTCCCCACTCTCATCAAGGGCGCAAATGTGGGTTTTCTAAATGGAATGCGGACTGGAGTCCCATCTGCCAGGGGTGTGAAATGCCCTTCCTCCTCCTCTTCGAGAGAAATAAAATTTCAGAATTTAACGTTATGAGAGGGAATTTAAAGCATCTGAACGTAATTCTAACCTCATTATATGAGTTTCGAGAGCTTATTTTAGCACCAAATAAAATTAAAAAAATTAAGAAAATTACAATTTAGTTATATCTGAATCCATTGAAAAGTAAAATTATATTTCTTACAATTTTATTGAATAGAACAAAATAAAAAGAAAGCTGTTAGAGAGGTAATGGGAGTAAATCTACATTTCATCATTTTTATATTTGTTTACACGGATAATGATGATTCAAAGTTGTTAGTAGCAAATTGCAGCCAAATCCTTAACACACAATTTTTTTTAGTAAAAATTAAAAAAGGAGTAAATATTGCAGAGGGATTAGAGCTCATTTATGAGCGCCCACGACTCTCACCCCTCCCTCCCCTTTCCCCAGTCACCAGAGCTAACTAACTAATGGGTGGGTTTCAGATTTTTTTTCTTTGATTGTAAAACTACGTAATACAATAGTAGTCAATCTGTTATGAAATTGTTAGTTATAAAATTTCTTACCTGGTGAGCGAGCTCCGAACTAAACCAGCAATATACGAACAACATGACCGTGAACTCAAACATTTCTTCAATGCTTATCAACTTGGACCCGTTAGAATCATCCTGTGGGGAGGAGAAAAAAAGTACCAGAAATAGTAGTACTGTACAGTAATTTTCATAGGAATGACCATTTAAAAAATACAAACTTTTTCCACCCAAAATTGATAACACTTTACTAAATTATACTCAGTGTTATTTTAATGTCTATCAAAAGTGACAGCTGCAGATCACATAGCCTGATGTAAGAATACATGAAAGTAGATCTTATAGTAACTTTTCTAACTGTCAGATATGGCCCTTCATACGAAAATTGTACTGTAGTAGAATCATCACTGGCTTTCTTGCTATTAAAATACTTCTTTACTAACGCGTTTTTTTAAATTGATCAACAATCATAAGCGCTGAAAGAATAATTCTACATTGATAGCTTATATTTTATTTTTACAGTATCTATAATATTTTGGTGTTGGGGCTTTAGTGGAATTGAGTTTAGAAAGTAGATACTAAAGTTATATTTACCATAGCATACGCCAAACTTTATGGTCTGCAACTATCACGTTCGATCATTAGTTTTGTGTTTCTTTCATCGTGTTTCGCTACTCATTTGTGTTGTACACAAATAAATAGTATCAATGCTGACAAAATAAAATATTTAAATGTTTTAACTATTGAGAGCAAAATATATATTGGTTATGCTCTAAGTCCATTTTCCTCCCGCGTTTCCATTATAATTACAAAAATAATATATTTTTTAACGTATTTATTTGTTCATTTTTACGTCTTCATTATTATTTATTATTATTTAAGGTTTTAGTGTGTACTTTCTGAACCGACGGATTATTACATCACACTACACTAACTTAAATATAGAGATCATACATAACACCCGGCCATTAATTTCATCGTCACTATGAAATGGGTATCCCTAATTTCGCCAAAGATACGTTTTCAGTTATGTCTAGAATCGAGTTAGAAACATTTCTTAGAGTAAGCAGATGCGCTATTGATTGGGCTTGATTAGGGGGTGTCGGAATTATTGTTTATACGTATCCACAAATGTACACTGTATTTATAAATGTTTGTTTTCTAAAGAGCTGTAAGGTAAGATTCTGATAGGAAGGAACCTTGTAGAACAACGACTTTTATTTCTCACACTCCATGAGGACACCATTAAATACTTTTTTTAATAAATTTAAATTTGACAGAGACCCCTTTTAACCATAGTTTAAAGCTCATTATTAGAAAGGTCTCATGATTGTCTAAAACAAGGGTGTGCAAACTTACTTACAGGAGCGCCAAATAAAAATATATAAACGATGGTGGGCCAAATACTTTTATTAATTTGTTTCCCTTTAAAAATTCATTTAAAAAATGTTTAATAAACTGACATGAATTAGTTTGAATATATTTAGAATATAAAACGATCATATAGATCTTGTGGCTTGGTATGTTTTTAAGTTTGTTCAGAATATTTATATGATGGGCTGTGAGATGAGTGAAACTGTGAATAAATTTCCACATTTTTTTCGTAATCCGGGTTCAACTGTGTGGAGGTGATTCGCAAGAGAGAAAGAAGACTTCACCAGTAAGTCGGGTTTCTAAGATCCCCTTTCCTAAGTTTCATGGTTGAAAACACTTGTTCGCATTAATACAAGGATGCAAACATTACCCTATATTTTCACGCATGATCTACCAAGTTGGGAAATGTTGATTTTGGCATGTTTTTATAAACATACAATTTTTCTGTGTTTGAAAAAAATGACTGCTCCACAAGGCAACATATTTAAATTATTCATCCCACCGGCCGGATTGTGGACCGTAGTTAGCCCATCCTTTGTCTAACAGATGCGCACTAACTCATTTTGGGTTAAAATTGAACTCTTCATGCAGTGGTCAAGTTTCTTAATTCTACGGTCATTCAGAGATTAAGGAACGTTTGTGCATAGAATTCATCATATGAACACTAAGTTTCATTTCCGGTATAGCCGGCCTCAGTTGTATGTTAGTTATCCAATTGGGAATTTCTCACGGTGGTTATGTTATGTCAGTGTGTGATGCATTATAAAAATAAAACAGTCCTGCTGTGCGAAATGCGTTCAGTGATTCGTTTCCCTGAACTCACACAATGTTCGGACAATTGAAATTCAGCGTCAACTTGTTGCGGTGTATGGAGATGAAGTGATGAACGAATCAAGCATCAGAAAATTTTGTTTAATAATGGCAGAACAAACAATCATAATGAGGCGTGCTCTAGGTGCCCATTTCTTATCAATGAGGATTGAAAAACAATAATGATGAACATATTCGACACAACCATCGCTCCACCATAGAAGAATTGCATGAAAAGTGTATTTAAAATGTTCAGTCTTTAATTCATGAAAATAATGGTGAGCAAACATCTTCAGTATAAAAAAATGTGTGCAAGATTGGTTTCACTCATGCTGACTGACGACCAAAAAAGATAGCGTATGGGTGCTGCAATGACTTTTTTTTTTGAAACGGTATCACCAAGGTGGGCGATGTGTTTTTGAAATATATTGTCTCTAGGGATGATACCTGGGTTTCTCAATTCACTCCTGAGAGCAAACGGCAATCTTTGGAAAAGCATCACCCTCAATCGCCGAAAAAGTTCAAGCAGAATTTGTCAACGCGAAAAGTCATGGTGAGGTTTTTTTTTTTTTGGGACAGGAAAGGCGTCTTTTCATGCCTCGGGGAGCAGCCATAAATGCCACTTCATATTGCAAAATTCTCAAAAAAACAAACGTTATGGCGCACTAATCAAAACCGACGACGAGGTTTGCTGTCAAGTGAGTGGTTCTGCTGCATAACAACGTCCGCTAGCACACGTGCAGTGAGTGCTCTATGAGTTTCGCTGGGAGGTTTTTGACCATCCTCCATATAGTACAGACCTTACACGAGCTATTTTCACATGTTTTTTGCACCAGGAGACTCTTTTGAGGGGGGGGGGGATGAAAAACCGCATAGGTACTGACGAAACAAGTGAAGAACACAGTCACAGACTGGTTGAATGGACAGGTGGTGGGATTCTACGACGAGGGTATAAAAAGATTTGTTACACGCTGTGATAAATGTCTCAATATCAATGGGGATTATGTAGAACAATAGGTTTGAATATTTATGACTAATGTTATATACATATTTTTGTATTTAATTTAACTATCAATTTTTTTAAATAATTAAACTTTCTTTACTCACTGTATGACCCTCGTATATAAATCATACTGTATTATACTTGCCAGTGCGAGCTGGAAACCAGAGACGCACAGAACTATCAGAGTTGATAACACGTCACTAAGCATGACGGGGCCCATCAAAGTTTCCAACTCCTCACAGAATCTGAAAGGGTAAACAAAGCTTGTCTGTGAAATGGTACGAGATCATTAGGGCCGTTATTAATTACAATGTGGTGAAGTTTAAATAATAATAATAATAAAAATAATGCGGCTGTGTATGACAATGACGACAAACAACAACGGACAAAAATGACATGGGAATTCATACCTGGGACTTAAGAATTATTGCGCCAACGGTCTGTTTATTTAGCTACTGTGGCCCCACGGATAACACCTAACTCGGATAGTTAATACAGCTCAAAACAGACGTCACATAATGATGAGGTTTTCTCTATTCTCTTAAAAAAAACAACAGTGTAATTGAGACCAATGTGAATGTTTTACCATACACAATACTCGTCAATCTGGTTACAGTTAATCCGGATCGAAGTAAATTATTGTTATTACGTTAAAAAAATAAGTACAACTTCTGGGTCTTCTATCTATTAAGGCTTTATAATGTTTTTTTTAAATTTCTCATCAGTACTACCCACATCCTTAAATTGACCATGTATTTGTGTCTCAAGATTTTCTCCCCCCTCCCCCGCCCCTCATTTTAGCTAACTTATGAATCACTAGAGGTAGAGGACAGGGAACATTGACGGTCTAACCTAACAAAAGGAATGGACCTGTCGTAAGACAGAACACAAAATAATAATAATAATAATGAATCACTATTTCGAATTATTGTTTAGTCCGGATGACCTCTCCACTTCAATTTTTTTTAAAACACCACGTCTTATTACCCTCTCGGGTCGTACGTCTAGTGCTAATGTATTGGGGATGAGGAAGATTGAATTCAGAGGAAGTGTACCCACATTTGCATGGAGCCAGAATAGAAAACCATTCAGGGAAAACCACCCTCGGTACACCCGACCGGGATCGAACCGTGGTACCCCGTCTTCGGAACTCTAGTCTATTTAGATCATGCTGGCCACCAAAGCGGGTTCCACTTCAATTAGTTCGGATTTGAGAGAGATCACTGTGCTATTAAAACTGTAACAATATTTAAAACATACAAATTTATAAAAAAATGATAGAACTATTAAACTTATTTCAATATCGCTGTTACTAAGCTAAGCATGCAAAATAAAAAAACCACACTTCGACCCCATACTTGGTTCAAACGTGATCTGACATTTAATTATATATAATTTTGAAGTTAACTAGTCGTCGAATGGACTCTTGTATGCAATTATTATTTAATCGACCCCCCTCCTTGATGCAATTCTGTTGCCGGTTGTACAGTTACCTCAACAAACTCTGATGGTAGCGAATGCAGTGACGCAGCTCGTGTTTCATTTGTTGCTCCATCTGAGAGGGGAAGTCTTCCCCTCGTCCCGGTAGACCGTGGTCCACTCTTAGCTCAGTCACGTGGCCTGTACTCGTCCTAGACAGTAACATTATTATCATTTTATAGCTTGTAGCCCTTCCCAGCCCTCACACACATTAGAATGTAAGGAGGGGGGGGGGGAGAAGGGAAGGGGGCACAGAGGGAAACAAGACTTGTTTTTGATTGGTGGCTCAGACTGAATGACCCACTCGTAAAATGTCTTCCCACCGACATGGATATCCCGAATTTGATTTCCGGTGAGAATTTTTTTTAATTTTTTATTAGTACATTCAACAGAAAGTTTATCAATGAATTAAAAATTGATCTCATTTTATTAATTTACTATAATCCCTATGACAAGTGTAGATCACATGACCTGGCGTATGGATACATTAAAATAGCTCTTGTATCTCATCTAGCTGTCAGATATGGCCCTTCATATTAAAATTGAACTGGATTCTGGTAAGAAGAACAGCATTTGACAGAATATTATTTAATATGTTCACACGTCAAGTCATGTAGTCAATAGCTGTCAATTTTTATAGCTATCATCAATAAATATAAAATCAATATTTTTTTTTTGACATCGCGCCTCAATATCCACTCGGTTTATACTAATATCTGCAAAAAGTATGGTTTGAATTTTCCAAAAAGATCTTGTAACCAGAATACTGGGAATGTACCCTGAAACACGCAAAAGGGTGATTCTTTCCCCCCACCTACCCCCATCCCTAATGCACCCAGAGCCAGTTCAACGGTTTGATGCGCCCTAGGCAAGATATTTGCCCCCCTCCGCCCCAGTTGTATTCTGTATAATATACATAAACCGCACATTCTGCTTGACGCAAAATAATAATAACAGGTTGCCAAAATCCAGAACGAAAAATCAATATAAATAAAACATAAATAAATATAAATAAAAAGGTGATCTTTCGACTTCTCTCCCTCCATTCCTCCCTTTAATCAATACGGGGGGGGGGGGGGATATCCCTCCTCTAATTCATTTTCTATTAATATTTTCGGAAGTTTTTATTTTCAAGTGATTCGCCAACAAAGCGACCCCGAATGTCATAGTAAAATATATTCTTAATATTAGATACAATATGTTGGTGTTATTATTATTTTTTTTTATTTAGAAATAATAATGATTAGCTTCTTTAGTTTAAATAATAATTTTTTCTAACACTAAAAAAAATCACATTTGGTTGGAATGCGCCCCTGACTTTGCTTCCTAGGCGATCACCTTGAGTGCTCTATTGGGACGTGACGAATTAGACCATGTGACCACCATAACGTGTGGCGAGGATAGGAGAGATATCACTTTGAAATTGGGTCGAACCTCTTTTCGTGACAGATTAACGTTTTGGGGTCTGGCGGTTGTATTTTTTCTTAAAACCAAGTCGAGAAACGCCACTAATAAGCATACACGGTTATTTAGAGTTTCTACTAGACCACAGAATAGGCCAACTTGTTATCGTCTGGAAACGTGTGCCTAGAGGGGAAATTATATAGCACCCCGTTGCTTCTTATTTTCAAGGTGGGGTGTGGGAGAAAGCGCTATAAAAGATGTTTTTTTCAGTTTTTATAGCAAATTTTTTTTACGACAGAATTAATAAAAAGATTGCTTCAGTAGAAAACACACACATACACACACACACACACACACGGTGATATCAACAGTTGTTGAATATCTGTCATAAAAATAGTTACATTTTTGAGAAACTTTTTAAATAATAGAAAAGGCTGTCATTAAATTCCAGGACACCCTTGACAAATATTCAACAACTTTTTTATTATTATTTAGCACAGCGTCTTACTACCCGTTCGGGTTATACGCTTAAGTACTAATTACGCTAGTGGTTAGGAATTGGTAAAAGGGTTGAATTTAGAGGAAGTGAACTCGCATTTACGTGGAGGGAGAGTGGAAAACCATTTAGGAAAAACCATCCCCAGTTTACCCGACCGAGAGTTGAACCTCGATCTCCCCGCCCTCAGTAGTCTAGCTTAACATGACTAGCGCGTTAGCTAACTACGCCACCGAGGCGGGTCAACAACTGTTGATATCACCATGTGAAGGAAATTAAACTTTATGTTTCTACGGAGTTTAATATTTTATTTATTTACGATTACAATAGTGTATTATATTAGAGAGTATCAAGAGTTTTGTTTTCAATTTAGAAAATACCAGTCTCGTAAATATTCTACTTTTTTTTTTCCACCAGTTTTTAAATACCCGTTCGGATCATAGGCCTACGCATATGTACTAATTACGCTAATGTGTTAAGGATGAAAAATATTGAATTTAGAGGAAGTGTAAATAGATATGCGTAAAGGGAAAATGAAAGAAACATTTTATAAAATCCACCCTCAGTACACCCGACCGGGATTTGAATCCCGATCTCCCCGTATCGGCTCTCCAATCTATTGAGAGTATGTGACCCCTTATACCCATTCAACCACCGAAGCGGGTTGTAAATAATAGTTTTTCAATAATCCGTTTAGTTATTTTCCATCGTATCTCCACGCTGATGTGGATACATTTTCCTTAAGGTTTCCTTCTCCCTCCTAATGTTAATAAACCTTTCGTTGAACGTACTGGGTAAAAAGTGCAAATAATGATTACATTAGTTACTGTGGAAAGCGTGGTCCTAGCAAACACAGTTAGACCAGAAACAGGTCACTTTCCTCTTGACACTGATTGCCAGAATGATACACAGCTTTATTTGACGATGTCACTGTTTGTTGTCATAAGAAGTAACGTTACCAAGGTCCGTATATCTTGTCTGATATACGGGACCTAATACCATCCCTTTCAACAAAAAACAATATGTTCTTACAGTCCAATTTTCATAGGAAGGATCTTAACTGACAGGTAGAAAAGTTACTATAGTATGATTTAGGTAGGAAGAACGTTATCTGATAGTTGATAAAACAATTTGTAATATATTCATACAGCAAGTCATGTTATTTGTAGCTGTAACTTTTATATATATATATATATATATATAATCAATACCTATAAAATAACACAAATAATATAGTAACATATTATCAATGTTGGCCTCAAAGTAATAATTTTGAATTTTTAAATCTGTTTCTCCAACCAAAATCACGGTATGGATCTATTTTCACTTATTCATACGTCAATTACGTTATTTGCGGCTGTCACTTTTGATAAATACAATCAATACCCTTGAAATAATACTGATGATATATTACAATGTTATTATTCTTGACAGTAACTAATTATAGTATTTTTCAAAGTATATTCATAACAAAATCCTCCTCTATGATATTCATTGGCTCCAGTGGCGTTTCGTGGAGTGTTGCCAGGGTAGTCAGAGCTTAAACTATGATTTTTATTCTTCCATTTGGTCCCCATTTGACCAATCAGACATATATAGTGGATTAAATAGCCGAGCTATTATAGTTGACAGGTATGGTTTTAGCCTCAGCTAAGTATAATATTCCTTAATTTTAAAAATTACACCTGGACATGGGAATCGAACCAGGGACCATAGGCTTAGTATGCCAATGTTCTTACCACTGAGCTATCCAGGAGTCGTACCTTACCCAGGGCCATTCTTCACCAAGATTTTAAGGAATAGTCCTATACACGGAACAACTACTGGATAACTCAGTGGTTAGAGCACTGGCGTACTAAGTCAAAGGTCCCGGGTTCTCTTCCCGTGTAAAGGTGTCATTTTTCATTTGAAAGAATATGATATTGAGATGAGGTTAAAACCGTGTTTAACAACTATGATACCGTACCCTGTCTATTTTAATTAATAAGTGTGAAAAGTGTAAGAAGAAATTAAGAGAGGTGTGATTTTCCCCTATCCTACCACTCACTTTATATTATTGTTCAGTGCTTCTACGCATTTACAAGCCATTAGAGGATAATTCATTTTATTAATCCATCGTACTAAAACTTTAAATCAATATTTACTTTTTACGTGATCTAAAAATTTCTTGCAGTGGCTATCCGAATATACAATATGACAGACTGTCATGCGCTGATTACCCCCCTTTCCCTCTATCCACGGTATAAAGTTCGACTCTGACTGAACTCACTATCGTCAACGATCTACAACAGGAGTTTCCAAAGTTAGATACAGTGGCGTTAGCACTTCTATGGTTTTACATTACAGCTATCAGAAGCTAGCAGATGCTATCAGCAATGCCAACATTGTCTGAAAGTAAATTTTGTCAACATATTTGGAAATAATTATTATTTGCTAAGTATTACTATTATTATCACTAAAAATATTATCAATCACTTTTAACAATAATTCCCCAGGATTACAATATAATTTTATTTTTCATAATCAAATTTAAGAAAAAAAGTCTAGTAAATTCATTTTAGTTTTTCTATTAACTCTTGTGGCAATTACAGGTTAAATAGAGCGTGAAATTTTACATTTAATGGTATTATATTCAGTTATTCATATTTTTATAACTGGCCTCGCATATCCTTAACATAAATAAATGGTTATAGAAGTGACCATTTCTAAAACTAATATATATTTGTATTAAAATGCATAAACTAAAAAAAAACTTTTATTTTCTCTGCGTCTTACTGCCCAGACATTCGAACTTAATTACTTTAATGAAACAAGAATGATTAACGTAGAATTTAAAGGAAATGTATCTACATTTGCGTGAAGGGTGAGTGGAAAACATGTAGGAAAAATACCCTCAGTTCACTCCGCAAAATTCAAACCAACAGCCCCATCATTTGAAAAAAAATTAACTAAGTTAGCTTGAGGTTTAGTCTGAGTGCCCACCGATGTAAATTATTATAACATACCACTTAGATGACCGCACGGTCTAAGGCGCTATTCTCGCACTGGGCTGCCGAAGATGAGAGATCAGGGTTCGAATCCCAGTCGGGTATACTGAAGGAGTTTTTTCTAAATGGTTTAGCACTCTCTCCATGCAAATACGGGTACATTTCATTTCAATTCACCTGCCTCATACCTATCCCTTCAGGCTATTTAGTACATATGCGTACAACCCGAACGGGCAGTAAGACGCTATACTATATTCTAACATGACTGTACACATACCTGGTTGGGATTATTTTCATCCGACTGTTGTTTACACCGGAAGTTACCGACACTTGAGAAACAGGATAGTCTGAAAACGGTTTCTTGTCGCGTTTTTCAATCGCTCCTGCTTTACCCGCCTTCACCCTACTTTCGGACGTCTCTTTGATGTGTTCCAACATGTAGTGCAGAATCTTGAAACGATGGATGATGTGATACATCATGGAATAACACGTCGAATTGTAGTTGAGATAATATCCCACCAGGGTGCATACCACCATCGACTGGTACAAGTAGGTTAGCACGTAAATATACGTGACGTCCACATCGAACGGCCACCATGTCTTGAGAGGCACAGGTCGAGAGATGATTCCTTTGCTACTCTCGTTTTTGTTATGGCCTCCGCCGAGTTCTTCTGGACCCATTGCAACCAGAAGTACAAGAGGTAACAGACAATATGTACCGGCCAGAACCACCCCTGAAGCTAAGAAAGATATGGTGAATTTCTTTACCGTCTTCTCAAGTTTTTCTTTTGATAGAAACTCTGGTATATCAAATTTATCTTCAAATTCTAAAAGACCTCGTCGAAGTAGGTGATCAGCTCGTAGACCAACTTGCTCTTTTTCGTGATATAGAATAGTTTTACCAAGCAGATGTAGCATGTTAAAAAGAAAAAGGTGCTGTGCGTGAAGTAAAGGATATCTCCAACGGAGACGCTAAGAGATTTCAACCAAACACAGAAATTGATGATCTTGATGGTGAAGAGGAAGGTCAGCCAAAGGTTCCGGACCCAAACGTAGTTCTCAGGTTTGTGGATCCCTAATTTATTTATCAGCACGTGGTTTACGGTGCAGTACCTCATGATTTAATATCCTTAATACGTTTCACCTATCCGAAAAAATGCGTCAAGAAAATGTGTTATTTACTTGACATGGGAATAAAATATGTAGATTAATTCAAATGCAATGCATGTAGCCTATTAATTTGACTACAAAACACAAAAACTGTAATTAATAAAACCTAAAATATTTGGCGTGTATTAATTAAAATGAAAAGCGTATAGTAATTGAGTACAAAACAAAAAATTAATAATTAGGAGTAATTAAAATATTTGTCATGGATTAATTGCAAATGCAAAGAATTTATTAATTGATTACAAAATACGTTAATAGTACGTAATAGAACCTAAAATATTATTATACATAGATTAAAATGCAAAGCGTGTATTACTCGATTACAAAACAGGTAAATAGTAATTAATAGAATCTGAAATATTTGGACACATCAATTTAAATGCAAAACCTGTATTAATTGAGTACAAAACACCAAAATATAAATTAATTAAACCAAAATATTTGGCATGCATTAATTCAAATGCAAAGCTGTAATAATTGAGTACTAAACCCGAAAAATTATAGCTAATAAAACCTAAAATATTTGTAATGAGATTGTAGAATACAATAGTAAGTTGAAATTTTATCGAAACAACTTTACGGTTTGAAAAAAATCTTTGTTGCGTAATCGTATTACTTTAATTTGAAAAAAAATAAAATATTTAGTTACATGGCACGACTTGGACAATGTTACTCAGGAGTCATGTACTACTTTCTATGACAAACAAGGGCGCGTCGTATTTAAGTTGGCTCCATGTGACGCACCGCGATATTCAACTATTCGGACTGGGCTGCCAACTGTCACACTCTGTTGCTAAAAGCTGCTTTGATCATTAGTTCTTGCATCATTAATAGAAAACAAACACAAAGTTCCAAACTCGGGTATCAGACCGGACATAATCTTGAGTGAATTCTGTTTGTGTGTTGACGAGATTGGAGGAGCGGTCACCACTCCTGACTCTGACACGAGGAGTTGGGTCTGTGTACTGCATTGGGGATGGTTTCCCCAATTCTTTATTAGTATTAATGATTAAGATTCTAACTAAAAATTCTGTTTCCTGAGATTAAATACAGTCCAGTTTGACAAAGAAAGGACCTTTAAAAATACAACTACATTTAAAAATTTTATTAGTGGTATTTTATAGGTAAAATGATGAAAATAAAATTAGATTGTTCGAAAACAAGGTGCTTTGGAAGATATTTTGGTTCAAAAAGGGGTATGGTTTCTGGGGAGTGGGGGTGGTTACATAATGATGAGTTACATATCTTATACTCATCACAAAAAATGTTAGAATAATCAAGGCTCGATTACAGTGGGCAGGACATGCAGTTTGAATGGGAGAATCTAGAACCCTGTTCAGGGTGTTAACTGGCAAACCATTGGGAAGACCTAGGACACAGATAGGAGGATAACATTAGAATGGACCTGAAAGATATAGGGTGTATGAGGTGGACTGGATAGAACTAGCTCAAGATAGGGATAGATGGCATACTTTTGTACTTTCGAAATGAACTTTCGAGTTTCCAATGCCAAAGATCAAGTAATAGTTTTACAATTAAAACAACTTTGATTGAATTAAGTGTCAATACTCATTATAACGTAGTTAATAGGGCCAGGCACGGATTTTGATGACATCTTTTTTTGTTTTTATGGTACATCGTAGACAATCCTCATGTGTACATAAATTATGTTCATAATTCCCTGCGTGGGAAAACATTTTATATGAATCATTCTTTTATTATTTTGATTTCATGTAATATTTTCTTGATTTACTTCATTTTTAGGCATTTTTGAATCATTTAATAATACAGTATTTGTATGTTGAAGGACAATTTAAAAAAATACATAAATTATCATCAAATATTTGACAAAACAATCGCTTTTTCTCGAGTTTGTTCTCCATGGATATTGGTTCATTTTAAAAATTCAACTGTAGATATTAGGTGTTGTACAAGCATGGTTAAAAAAACATATATCAGCATGTAATAAGGATTATAAAATCTGATAGAAAATCATTCAAAGATGAAGTTCTATAAAGTAACATCTCGGTTAACAAAACATCTTATCATTTTGTAGGGATACAATTTGAGTTTGAGAATGCAATATTTATAAACGATGAAAATACATAGTTGTGAGAATTTGCTAAAAGGCCGCACCAAACACCTAAAAAAGCCACCGGTTCTTCATCCCTGGTTTAGTTGTTAAAGGCTTTTCATTGCATGTATAGTTTTTAGTTTCCATTATTATTATTATTAGCACCGCGTCTTACTACCCGTTCGGGTTATACGCACTTACGCTAATGTGTAATGGTAGGGTGATTGTGAGATGAAATGGAGGACCTACAGTTTAACGTGGAATCCGAACCACAGTGGAGGCCTGGCATTCCTCACATTCACAAGTTGTGATTAATACACGTCTTGTCAGAGGTGAAGGAAGGGTTTGGCAATCAGATAAATCTGTACCGGACGAGGATTGAACCCGGACACTCAGCACAGAAGTCTGACACCTTACCCCTAGACCACCAGGTCACCTAGTTTCCATTAGTAAAGTGAGTGTTTGATTTAGTCGTGTGCATTAATTACGAGTTCTTGTCCATCTTTTTAGGTCATTTTATGTAAATTTTATGTTTTTTTTTAGAATTTCTAGGTAATCAAAGTCTGGGTCCTGGTTATAAGGAATTGGAAGTTTTAAAGTAACACTGTCTTTTTTTAACCATGACTTATTAACCATTCGAGTTATATATACATATGTATTAATTACGATAGTGTTTTAGGGATTAGGAATATTGAATATAGAGGGAGTGTAACCACATTTGTTTGGAGGAAATGGGGAAAACAATTTAAGAAAAGCCACTCTCTGTACACCCGGCCGGGATTCGAAGCCCGATCTTTCCATCATCGACAGTTGCGAGAGCGATGTCTTGGATCATACGGTCACCGAAGCAGTTTTGTAATTTTTAGTGAGTATACAGTAATACATGGGTAAAGAAACTAAATTTCTATTTCTCAATGGTTCTGTTATCACTAGATAATTTTTCTATAGAGTTTACTGTCAATAATATTCCTCAACATCGCTTAATGGTTGCAGAATAATTTATATGCTGCATATTAGCATTTCATACTATTCAATATTATATTATATAAGCTTCGTGTTTCTCAGTATTTATTTGTTGAATAATTACTTAACATTCATCATGAAATCCTCTGTTGTTATGATTGTAGAAACATGACTTTCATATTCTGTTTGTACGCCAACACATGGCACGAACTGTTATGGTATGTTTCCAGATTTATTTCAAGGTCAGGATAGTTCAGCAAAGTGGCGCACCTCAACTAACATATTATTTTTCACTCGACGTTAATAAATAGTCCACTTTTGAATCCATGACTTAATTATTGGCGTGAGTAGGATGAGGTAGGTGGGTACGTAACCTGGGCACCAAAGTCATCACTACATTATCAGCAGCAATCTAAGTTTCATTTTTTTAAACCATAAAAGTTTATTTTGTAATTGGTATTATAATTCGGAAAAATTTTAAACAACTGTTTTGAAGGAGCGCCATTTTTATAGTCACCTTGGTTGCTACCAACTCTAGTTACGCCTCTAAATCAATACCCGCTTGAACTATGCACAAGATAACCCACCCAAATGCCACCAAATTAATTTTAGTATGGTACATTTTTTAAAAAATTTGGATGTTTTATATTAAATTAGCTTGGTTATAAAAAGTTTACCCCCTTTACGAGTAAAATGTAACGATTCATTCTTATGATTTACTGTCAATATATTGTCGTCCACAAACGTTTAATGCCTGTGAAACCCCGTGAGATAGTTTGAATAGATAACCTTTCGTACGTTCCTGTCTATCGTATTGCATATTCATAAGCTTCTCAGGGGCACTGTCAGTTTCTTTTGGCACTGTGTCTTACTAAGCGTTCAGGTTATATGCTAATGTACTAATTACGCTAATGGTTTTAGGGATTAAGGTTATATTCATAGGAAGTGTACCTGCATTTGCGTGGAGGGAGAGTGGAAAACAATTTTGGAAGAATCACCCTTAGTACACCCAACCCTGATTCAAACCTCAATATCCCCTTCATAAGCAATCTACTCCACTGCGAGAGTGGCACCCAAGACCATGCGACCACCAAAGCGGGTCAGTGTTAGTTAAAATGTAAATTAAAACGGCATATAAATGCTATTTTATTATTATAGCTAGCAGATTCATTTAAAGGTTATTGGAATGCCTGGGAAATATAATACAGGTGTGAAACATAGACTTAATATAATTATTAATGGGTGCAGGTCAAATGATAGACATCAAACTGACCGATACAAAAGTTAAAGTGTTATACATGAGAATAACTCAGGGATAAAGAGCAAACTGGATGGTAAAATGAGAATATTTGAAAGATTGTGGGGATCAAATGGGTGACACGACTTGGACCCACTGCTAGATAAGATCCTCCGATAAAAGGGTGATAAAATGGATGGCAAACTGGTCACTCACTTGATCTACCCAGCCTTCCAAACATTTGTTTTCGCTTTGTTGAAAAACTTTTTTTTTGTAGCAGTTAGTTAAAGTAGTGTTGGCCACTTGACTTACCTACCTTTAAAAATTAAAAATAAATGAATAATTGTATAGTGTCAGTATTGCTGGTAAATTTGTGTATTATATGGTTTATTTTTTAATTTTTTAGACCTGTGAGGAAACTAACATTCGACTTCAGGAAAGTAGTTCTTCAAAAACTTTTATTAAACAATTTTTTTCTAGTATTTAGTATTTATATTATTATTATTATTATTAGCACCGTGTCTTACTACCCGTTCGGGTTAAACTTGTTAAGTGTAATGATATGTTTGTGAGATGAAATGGAGGACCTACAGTTTAACGTGGAATCCGATCCACGGTGGAGGCCTGGCATTCACACATTCACAAGTTGTGATTAATACACGTCTTGTCAGAGGGAAGGAAAGGTTCGGCAATCAGATAAATCTGTGCCGGGACCGAGGATCGAACCCCGGACCCCAGCACAGAAGTCTGACACCTTACCCCTAGACCACCAGGTTACCTTAGTATTTATAAATTGGCTAAGTTACATTATGTTATTTTCCCATGAAAAATATGTAACATAAATTTAAGGAAAACATTAATTTTGTTATTAGACTTAATAACATAAGCTTACTACTCAAATATATACTTTTAGTTTAAAGCTTAAAAACTTGTAGTATAGTTGTAGAGGGAGAAGAGGATGAGCCGATGACAAGTTCCTCAGTAGGTTTTGTAGCTTTTATAGTGTTCCGTGGGACAAAGTAGTTAAAATAGTGAGAAAAAAAAAGAACCGCTGTCATAGAATATATGTCAGTTGAAATAAAAATAAACCTTAAACTTTAATAATATATTGAGATTGCTTGTAAGAAAAATGAAAGTATCGTGAAATGTCTTGATAATCTACTTTGTGTTGAATATATTATTTTTAAATGCTTATTTTAGAACTATAACTGTTACCTGAGAAAACAGTATTTTATGTAATTTTTAGATTCAAAATATTTAAAAAACAGCACCACCTAAGATGTCTCCCTTCACAGATAACACCTTACTTTAGGTATATAATACATCTTGAACCAGGTGGCGTGGTTTTTTCTGTATACTACTTTAGAAAATAAAGTGGAATTAATACCAGTGAGATTTTTGCATTATATTTTTTTTAAACAGCCGAAATTGAAAATTTTTTTTTTAAAATGAATTAACTACTTATATATCACAATTTCAGTGTCACCAAGTAAATAATGAATAAAACTGTACTTTAATGTGATTTATGGTTTAAGCTTAATCATGTACGTTTTTCCTGACTAATCAGTCGTTATGTGGGCAGGGAAAGGTAAGACATATTAATCACAATTAAGTGGACATAAATACAAATTCTAATGATTGAAAAACACATTGAAATAAAAATTAAATACTTTAATTAAAGAATACATTAATTTTTTGAGTATACTTGAATATAATTTAGATTTTACAAGCTAGTCAGGGTTTCAACACAATCTTAATCATGCCCTTTGACCTTCAATAGTTTAGTAGGCAATATTAATTGATATCCAACCGTAGCTTTGTTCCTCCATTATTAAATATCAAAACGATTCAGCACAAAAATGTGTGAAACTTGCAAAAAAAAAAAAAGTAACTTTTAATGAACACAATCATTGGTTCGAGATATCAACGTTCTTTCTATTGTTCTGGCACTCGAGTCAACTTGATGATAGTCTCTGGTGAGCGGTAAGGAATACCAACTTAGCATACAAGTCTTCTTCAAGGGCTAACTCACCACTCTCTCTCACTAGATAGATGTCATGACACAACTGTTGCAAACAAAAACACAAACATTATAAGGTTGACACTTACTGCTTCTAGAACAATCTACTACTGTTTCTACAGTCCAATATTCATTAGCAGAGATTTTTTAGATACATATTTTTTTTTTTTGCTGCCAACATTGAACATTTTACTATTTAATGAGTGTTATTTTAGGTATTGATATCTATCAAAGTGACAGCTGTAGCTCACGTGACTTGACGTATGAATATATGAAGTTTATAACTGTGAGTTGTGTCAGCCTGTCTTCCTATGAAAATTGGACTGTAGTAATATAGTTAAAAGGATTAATTTGAAGTATCAGATCCCCCAGGTTAGCAAAAGTTAGCTGGTGGAAGACATTTAAACACAAAAAGTCAAAATTTGTTTGCTAAAAGGGCCCAGTGTCCACATAGCAGAGCCATATTGTTTACTGTCCTACTGAAGTACAGTTTTATCTATTGACAAGTTAGTTGCTAATTACTAAACTTAAACTAATCTAGAGCAGAATCTAAATTGGAAAAGAAAGTACCCTCAATGCACCTGTCAAAAGTATGTATCTAGCTCATTACATTTCTAGAAGAAGCTTTGACATATAAAGCTAATCTGTATTTAATAAAATGAAGAGTTTGTCATGAGCGTTGCGTGATATCTACCGCAGGCAGAGGTCTGAAATTTAAATATAAGTACCTCCTGTGCACACACATGTGTATCTCGAAGCTGGAATTTTAAAATTTGAATTTTATTTTTTTAAGTAATTAAAAACTAGTTCAGAAGAAATAAAATGAAGATTTTTTTCTGTCTGTTTGCAACAAATAAAAGTGTTGCCCAGGGTAACCATGCAATCCATTGTGTAGTTACCCAAGGCAACGCCGGGTTCTTCTGCTAGTATTTAGTGTGGTATTCACGTGTTCTTTATTTTATTGGCCAATCTTAAGAGCCTACATTACATCAGATTAACCGGGGAATGAAATACACGACTAGGGAATAAATAGAAATTATATTTGTAATATACTCTATAGCAGGGATGTGTACAGGTTAAGTTGGTCAATCTGGACTGAACTGACTAGAGTAGTTATGGCAGGAAGTGATGGACAACATGTTCCGGTCCAAGACTTCATCGGTTGTCCTATTGGCGTTACAACGTGCGCGAGTTATGTGGTTCGTGTACAAGACTAAATATGTGTAAGTATAAGGACATAACCATATTAATGATGTATTAAATAGCCAAGCTATTATAGTGGTTATGTACGATTATAGTCACAATTAAATATCATATTCTTTAAATTGAAAAAAAACACCTGCACAAGGGAATCGAACCAGGGACCTTTGGCTTAATACGCCAATGTTCTTACCACCGAGTTAACCAGGAATCGTCCCATGCCCAGGGTCATTCTTCACTCATATTTTAAGGCAGAGTCTGTGATGGACGTAAGAAATCGTCAGCTACATAGTATACATGGATAGCTCAGTGGTAAAGATCATTGTTGTACTAGGCCAAAAGTCCCAGGTTTGATTCTTGTGTCCAGGTGTTATTTTTTTAAATGAATAAGAAATTATATTAAAAAAAGTTTTTCTGTATTCTGCACCCAGGAGCAGTGAAACTAGAATGAGTGAAACAATTCTTTTAATTTTAAAATATTAATTTTTGATTTTAGTTGTATTTTTTTTTATCAATAAAATGTTTTAATTCATCTCAAATCCATCATCTTCTAATGAAGACAAGAGAAAACTAATGCAATGTTTAGTTTTGACTGTATTACCTATCTAAGAGTGTGAAATTATATCTTAGGTGAATAAAACTGTTTAAAATGCAAGTGTGAAGGCCACTTTTTAAATGTGAAGTAAAGTTGAAGTTAAGCTTGAACCATGCAAAGCAAAGTCAAAGCTGAAGTAAAACATAAGGGTTTATTTTGATGTCACAAAACACTAATTTTAATTTTTAAACTATCTATTAAGTGAATAGGTAATTATTTTTCATTTCGACATTTCAAAATGTTACACACCTCTACTGATTTATCAGCTTATTCTTTGCTGAATGATTTAGCCAATTGCTTTATTAAAAACTCCCAATAATAGCATATGGTGTACTGTAAAGCTATTGAAGTTTCATAACTTATTTTCTTTTGAGACATTTTTAATATTGTTTAGATTAGCCAAAACTGTAATACAGTTGAAACTCTTTATTCCGGCACCCATGGGACCTGACAAGTACCGGACCACAGAATTCAACTCCAAAGATCCTTTTATATACCCCTTATGCCTAGGCTTGCCATATCATTCTAGATAGGTCTACTTAATGCTATGTCATACAAGGTATAATAAAGCTTAAAAGAGGAAATAATATACCACCTTTCACAACCTTTGGTCTCTTGGAAGACATAATTAAAGGCTAAAATACAGCCAGAATACAAGCCAAAACAAGAATGTACAACCTAAACTCTAGGGTGTATATGTAAACAACTTTAGTGCCTTTTTGCTGCTAGTAGCACTGCCCTGGTGGCTGTTAGAGATGTGTCGTTCGCGAACGACTGGTTTAAATTGAACGGCTCCTCAAGGTGAACGAGTCGAACTAGTTCACCTTAACGATATGAACTAGTTTGAATTGAACGACACAAGACAATTGGAAAACTCTTCGGCAGAAAGAAGTTTTTTCCCCTCCTTGTTCAGCAAATCTACCTCCTCTGCGTCAGGCCACCCCTTCTCGGCAATAAAGCCAAACAATAGGCAATATTGTCCTCACAGGTAGAGATGGTCTCTAGAGTTTAGGAAAAAGGCTATAAGAGGCAAATTTAAATGCTTCCTTAGAAACTCAAATATTTTAAAACTATCACGTGCTCTAAGGCAGGGTAGGGCAGCGCACCGAAACCTATGGCCCGCGGACTGGATCCGAGGCGCCGACTGAGAGGCCTGGTTTCACGTAGACGGTTGGTTAATGTCTGAATTCACTTCTATATCTATAATATCTACATCGTCGACAGTTTGCTAACTAAGTTTAATGTGGCTTGATCAACTGATGGTACTGACTTATGAGGAAACTCACTTCTAAAAGTAGGGTGTTTGGCTTTAAGGTGTCTCATTAGGGTCCCGGTAGAACCACAAGCTAAACTGACGAATTGTGAACAATACCCACAATTGGCTTTTTTGTCTTCAATTTCGGAAAAGTGATCCCAAAGTTTACTTTTTCTTAGTGGCATTTTATTTTTTTAAACAAATGTGCATTTAAATACAATTATACTACTTAATAAACTATGTAATTAATCATAATAAATAAAGTGCTACCTTTAATAGGTTTTAGATTAGATTCATGAGCATAAATAATACAATAATTAATTAAATAAACTTTAAAAACTTCTCCCTGAAAGCAGGCCTTTGATCTGAAAGGAATAGCTCATTTACACAATGTGTTTCTCTAAATAGTACGGGTAACTGATTGATTGAAAGCCGTAGGTCGGTCGCGAATGATGAGCTACTTGCCGGTATCAGGTCGGTCGCGAACGATGATCCACTAGCCGGTACCGCGACTGATGAGCTGCAAAACAAGTATTCGTTCGCGAACGACTGAACGATAAAAATGAACGGCTCATTTCACTGAACTGAATCACTTTAACCCGTTCCCAAGAGTGAGCCGTTCTGCCCATCTCTAGTGGCTGTCCCTCAAACTAATGGCGACAGATACATAATGTGCTGGATCATATAATGCTGAACTAAAGAGTTTCAACTGTACTGTGATCTAGATGTGATTAATGCACAAGAAGACTTACCTGAAGAATGTGGTCAACGTATGGCATATCTTCATATATGATTCTATAAGACATCCCAGTAGTTAGTTTTTTTGATACGAAATACGTTACGGTGACAAGAAAAATATAGAAGCCTATAATCCTGAAATAAAATGAAATATCAAAGTTAGTACAAAGATAAAAACAAAAACTGTAAAATAAAGAGAGATAAGCAAATATATATATTTCCAAACTTTTGTATGTGCTGAAAGTGAATGAAAAAACAAACAAAAAATAGCTTATTATTTTAATGCACTAGTAATTTTTCATATTTATGGTTAAAAGTAGGGATGTGCGAGAACCATTTTTTCAATTTGAGACGAGAATATAAAAAAGTATCGAGCCATAAGAACGAGATAACGTCCTTTGAAAGTAAAAAAATTTAAATTATTTTTATTAAAGTAAATATATAGTTTATAGAGTTCCTTTTTGACATTTGAGCTGGCGCATGCTTTAGATTGTCTTATATATAGTTCATTCAAACCCTTGAGATATAACTCATACATTTTAAATGCAATTAATAAATAGTGATAGGTAGTTACAATTAACACCATTTATAATTTAATTTTGTAGTGTAACATCTTATATTGTCATAGTTTGATATTGGAAAACAGTATTTATAGCCAAAACATTTATTAATGAAGGATTTTTTTGGGGGGGTGGGGGGGGGAGTGCGGCCTATTTTTGGGTTATTACAGTATTATTGGAAATAATAAATTCTAGTTTTTTTTTTTAATTTTTAGGGCCATTATTTGCTCTTTATTTATTTCTTGAATTTTCGAGATTCATTTTTTACTTTCGAGATGAGATAGAGATTATTTTTTCCTTGAATTTTCGAGTCCCACACGTCACTAGTTAAAAGTAGGCGGGATATCTGGGTCACTTAGGGCCGAGATTATAAAGCTCATTCGAATGACAAAAGTTCTACCCTGCATAATGATTTAAAGAAGAGGTAAAACTGTTGTAATTTGAATGAGCTTCATAGGGCGGTATACAAAGACGTTAGTGGATGCTTAGTGGACTGAAAGTGTAGTCCTGAGCACACTATTGGTCCATCTAGCATCCATTAGTCAAGTGGGGTAGAAATTATTGAGATGTAGCACTAGTACACATAAAACACATTTTAAACACTAGTTGTTGGCAGTCACAGTCCTCAGGATTAAAGGATAGACTGGCTGTGGAAACAAAGTTACTACGTGGTAATATTAATTAAATCTAGAGATGGATCGAATCCACTATCTTAATAATCCAAATCTTCATTTTACCTCGGAATCACAAAATAAAGAGAAATGCTTTAAAATATTATGTGTGAAAAAAGTGCATTGAGCAAAAACATTTAGTGATAAATAAAATGATAGAATATTAGGAAAATGGTAGAGCACAAATAAAAGTAACAACATTGACACATATTTACACACACTTCAATATTTCGATGCTATTGTAGCAAACTTCCTGAGGAAGAATAATAGAATAAAAGAATAATAGAATATAGAAATAGTAACTTAATACCCCTAAATATAAAAAAATAATAGAAATTAGAAATAGTAACTTAATACCCCTAAATACCCGCTTCAGTGGTTGAATGGTCTAAGGTGTCATTCTCATGTTTGACTGGCCTGCTTACAATGGGGATATTGGGGTTCGAATCCCAGTCGGTTGGGGGTGGTTTTTACTAAATGGTATCCCACAATTCTTCCACGCAAATGCTGGTATACAATATAAACATACCAATTTTTAACTAAATTAAAGTTTCTTTTATTCTTCTACTATTTGATTATATTTACAATAAGGCCGATTAGAGTAGATTGTACTCGAATTTGTGCAAAATGTGCATATACTTTCTCCACATTCTTTCCTCATTTGTGTGAATATGCAAATAGCCCAGCCAGATATTATATAGGGAAACATGCAATTATTTTTTCTCCACATCGTAAAACCTGGCCAGTCTTTTCGCACTTAAATGTTGTGGGGAAGAGAATTTTAGATGAATGTACCCTTATTTATGTGGAGGGAGGGTAAGAAGCCATTTAAATAAAACACCTTCAGTATGTATGGTAAGGATTCGAATGTCGATTGTCAACCTTCTCATCGCCAGCAAAGAAAATTAGACAAAGTTGGTGTGAATAAGACAGGGGGGGCTTCCTTATCTTTCCAGGATCTGTAACCCTGGAGAAAAATATAGGCCTACTCTTATTTGGCAGCAGTGTCTGTGTGCTGGAGATGTAAGTGAGGGGTGTTTGTGTGGGTTTAAAAATGAGAAAAGACATTAGTTAAAATAACTGCCTGTAGTCACTCGGTTATGTCAAATATGTTCTATCCACGCAAAATTATGCGAAGTGATGTTTAAAAACTATGAACAACATGAGCTGGGGCTCAAGCTATTTTAAAAACCTGACCTCCTAAAGGCAAAAATCTAACTTTTAAAAGTTCAGAACTAATCCACTATTAATTTGAAAGAATTTAAATTCTTGGCATAGTAAGATAAAAAGTAAATAAATAAAAACAAACTGCTACTTAAAAATGTAATTTTTATATGTAATAGTAAATATTTAATAGTTTAAAAAGTATTTGGGCAATCATATTGAAATATTTACACATTCATCTATACCGAGTTATTATTATTATTATTATTAGCACAGCGTCTTGCTACCCGTTCGGGTTATACGCACTTACGCTAATGTGTAATGGTAGGGTGATTGTGAAATGAAATGGAGGACCTACAGTTTAACGTGGGATCCGAACCACGGTGGAGGCCTGGCATTCCTCACATTCACAAGTTGTGATTAGTACACATCTTGTCAGAGGTGAAGGAAGGGTTTGGTAATCAGATAAATCTGTGCCGGGACCGAGGTTTGAACCCCGGACCTCAGCACAGAAGTCTGACATCTTACCCCTAGACCACCAGGTCACCTGTACCGAGTTATTAAATCAACTAAAAAATTAAACAGAGTTAGAAGGTTCGGAAAATTTTATACATCTAATTTCATCAGTTAAAACAGCTTTAAGGGGAATTTATTTGTTAACTAAGGGATTTAAAAAAAATTAAAACACAATTAGAATTAGTCATCTTGAGAAGGAAGTTGTGGTTTTCTCAAAAACGTTTTGATAAACAATTCCCCTTAAGGCAGAGTCTGAGATGGACGTGTGAATTCATCGGCTACTAGGAGACATCTTAAATCAAAGCCACCAGCAATAAGTTTTTATGGTTGCTCATACAATTAAAATTATAATTTCCTGCTATTATGGATATTGCCAACCTTGTACAGTTAAATATTGTACAAGCAGCAGAATAAACAATTACATTTACAATTACAATTTCCTGCTATTGTAGATATTGCCAAACCTGTACAGTTACATCTTGCATGAACGGCAGCACAAGCACCGAGGATTTATAAATTTGAAGAACCAATCCCTAAATATGATTTAAACTAACCAACTTAAATATAATATGAAATGTTTGGACAAAGTTTAGAAGGAAGTACAGTAGGACACCCGTATCCGCTGATTCAGTACCCGCGGTTTATCACTGCCCAATTTTATTTACTTTTAATTAAATAAAAAAATAGTTTATAAGTCACAATGCCTTCACCATCACTCCACTTTATCTCCTGATCGTGGGGATAGTGCTATCATATCACCGTCATCATCATTATTATCAGTGATCATCACAACAACAAGAATGGAGAATAAAATAGTAAGTACATTGTAGTATACAGTACACGTTATTATGTACTTTATTTAATGTTGGTAATGTCATGCTGTGAATTATTAGTCAATTAAACTTTACCATATTTATGTATGTTACATGAATATCACATCATTTATTAGTTTGTTATTATCCGTGGTTTCACGTAACCGCAGTAGATCTAGGAACGTATTACCTGCGGATATGGGGGCCCCACTGTATTTAGAGAGAGAAAAAAAGTGGCACATACCCTCCACCTGAAATCTGTAAAAGTTCTGCAGGGAAAACCTTATCATTCAGCGTATATATAAGTATCTCCTTGCAACCACTGAAATATGGCAAATGTCTCAATAGCACTGGAAAAGGGTTGTCACAATTCTCTTCTCTTAACTCCCACCATACTTGATCTGCTTTATAATGCAGCCTAATTGTCAAGTTAAGATATTCTGGAACACAAATTTGTTTTATATGAACATAAACAGGGGGTATACAAAAATAAGAACCTTAATTTTTAATTTAGGCAATCATTAATTTTATACCCGCCTCGGTGGCGTAGTTGGCTAACGCGCTAGTCGTGTTGAGCTCGACCGCCGAGGACGGGGAGATCGAGGTTCGAATCTCGGTCGGGTGAACTGGGGGTGGTTTTTCCTAAATGGTTTTCCACTCTCCCTCCACGCAAATGCGGGTTCACTTCCTCTAAATTCAACCCTCCCAATTCCTAATCCATTAGCGTAATTAGTACTTAAGCGTATAACCCAAGCGGGTAGTAAGACGTGGTGCTAAATATATTATTATTGTTATTATTATTATTATTATTATTATTATTATTATTATTAATTTTATAGCATGTTTTTGTTTGGTTTGATAAAGGCAACAATGCTGAAATATTACTCAATTTGTGTTTAAATGTGTGTGTGTGTGTGTGTGTGAGAGAGAGAGAGAGAGAGAGAGAGAGAGAGACTAGTTCTACTATAGAAGATAGAAACAAGGAAAAAGACGTCACCAAACCATATTTTGAAATAACCTGATTTTTCTTAGTTTTCAAGAGCTAATTTCCAGATTTTCCAGTAACTATATATTTAATAAATTATTTTATTAAGATCGCAATTCAATGCAATAATATTTTTAGATACATACATATTCCAAAACTGTGTCACTCTAAGAAGATGTTTAAAAAAATAACCTAAAGAAATGGGTTATTGGGTATTGCAGCAATTTAAATTTGTTGTGAGACACATTCTTTTTTAGTTTTCTTCTTTCTACGATATAATCAAATTCTCGCACATTCGCATAACCACGATTCAATTTAATTTGGCTAAAGACACAGAGAGACGTAGAGAGGTGTTGACTTTGAGAATTGAGATAAACATGTTCAACAGGGACAACTGTGTTAAAAGAGATTAGCGCTGTGTTTTAATTGGTAGAAATATGTTATTTCGACTTGTGTAGATAAAAGTTGCATTTTTTTTTAGTGAATATGTAAAAATTCCAGAAATATGATCAAATTTCCTGATTTTTTAATGATTTTTTCCCTGACCAAGCAAATTCCCTGAATTTTCCCTGTGGGCTTTCTTCATTAAATTTGCGGTTATTAGTTTTTTTTTCCTTTTTCTTTATTTTATCAATTTCCATTATTATAAAATCATTTAGGCATTCAACCTCCTCATTGTTAAACATACATAACATATTTTTTGCTTTACATGAAATAAAATACAGGAAAGCGGGCTGGAAACACATAAAAAGGGAATAAACACAATGTGGCTTTTACAATGAAAAGGAGAACACAATTCACACTTTACATTGCTGACACTGGACAAAGGGGAAGTGGTTGTCTCTGGAAGAAAATCCATCTTTACTGCCCAAACCCTTGACCTAGGTTTAATTCTCTAATGGAACTCATCAGGAAGGAGTTGAAACACAAACATAACTTCCTAAATAAATTTTAGCACCGCGTCTTACTACCTGTTCGGGTTATACGCTTAAGTACTAATTACACTAATGGATTAGGAATTAGGAAGGTTGAATTTAGAGGAAGTGAACCCGCATTTGCGTGGAGGGAGAGTGGAAAACCATTTAGGAAAAACCACCCCCAGTTCACCCGACCGAGATTCGAACCTCGATCTCCCCGTCCTCGGTGGTCTGACTTAACACGACTGGCGCGTTAGCCAACTACGCCACCGAGGCGGGTTCCTAAATAAAGTATTCCAAAATAAACAAAAAGGGAGAAAAAGGAAAGTGATAAATAATAATGATAGACACAATAGATAGAAACATGTTAAAAGAACGAATAACATTAAGGACATGTTCCTACTTCTTTGGACTTTCATCATATACAAAATGGTTTTCATTGTCTGAATCACATTCTCTGTGACATTTCTTAGTTAGTCATTTTATAGAGCGAGAATCGCTCTATTTATTATTTGACACTAGAAAAATAAATTATACCATAGGGCTATATTAAATTAAACATTGAAAGGAGGATAGAAGGGCAATTTTCTGGTGTCTAAACTCCTACCAATGTTTAATTTAAAATAGCCGTTTGGCGCCATTTTTCCTTTGTTTAAATTAGAGAAAATGAAAAGATAACTAAAACAAAAAAGTTTGCTTGAAATTTATGAATTAGAACAGCAAAGTTTTATTCATACCATTCATGCTATCTACGAAGCACATAGTGCAATCGCTACTCGCCATTGTCTGTCTGTGTGTAATGCCGTATGTTATGATGAGCATTGCCCATCAGCATACGTCAAGGGATTCAAAAGACCTATTTCTAAACAAAAGGTTCAATTACACCAGTGTTTACTCTTTATGTTATTTGTTCTTTTATATATTTCTATATAAGTGTCCTGTCATTGTTTACCGGTATCTATTTCCCTTTTCTCCCTTTTGTGTTTTTTTGGTTTCCTCTTTTCAGAGGTTGCGTTGCGCATTTCAATTTCCTTGTGGGTTTTTATAGAGGTCGAGGGATTGGGAGGTAACGATTGATTTTATTCAAGAGGCAGCCATCGCTTTCATCTAGTCGCAGCAAATGTAAAGTTTGAACTGTGTTCTTTTCATTGAAAAAGCCATATTTTGTTCATCCCTTGTATATGTTTCTATCACCCGCTTTATTGGCCGAATTGTATATGGCATCACTCTAGTGTTGGACTAGCCTGCTGAAGATGAGGAGATCAGGTTCGAATCCCGGTCGGGTCTACTGAGGGTGATTTTTTTCCCACTCTCTGTCCACGCGAACCCGGCTATATTGCCTCTCAAATGCTTCCTTCCTCATCCCTACCATATTAGAATAATTATCATACAGGTGTACAACCTGAACAGGTAGTAAGACGCGGTGATAAAATAATAAAAAAATGTTTTCATCCCTTGTTCTTGAACCTACTTCCATACATAACATAAGCAAATAAAAGCCAGTTGTCCAAAAATATCACAGTTAAAAGCTCTAACCGTTAAAATCCAAAAGCTGTTTCATAGCCACCCCCTGGGTTTTACTTGTGACCTTGAGAAACTTGGGTAGAACGTCTTGCAGCTTTAAGGATTGAGAAGTATTCGTCTTGCTAAGCATACTGGCCATAACTTTACGCTGTGGGTCTCCAGCGACCAAATCCCAATTGCTAAAACCAGTGACTTCTTCAGGCACTGTAGGACTGTTGCTGTGTCGCCGAAGATTCCATCTCAACTTGAATACTAGCGTAGTTGCTGAACAGATAAAAATAAATAGTTTGAAAGTTATTTACAGTGCATATTTGCTAAAGTTTGAATTAAATATGCATAAAATCCACTTTATTTTGAACCTGAATTTCAACCTGTTATCTGACAAATACAGAAAGTTTCAATTATGTATAAACTTTTTCTTTCTTAAAATGAAAAAGCAATATTTCAAAAAATGTAAAAATCATGTGTGGATGTAAATGTTATCAGAAGATGGAAATATGTGTCCAACACCTTAGCTTAGTTGGTAGAGTGTCTTCCTACTGGGTTAAGGGTCCCAGGTTCGATTCCCGGCATGACCAAAAATGTATCATTGATGAAGATATGGGTTTTCCCTTTCACATTGATAAATTAACAGTTGGGGACTAGATGTTGTGCCTATCCTAGTCTAAAGTTAGATTATAAGGCAGCAGTGGGTATGGAACAGGGTCAGCTCAGCCTCGTGAGAACACATGAGGAACGAAATGATTAAATAAGTAGCAGCTCCAGTCTAGAAAACTGAGATTAACGGCAAATGTTGGCATTATCTTCGCCAATATGCGGCAGCCACCCAGTCAGTCGATATAACTCGCTTGCAGGCTGACACCAAGGAATTTTTTTTTCAATCCTGATTTTGTTGACATTAATTCTTTATTTGCTATAAAAAGTGAAATCACATTCATTTAAGTGATAAATTAATGGTCTGGGATATGGTTGTAAGGTTTGTCTTTTAATTATGTTTGGTTAAACCACTATTAATTACCCTAATCAATATTTAAAAAAAATCAAATTCAAAAAAATGAAGATTTTCTCCCTCTTTCGAATCTCAAACCTTGAATATCCATAAAGATTTGAAGATTTGAATAGCCTACCCTTGGTTTTTTATAATTATATTTTTAAAATCTTGTTTAGTCATCATCATCATCATCATCTGTTGCCAGCCTGTGCTGGGTAAAAATATAAAATGTCTTTATCTTCCTTTTTTCTTCTTCTTTTAATCTCTTCCGTTCTTTTCCTCTCACTAAGAAATTTTATGTTATCTGCTCCTTTCGTCTCTTTCTTGGTCTCCCTTGCGGTTCTTTTCCTATATACTTCATCTCTCCGTCATTCTCTTTGGTGTTCTCTTATTTTCCATCCCATTACATTCATACCATCTCAGCCTTGCTTCCTCTAACATCTCATGTACTCCCTGTACCCCACTCTTTCCCGGATAGCTTCATTCTTAGTATAATTTTTTTTATCATAGCATATTTTATGAATAATCAACCCTCTTTGGTGGCCACATGGTCTGACACGCTACTCTTGCAGTAGACTAGACTGCCAATGATGGGGAGATCGAGGTTGATCGGGTGTACTGACAGTGGTTTTTCACTCACTCACTCACTCCTATAAATACAACCTTCCTAATCCCTAAAAAGTAAAAACCATTAGCGTAATAAGTATATAAGTGTATAAACCAAACGGGTAGTAAGACGTGGCGCTTAAAAAAAATGAATCCCTAAATTTACCACATTCAAATGTATGTGTGATTTTTTTTTAAACAGCCACATAAATTACAAACATTGCTTGTGACCAAGTATTTTACCTAGTAGCACTATCAAATAGGTTGAGTTTTATACTAAACATACTTACAAGATTTAACCTCCAGTATAAGTTTATCAAGGTCTGGAGGAGATATTCCCCAAACAGCTGTGGAATTTCCTCCTAAAGAAATTACACCGATATCTTCTTCATCATAGCCAGAGAGGATGGTGGAAGATTCTCTATTAGCTTTATAAATATTTATCATTTGTGACCACTGCTGCTCGTTGATACTAACAAAGGGTTTAAATTTAGATCAATGGTATGCAAAGAGATTGAGTTCAATAAAAATTAATTTCATGGATAACTACTTTTAGAAATGACAAAATACTACCATGGATACTTAGAATAACATTCCAATGAATTTTAAGACCCTGGTTACAAGTTTTTTTCCACCTGTTTTTACCACTCTCAAAATGTTATAAGTTATTCTTATTTAAGTGGATAGTAAAAATTAATAATGAAATTTCACGATAAAAACTAAAAAAAATTTCAATTTCAAAAAATTTAGAGTAGAGACCAATAATTATAATGAAGGGTTAAAATCAGGGATTGAATATTTGATTGCTTGATTTTATATTTATAAAATTATTTTCTCAAAAAGTGAAAAAGGTTTCTTTATTGAATTTGGTTGGAAAAAAAGTAGAAGTATTTTTACCATTAGTTTTAATGGTGCATTTTTCTGATCCAACCAGTTATACAAACTAACTTTACTCTAAAACAAATATGATATAAAGTTCTCCGCCTGTCAATTCATTAGTGTGAAAAGGATTTATTGAGACACTTATTTGACTTTCCTCTAAAGTACTAATACCTAAAAATACTTACGTGTTCTTGTGTTCCTAGTATATAAAACACAAATTGGTGATCACATAGACTAACATAATGGATGTGCCAACAAGGTCGAGGTTTGTACAAAGTTTGCTTTGTTTATGAACAGTTTTTCTCTAACTCGACGCTCATCCAAACCCCATTAGAAGACTCCCTAATTTGTGGTAAATAAAAAATTACCGGATTTGGTAAATAAAAAGTTGTATTTTGGTATTTAAAATCAGTAAATAAAATGCCCTGTGAAGCTACGACAAGCCTAGCCAACTGGTAGTGGAAAAATATATGACTTGAATAAAAAAACTGACCCAGGCCATAGACTGGAAATATTAATGGATGTAAAGTAAAAATAAAATGCCTATTTTGGCTAAAAAACTTAAAAAAACACTAAAATTCAAGTAGTATTTTAAATATTTGCCTTTCGTCACAGTATGACTATCATAAAAGCCAGATCAAACACATATTTTACTTATTTGCCATTGGTCTTTGGTTGAGGGAAATAATTTTTTTTATATGAAAACTTTGATTGGTTACATGAATTTTAAGAGTAAAAATTGCAATAAAAAAAAGCAAAGAAATATGACATCTGCTACTCAATAAAAATATGTCTAGCTATTATATCGTTAATTCTTATAAAAATTTACTTCCTAATTGATTATTCTTCATGTATAAAAGGTACAGAATTTAATTTCACTAAAATATTCAATTTTAATTAATTTCGCATGTGTAAAATAAATTTAAAATGAACTTTAAAAATATTTTTATATCCATTTTAACATGCTAGTGAATGTTTGTAAAAATATCTCTTGCGATATTTCGGTGTCTCTAATCATCAGTGTAAATATGTGGGTAGCCCAAATAGGTATTAAGATGTGGTGCACATAATAAGAACACAAGGCAAATTAGCTCTATAAATAATTACCTTTTTATATAGTTTGCCTTCATAGTGTAGAGAGGAGTATATGCATCGATGCTAAGCGAGACAGAGACTTCATAAGGAATATTGGGTTTGCCCACTTGCCTTCCCAAGGCAAACACCAAGAGGGGCAACCAGATCATGGCGATTATCATAATCTGAGCCCCGCCACCCATCAGGTACTTGAATAAAGCTCTTCTCTTGACTCCCCTGGCTTGGGGGTACTTCAACTCTATGCGCCGACTACACTTGGTTTGAAACACATTGTTGAAGATGTCCTCCATCTTGAGCCACTCAAATACCGACATGGACGTATCAGTCCACATCCAATCCATCAGAGTCCTCAGCTCATAAAGGAATGGCAAATTAAGATACCTAAAGAAACACACTACTTAGAAATCTGAAACTTGTAAAGCTTAACAGAGTAAATCTTACAGAATAATAATTTTAATAAGATGACATAGTTGGAGATGATGATTTATTAGTTATATTTATGAAACATCTAGGCATTTGACTAAAGTGACCCAGCCACAGGCTGGGAACAGTTGATGATTATTTATAAAAACACCTAACAAATAATACAAAAACATAAAACTGTATTTTAATGAAAAGGGACACATTTTATAACTAACAACCTGACAAATTCATGCAATAAACCATATTTAAAAAATAGTGAGCTACCATATTGACCTGAACATAGTACTGCTGCGCATATATTACTACCATAAAATTTTGTTCCACATTTTTAATACGAACTGTGAATGCTTTTCTTGATGCGCAGGCACTCCTAAACGTTTCCTAGATTTCCTCCAAAGTTGTATATCAACCTTGGAAACAACTAAATTGTTAGCGGCCTGCAAGTTTTTTTTTTTGTTGTGCCTTGCGTATTGCTTTTAATTTAAAGTTAATATCGAAGTTTCTTCTTATTCCTCGTTTACTTGAGACGCCCAGGAATCCTTCTTTACAACATGATCACTTATGGGTGATTTTTGAATATCAGTAACATATCACAAATGTTGTCACAAATTAACACTGACCTACTGAATTATCGGATCAGTGACAATGAAGGGTTAAAATCCTATCTCTCGCTTTGTTTTGACGTTGAGTTTATTATTATATGTGCGCGAGGATTCCCGCCGGCCGGCCAGAACAGTTTCATCATGCTACAAAAAAGATATTTTTTTTAAATGAAAAATGTTAAGATGCGTAATGCGCATACAATACAAGTAGAGTTTTTGGAGGGAAATCTTTAGGGAGAAACATTGCACTATATTCAAGCTAATATGGTAACTAACTAATTCTCTGACCTTAAGAAACTTGAAAGTTAACCGCCATCACACCATTCAACCCTACTGAGACACTTCCATACAATCCTAAACTTAACATCCAACCTCCTTCAAAAAAAATTATTTTAACATTTTTCTCTGAAATTCCTGACCTACCAAGGCATAGTTTATCTTTACTTTTACCAACCAAAATATTGTATACATGCCTGTCACCGACCATACACGCCCCATGACCACCCCACCTCAGCTTGCGCACTTTAATTATCCTTAATATGTTTGGGGATGCATATAAGCCATAAAGTTTGCCAATATGTAGCATTCTCCATTCTCTTGTTTGTTCATCCCAAATTATCAACATCACTGTTTCCATTATATGGCCGGGTGAATCTAACAAAATGCCTCCATCTTCCTCTTACCTTCCTCCATTCTTTCTCCTTTAATTGCTTCTAATTCATCCCTTCTCACTTGCATACTTGGATATCTGGTCCTCCCATCTATCTCTTGATCTCCCTTGCAGTATTTTTTCCTACTACATACCATATTTATTCCTATACATACCGTACTTCATCTCCATCATTCTCTTTGGTATCCTCACTTTTTCCATCCTCATTACATGACCTTACCATCTCAGTATTGCTTCCTCTACTATAACATGTACTCCCTGAACCCCTCTTAGGCTCAAATATCTTTCTCTATTCAATTTATTCTCTTATTAGTGTGTGAGACTCCCTAATTGTAAAAAACAAAGGGTAGCATTATAATTTTTACATATATACATACATAAATACACAACTAATCATGCTGTTCCCTTATGGAGTAGGAAAGAAACTGTGAATATCGCTCAGAAAACAACAATTCCGTACTAAATCCAAGCTCACTAACTTTCTCACACACTTCCCTTCACTTCAAAAACATCCATACACAGAGTCATACATGCTCTTTTATTCTTAAAATGCCTAATGTTTATCTTTTTTACACATTCACCTACAACATTTTACCATGTATTACATGGCCTACTCCTTCCTTTTGATCCACACACTCCATCTTAATATTTTGCTGCGTCACTTGATCACCACTCATCCTCTCAACATGCCCAAACCAACGTAAGATGCTTCTGTCACATTTACCTATCGAATTCGCTTTCAAACCACAGTCTTTCTTTCAGCACCCATTCATTACTGACTTTGTCCATACAAGTTTGTCCACATACATTTATTAAATTACTCGTCCCAAATGCATTTACCTTGCTCTTGTGTTTCTCCTGATTAACCCACACTTCACATACATAAACCAAGGTTGGTGTCAACACACTTTTATATACTACCATATTTGCATCTTTTAATACTACTTCATTCTTTGCAATAGTCCACATACATCCAACTACTCCCCAAGATGCAATTAATCGTTTGTCGATTTTACCATCTATCCTTCTATTCTCCCAGAACATGCTGCCCAGATACACAAAATCCTTGTTTAATTTCATTCTTATTTGTTAGTATAACTCTTAAATATTTGAATTTATCAACTTTAGTTATGTAAGGTTGTTTGGTAGGACTTTGGGGCATGTATCGTGCAAGGAAGGGTTGACCCTAGGAATGTTGGGACTCAAAGTGGTACAATAAAGTTTGTAAGGAGGTCAGAGGCCCACACCTGGAAAATTTATAGTCAATTGATGTCTTCAAAAATGTTTATGGTGTTTTGGTTTTCTTTAAGTGATTCAACGAACGACCGAGCGGCCGCCACCACTAGCCATGATAATGCCAACATTTGCGGATAGAGGTTGTTATGTGGTTAAAACAACATACCCTCAGGCTATTAATTTCAGTTTTCTAGACCGAGCTGCTACTTATTTATTCATTGTACTCATGAGGCTGAGGTTTGAGCCTGTTATGGACCTACTGCTTCACAGAAAGATTCTGGAAGAACTGGGGATCAAACCAGGGACATTTGGATCTCTAATCAGAAACTCTGACCCCTATACCAAAGAGCTCGGTCGGTATAGCTTACTTACAGGCTCAAGCCATGGAGTTTTTTTTTTATGTGACTCACACTCAGCCCTGATGAGTTTCGATAGAATGAGACCAAAGTATAGGATTGGGTGGTAGCGGTCGGTTTTCTTTACAAGGTAACTAATAATGCTTTGTCTAGTGGAAGCAGTGGAAGATATAAAATGTATTCCTCTTTCCATTGTGAATGACATTGTGTGTGTGTTCTTTAATTAGTTTATTGTTTTTTACCTTCTTACTGATATCGTAAAAACTAAAAGAATAATGAAATGCCTTACCCTATTAAAAGAACAAAGTTGGAGATGTTGTACTTTTTACAGAACACATTGCCGATGATTCTGGTTGGGTAGCCACACCGTATTTGATATGCAGACAACAAGAAGTACATGCATTTAAACATGTACCATATCTGAGGAGGGAGTCTCATGTTAAACTGCCTGTACACACATGGAAAAATATAACATATCAATTACTAGGCTTTTTAAAAACAATAATTGATGAAGCTGCCGGTGGCAGTGAAAGTAAGTTTTAAAAATATGTTATTGTATCTATAACTGTTTCTTCTCCATACTTTTTTTACTCCTGCATTTCCCAGTAAGTGTGGTGGTTAGTTGTTACTCTTTCTACTTTTAACCATGAATTAGCTCAGGGATATTACATTTTTAATACAATTATTTTCCTTATCTTTTTACTAAGCTATTTGATGATCACGCAGCCTTTGTTTCAATGGGTTAATAGCTATACAAAGATTTACAAATAATTTAATTACTAATTAACATTAACTAGCATAAAAGTCTATAGCATATAGATGTTGGAATGATATAAATTATCATACAAAACATATGCAGCATTGATTTGCTCTGTAAGTATTCCCCAAACTGTAACCTCCCAGGGTAAGCGACATACCACAGAGTTTTATTAATCATAACATATGTTGATATAATACATCTATTTAAGGAAAACCTCTTTTCGCTTTTTTGAGGTATTGTGTATATTTGGAAGAATGTACAGGAAAGGTGGCTAGAAAACCTATTCAAAGAGGTATTGATCGGTTTTCTTTAAGAGGCAGCCATTACCTCTTTGTCTAGTGGCAGCAATGTAAAGTGCGAGCTGTGTTATTCCTTTAATTGTAAAAGCCAGCTTGTGTTCGTTCCCATTTATTTATTTTCTACCCACCTTTCCTGTACCTTCACTATATCTTCTTCCAAATATATATACAAACTATCTTAATATAAGTGATGAACAAAGTCAAGAAGATTTTTATGTGATTAGATTGATTTATATAAGCCTTTTCCTCTGTTATATTCTTTTTTAGCTTATCACCAAGACTTTATTCAAATTTGAAGCAGTTGATAATACTTTCAAACAGATTGGTCACATTTTTCACCCCAAGGGTGATTATCAGTTTGTACCGTGGGCCGGAGATAGATTTAGTAATCTAATTAACTTAATATAGGCCAACAAACAACACTTAATAGTATTTTCAATCCTAATATATACATTTTGTATCTGAAATTGGTATAATCTTTCAAATTTTACTGCTAAATAAAAAGTTTATTAATTTCCCACAAATGTATTATGAAATATTAATGCATACACAATTTCACAAAACAACTTAGTATTATAAGTATGGATTTAAACATATTTTTACTAATCACATAAATACATTAAAATGCAATTGTGACCTTTTTAAATAAATATATGTATTTGAATAAAGCTATTTTACATCTGCCACCCAGGATTTCCCTTAATTTTCCTCCAGGATACTGTGAGGACCACATTTTTAATTAGCGTCACATTTTGCCTGCGGGCTGCTAGATGGACCACATTGCTTATATGATAGCAGATTTTTTTTTTTTATGGAGACCTAAGAGATTGGTATGTTGGTAAGGTGGCCCCAAAAGAGGTATGTGTCTGGTAAAAGTATGTGTTGGAGACAATAACTACTGCAATTAAAGAGAAAAATCAAACAGACACTTTACAAGTTGTAACATTTTTCTGGCTCTTCCCTCTCTTACAAAATTCTCTTAACTTTTCCAGGTTTGTATCAACCCAATTAAAGTGTGATTACTGGCAACATACCTTTCAGTGAATCTAGGTAAGACAAAGAACATCCAGATGTGGATGCCTATGACCAAGATGTAGTGAAAGACGATCTTTCCCACGATATTTTTTCTAAGGTAGAGGGCTCTATCGACGACAATAAGGAAGAACTGCATGAGTAGCATGGAAAGAAACAGCATTGGAACCTTGTTCTCCATTAGATACGTCATTACATCTCCGCTGTATTCTTGCTGTAACAAACACTGCTTTTTAACACCAGGCTATTAAGAGAGATCTGCAAGTTCTGTATGTGTGTACGAGACGGCGGAAAAATGTATTGTTGGTAAAATAGGGGTTTACCCTTTCACAGTGGTTAGTTAACAGTCGTGGGCTTGGTGTTGTGTCTGTTCTAGATTAAGTTAGTTTACAAATCATGTGCTGATGTAATCAGTCAGTTCAGAAAGAGTATTTTAAATATTTCAAATAATAATTTTAAAAACCATGCTTAGTGGAAACATTGAAACAATTGTAAAATAAAATGTTTTATAAATTATTTTAGTACATAAAGTTGTATAGACAAGTATAGAACCATAGTTTTTTTTTCAAACATAAGAACGTTAACAAAAAATATTCAAACTACTATACAGCTTTGAGAATATTTTATATTTTCAATTCGAGTTTGCTACAAATTATAAAAGTGGATTTCACACACCTGTATCTTACAATGATAAAAACCTAGCATTATTACATGTGTTCAAAATTGGACCTCACAAACTATCCATGAGGCCAACACTTCCAATAAACAAACTAAGTATTTTTAAATATAAATGAGATATTTTATATTATTATTACAAAAGTAAAAAATTGCCGTAATTACCAAGTATTTTGGCTTAGTGTAATTTTTTTTTTCCACAAAATTCCTGGACTAGTTTATGTTAAGGGTCACTGTTACTACCACTTCCAATTTTTATAGGACGAGCATTTTAGAAAATACTAACAGGGTTTTCCTCAGTCAAATTTGATAATATTTTAATATCTAACTATTATAAAATAAATTATTGCCTAATTACTTGGAAATAACTAATAAAATAGTGTAGAAACACTGAACAATAATGTAAAATAAGTGACAGTGAAGGAAGTCAACCTGAAAGCATAGTTAGGTTAGGCCAGATAGGAACAAACACACTTCTATTTTCATTTCTTCCCACACTTTACACACTTCCACAGTTATACATTTGTTTCAATTTTCTGAAACATTCCTTTTTCATATAAAAAGACACATAAAACACATGTGTGTTCAATCTCTGTCTTAGTTTTTTTATGTGTCTCTTTATATGAAAAAGTAATATTTCTGGAAATTAAAACAATGTGTAACTATGGAAGTGTGAAGAAGTGTTAAAAGTGTTAAAAGTGTACGGCAATAAGAAATGAAAAGAGAAGTGTGTTTGTTCCTATCTAGGACTAGCCTAACTATCCTTTCAGTTTGACTTCCTTTAACTAATTAATGTAACTTACCGCGAATGACTCAACGCCAATCACAATGACAAGGAAGTTAAGAAAGTCACAGAAAAACATGGGAGTGTAGACATCCACTGTGTGGCGAGGCCTCGGTGCTAGAAGTTGCTTAAAAAACTTCTTAATGGGGTTGAAATATCTTATAGCGCTATCATGAAACATCAAACACAAACTATTCATCTTTCTACATTATATTGAAATAAATATTAAATGCCATTCACAAACATATTAATATGTGTAGTGGAAGAAAAGAGGAAGCTAGTGAGCGACATTTTACTAAACTAACCCAGCCACAGGCTGGAAACAGTTGATTATGTTGATAATATAAAAATCTCAAGTTTTATATTTTTTAGCATCATCCAGCTATCACCAAAAAGGTGAAGAATAATGTCCCTGTCACTAAATAGAATATTATTTGTTCACTTAGATTGTTGAGTTATACGTACGTCAGATTGATGATGGCAGGGTAGTAGTCCATGATGTTCTGGACCTCTGTCCTCACCAGCACTTGTTTACTGAAGTGAGGTTGGTAAGATGGTGTACCCTCAACAGGGTTGAGTAAAGAACCACCACGAGTGGTCGCCTGATAATCAAAACTCAAAATATTTCATGAATCTATGAAATAGGTCCAATACATCATAATATATAATTAAAATGATTTATTTCTTTTACGTTTTAGCAAACAAATTCCTTCAATATAGCTTATTCCACTACTATGCATTCTTTCCACCTTGTTTATAAACATTTCTAAATCACTAGGCAAGTATTTATTTTATAAACATACGTTTGGATCATTATCGTCATGTGAGAATAGCGCCATATCCAAAGAAGTGCTCTCCACAATAAACATCTCCTCTTTTTTGGTAAACCTTACTGGGTCCTCATAGTCAGACTTCCACAGTCCCAAAGTCTTCAACATTATTCTGGAAGGAAACAAAAGCCAACATATAATCAAATATTCATTCAGGAGTCGTTAGCAATTTTGAGTGGAGGAGTTGGTAAAAAATATACCGATTCTTGACTCTGGCATCAAAATAAAAACTTATAATACTATAGCATATCTGGTAAATATATCATTTAAATTTAATACTTTTCATTCTTTAGGAACAATATTTGTAATTTGGATTAACAAAATTATTTAAATATACATCCACAATGCCAAATAAGCTTCTCATGAAGTCATCAGTGTTGGAGAATTTTACTTAAATTTGTTATGACCTATTACTAAATATACATTAATAATTTCTGAAGGAATCAGGAATGGAGTTGAGGGCTTGACATAGAGCTGTAGGAAAAACCAACTTTTACTGTGGTCCATGTTGTTATTTTACTATATTATTTTAGTATTACTTCATATGACCGCTGTGGCACAGATAACATTACATATAAGTATATAACACTTGTTTTATTAACTTTTATACATGTGAAAAAGTTCCTTCATACCTAAATTGGAATGTGGATATTTGTTCTTTCATTTGTTGCTGACCCTTTTTCCTGAGCTTTATTATATGCATAGATTTATTGGATAAAATAGTACAAGCTTTAAATATCAACGATTTCTATAATTATTTTGATACTATATAAAATCAATTTAACTTGAGAGATTTGACTGTTCGTCTCTGAATATTTACAAGCTACAAGTATAATATATTGTAATGTAATGTTTGCACTTACCTGTGGGAAAAAAGGACTAGCAACAAAACCAGGTCGATGAAGAAGTAGTTTGCATTCTGCTCAATACCAATAATGCGAGGAGGGTAGAGGGGCACATTATCAGACGTGGAATGCTGGTTCCAAACTATTAAGTCAAACTGGTACAAACATTTCACAATCACAATAGTCTGAAAAAAAACCAAATGAATATATTCAACTGCCATCTCACTCACGCATGCACCCACACCCACACACACACACACACAAAACTAAGTTGATCATTACAGGTCATATTTTTACAAACTCTTATTTAACACTTTTTTTTACCACTGCGTCTTAATACGGGTTCATGTTGTATGCATAACTATTAATTATGGTAATGGTTTTAGGGATTAGGAAGTTTAAATTTAAAGGAATTGTACTCGCATTTGTGTGGAGGGAGAGTGGACCATTTTGGAAAAACCACCCTCAGTACACCTTACCAGGAGTCGAACCTTAATATCCCCATCATTGGCAATTTAGTCTGCTGCGAGAGTAGTGCCTTAGACTATGCAGCCACTGAAGAAGGTATGTTAAAATTAATATCAAACTATTTTTAAAGTTCATTGTAACATTTAAATAAAACAAAATTGATTACTTTGTCTTTTATATGCGAATAATGGTAATTTATGTCTATTTTAATGAGAATTAACAATAGCCATAGATACTGTACATATAACTACTTAGATGCAGACAATATTGTTTTTTGCTTGAAATTGTCATAAAAAAATAGTACAAACTACACTATTATAATATTTTTTTTAATATTCCTATTACAAATCAAAATTTTCAGTAAAAAAAAAAAGATCCTATACCAAAGACAAAAATTAAAAATCAAGCAATAATTTTTCTATCTATATCAATATACCACGTGATATTATATTTGGAAGAAGGTACAAGAAAGGTGGATATAAACATATAAAAGAAACAAACACAAAATGGCTTTTACAATGAATATAACAACACAGTTCACACTTGACATTGCTGCCAATGGAAAAAGAGGTAATGGCTTCTCCTAAAAATAATCGAGCGTTACCACCCAATCCCATGACCTAGGTTTAATTCTATCGGAACTCATCAGGAAGGAGTGTGAAACGCGCAATGCAACTTCCAAAGAGAGGAAATCAAGAAACAAAAAGGGGGGAAAAAAAGGGGAATATGGTGAAGAAAAATAGGTTTTCCTTAAAGAGATATATTGTGCTAGTTTTGAAATAATTATATAAATGATTAATTATTAATGCTCACAGTTGAACATTTAGGATTTATAACAAAAAGGTTTAATCACTTGTCCACCCCTAAACGACTGGTATCTGTGATCAGCAAGATCGGAAACAAATTATTGGCCCAGCCCTAGGTAAAATAAAATTACATTATTGTAAAGTGTTTCCATGCTGTTTTCATAGAATTAAAAATTGGTAATTGATGAGAAGGATCGGTGAAATTTTCATCAAATTATGCAAGAAATTAATCATTTACACTTTGTTTACTCTTAATGGTAATAAGTCTCCCTTGATGGGTTCCCCTATGGCGCAGTTTATAAGAAAGGGCCATACTGTAAACGGTCAAGATATAATTCATTCTTGACCTTAGTTTACTTGGACGACAGCCCAAAAAGTTACTAGAAACTGTCCCTAATATATTCCTATACCAACAGCTAACATCTTTTACTTTGGATAGCTGTAATTAAAACAGATGGTAATATATGAATGTGATAGTCAACCACAGTAATTTAGGCCAATATCATTTATGTATTAATTTGAGGTCGGACACAAAGCTTAGTTATCGTTTTATTCCACTTAAAAAAATTATTATTCACAGCACTTCCACAAAATAGCTTTAAAATGGTGACCGACAAATTTAAACCATGTGATTGAATGTGACGGAAACAATTTCTTTATAATGATGCACCCATGCAGTGGATGAAAATATCTGATTCATTTAAATATTTCAAAATATGATAAAATAATCATAAAATAATTTACTATATATATAAAAACAAACAAGTATTTTCTCTTTTCCAAGTAAATATGACGCCTGTATTAAAGGGTATTAATGTATGCACTATTGTTTTGAGTTGGATAAAAATAATGAAATAGTATGAGAAAACTTAAATTTAAGTTAATTTAAATGTAAAATATAACAGGTAATTAAAAAATTTCACATTTATAAAAAAAACAGTGATCTTTTACAAGTGTTGGCAACCCAAAACCTAAACATGAGAATTTTGAATTGTCATCCAGGTAAAAACCTTTCATAAATAGACTCTAAGACTGCTTCCTTTCAGGGTAAATAGAGTGTACATTTTATCAGACACTAGACTTGCCTAGAACATACTGTCACTCTTATCATGCTGTAAAAGCCACAGTATTTGTCCAACTACACTAATTACCTCTGTGTAAGCAAGAAGAGTAACCCAGAAGGTTTTGCTGGGTCGTGGGATATTGAGGGTCCCCCACAGAAACACCATGAGGGGTAGAGGCAGTGACAGGATGCTGGCAGATTTCATCTGATGGATGAAAACTGCCAGATAACTTATGAGCTCCGAGTGGGACAGTAACGCATAGTAGAGGGCAATGAACATCTGCACGATGGGAGGCTGGTCCACTGTCCTAAGTAGTAGATCGCTCCTCATATCAACACTAAAAAAATAGTAAAGATATGTAAGATGATATAGCTTTATTAATTGTTAAAAATTATAGATGAGCCAAATACACCATTTTATGGAAAAGAATCCTCATTTTACCTTCAAATCTCGAATTTGAATCCAAACTTTGTAGAAAATTACTAACATAAAAGGAAATATGAATATAGCAAAATAATATAAAATAGAAATAGTAGCTAAATATAAACTTTTCCTTTTTTTGTTGCTAAAATGAATTCATTATAACATTCATACATTCAGTTGAATGTTAAATTAATGGCCTGGCACCTGGTTGTTAAGTTTTTTCCTATGATTATGTTGGGGCTGAACCACCAATAAACAGTATTAAAGCAGTAAAACAAATTTTGGTTAAAATTTTCTTTATCTTGAATACCTTTAAGGATTTGAGGGTTCAGGGGTTTGAGGTTTCAAAGGTCACATTCCTAGTAAAAATACATAAAGGTTGTACTATGTTACCAAGCTGGGGCGGCTGCCCAGGGGGCACCATCTAGAGTTGGGTGCCAACCTAACCTAACATAACCTGGCCATAACAGTGGAGTTGATAAGTGTAACAATCATTGGTGTTTTAATACTAACATGAAATTTGACATATAGATATAGTTTTTTTTGTGATGAATAAAATAGGATATAGTGCCACTCTTAAAAAGTTCTTTCACATCCACCATTTTGAAAAGATGGTGCCCAAACATGGTCATATGCAATTATCTTGAAAGCCATTCATTAAATGAAAGTGTTAGTAGATATGAAAAAAAAATTAATTGTATACAAAACATTTTCTTATAGTTTTCTTTGTAATCCTAACCATTTTCATACATTCTCACTGTGAAAAGTTTGGATTGATTATCATTCGTAGAGTTTCCCTTTAGATTATGTTCTATGTTCCTATCATGCCCAAGTTGTTAGGTTTGGAGTTGTTTGGCTTGGGGATTATTTTCATATTTTACTATTATTCCCAGTTATATAAAGCGACGCAGAACAGTAAGACCGCCAGGGCGTAAAATTTACCTCGAGCCGCTCCTGTTATTAGTAAATGATATTGTCAATATGTGTTAATGTTTATACTTTTATTATTGCTTCATTTTCTACAACTCTTATCATATTTTTTTTTTTCATTTAATGAAATGTTATAACATATCTAATCAAGGCAATCTGTTTCATTTGTATAGATATAGAACTGACAGCTTAAGAGAACTGTAAAAAAAAAAAAGTTTTTCATTAATGAGAATTGGGCACATAATTTTTAATTACCATAGGCACTTAACAAAATAATATTAGTAAGTAAGGTGAAGTTTTTTTGTTTTTATTATTAAATATTATTTTGTAAAAAACACAACAAACAGTTTTGGGAGTAACCTGGAAATAAATATCACTATTATATTTGTAAGAAGGTATAGGAAAGGTGGGTAGAAACATATAAAAGGAACAAACACAATATAGCTTTGCACAATGAAAAGAACACAGTTCTCAATTTACATTGCTGTCATTGAATAAGATGGAGTTAATCACGAAGGAAATGATTTCACTTAGTTGGTCACCCTTTAAACTGGTTTTACAAAATAATCAAGCCTTAAACTAATGAAATGTGAGAAGTTTTGTTATAGCGTTTAAAATGTGACACCTTAGTTATAAAATTAGTTGGTAAAATATTACAAAATATATATAAGAATTAAAGTTAAATTAAAAAATAGATTACTAAAAAATTATATTAAAAACATTTAATGTAGAAATACAGTAAATAAGGTAAATTGTAAACATAATACACATTAAAATTGTTATAAGTAATACATTAAAACTAAAGTAGTTGTCAATATTTTTATCGGTGAGGCTTCATAACAATTGTCGAAGTCAGATTTTTTTCTAAAAAGTCAAAGCTGATATATTCTTTGAAACAAAGTCAAAGTTTTGCACATTCCTAACAATGTGCGAAAGATAAACATTTATGCTTTTCATGTTTTTTCATATTCGGACTCATTATTCAGAATTTGTAGGTAAAATGAAAATTTGGATTCAAGAAAAAGTTTATTCAACCCATCTCTGACTGTAATACTCACTCAATAATGTGATCCTTCTTGGCCGTTTCTTCAGGCAAATCAAGCAACTCGATGGATTTGTTTATGTCTCTCCCTGGTAATGGAAATGGTGGTTGTGATGACTTCAACCTAATAACAAACAATAGCAGCACAAAATAGGTCACAAACAGTTCAAAAGAAATACAAGTTTAAGTTGTATTTATAATAAGAAGCAATGCACAGCAAAGATCATTAATCAAGAATTTATTTGAAATGTTGAAACATCTCAAAAGTGTTTTTACACTAATTCATTTTATAAGCCATACTTTTTACAATGGTATTTTTACCGTCAATAATAATACGTCCATCCATCCTGAAAATAATTTGTTCCTTTAGTTTAATTGGTACAAAATAAATCAATTATTTTCAAGTCACGCTCACAACGGCAGCAACCAATTTAACTTGATTGGATCGAATAACAATAATTTAGGGATGAGTTAATTTAACAATGATGGTTTAATATTTGGAAAATGTTTGCTAAATTTAAGAAATCTTTAAATATTCTTCTTAGGATACCTTGTCGAAAGTAGTAAATTTGAAAAGCAACATAGCTTCCAACAATTTTACCTTTCCAGGAACTGAATCCACTAGTTTGTTGGTGAAGGTGGATTTAAAGGATGTGCAGTTGATAAGTATAAGCAATAAAAGCAATGCTTGCCTACTTGAAGATAAATACAACCTTATTTTATGATTATATCTCTAAAAGAAAAACCTCTTTTCGCTTTACGAGGTACCTTTTATATTATATTTGGAAGAAGGTACAGGAAAGGTGGATAGACACATATAAAAGTGACAAACACAATATGGCTTTTACAATAAAAGGAAGAACACAGTTCACACTCATCAGGGAGGAAATCCGCAACGCAACTTCCTAAAAGAGGAAACCAAAAAACACTGGAAATTTGTAAAGAATTATATGTGTCCAATCTTTCTTCACAAATTTCCATTTTCTTCCTTTTGTGCTTTTTGGTTTCCTCTTTTAGGAAGTTGTGTTGCGCATTTCACAATCCTCCCTGATGAGTTCCAATAGGATGAAACCTAGGTTGGGTAAAATGGACGATAACGATTGCTTTTTTTTCAATTGGCAGCAATTACCTCTTTGTCCAGTGGCAGCAATGTAAAGTGTGAACTGTGTTCTTCTTTTCATTGTAAAAGCCAGATTTTGTTCATCCCTTTTATAAGTTTCTATCCACTTTTCTTGTACTTTATTTCAAATATATTATTTTATGTTTACAAATTTATTTTAAATCGCAAACCTAATATATTTTATAATTTTGTTTGAGCTTCGTATTTGACAAGCGCGACGGTGAGTTTGTATTGCCCGCCACAAGGACCTACTAGAATCCAAACTTAAACTTGCTTCTAAAGCAATAAAATGAAGAGAGGGATGAAAGGGAGGGAACAAGGGCAAGGCACATGCGTGTCCATGGAGGGAAAATAAGCAAAATTTGAACTGTGCCTTGCTTATGTGGAGTATTTTGGCCCATGAAAGAATATAATAGTAAAATAGCTACCGAGTGCTATTGCTCAATGTTGGATCAGTTTTACATCACTCGTGTGTTCAGGAGATCTCTAACAGGTATTGGTTTATATTATTAAAATTAAAAAAAAAAAAAGCTTTATTCTTTGTGCCATATTTTTTTAAATGAAGCATAAATTTATGTATTCAACATGATAATTAAATACATTTTAACCCACTAGAATTATTTAACGAAAGAATTTAAAGTCCAAAGATAAAACTTAGCCTTTGAACATTTTAACCCCTGATCTCACATCCAAAACTATCGAGGTCACCAACTACCACAGTGCCCCTCCGTTGGAGATATGTGACAAATAAATTAATGAAGGATAAAGGGTGTTCAACTTCACTTTCCACTGTTCAATGTTCCTTCCTCACCCCTCAAGCAACCATGTCCTCCCTATCAAGTGCCTTACCCCTGGACCCATGAGCAAATGGTCTCAGGCATCATTCTCACAATAGACTGGACTGCCAATGATGGGCATATAAAGGTTTGAATCCTGGTCAGGTGTAATGAGGGTGTTTTTCCTTAATGTTTTCTCTCTCTTCCTCCACACAAATCTGGGTACCTTTTCTTTTAATTCTACCTTACTCATGTCTACTCCATTAGCGTAATTAATATGCATGCATATAACTCAAATGAGTAGTGTGACCCGGTGTAAGAAAAATGCTTTTATGCTTTTTCTTGCTTTTGTTAGTTTTAAGTTTGTATTTGTGTTTAAGACACAATTATGATCCTTCAAACCCAAATAATAGTATTAATGAAAGGCAGTAGCCAAATGGTCAAATAAAATGGAACAGCTAATAATCAAGTGTGAGCAGACTGCCTTAGCAGATGTAGGGCTCTGTGCACACCTGTTTGTGGGCCCCAACGTTACTTGCCCCCCCCCCCCTCCCACAAATAGTTAAAAACATGATTTGTTTAATATTATTACAGTAATTTGCCCCTCTGTACCAATTTCCACCCAAATAAGGTAACAGGAAATGCCCTGGTAGGTATATACAGTGCTTAACTTCTGACGGAACGGCATTCCAGTACCTCTATTAAGGCAAACATGAAATTCATTCAAATATAATCATATTGTCGTGGATTTTAAAACATTTTCTTCTCTTTTTAGAAGAAAATAATGACTTAAAAACAAGTCTTTTGAAGCTTACATTTTTTTTTTAATCTGGGGGGAGGGCAGACCCCCTGGTAGTGCGTTCCAGTACCTAAAATTTTAGAAATCAACCATTGGGTTATATATATATATATATTAAATTAATGCTAGAGGCTCTGTTTTTATACCTAAAAGGGTTGATTTGTCCTCGACTCTTTGTTCGATTTTCTTCCCAATGAACTTGATCTGTATAAAGGTTCAAAGAACTGTACCAAATTAGAATTAAATCAGTTAGTGAGTTCAAAAGTTATAGTGAAACATATCCACCACAGACAGACCAATGCCAAATTGGTGGAGTTAAAATGGAATACTTGCTTCACTCGTTCAATAAATCAAATCGTGTGATTATGTTTTTATTTATTTTTAGACTCTGACAAAATTTGCTAGTTCGCCTATACAATACGAGTGTGCAATTAAAAATTTCCACCCCAACTTGTTTTTTTCCCTATGTCATCTAATCAAATGTGCCCCCTTCCCCCCTCCCAATACCCTCTAAATCACCAGGCCCTGTGCAGCTGCACCATTCGCACCACCCCTAAGGCAGCCTGAGTGTGAGCATCAGAATACAAAAATGAGTCAAAGGGTTACTTTTAATTTAATTTAATTTAGCACCGCGTCTTACTACCCGGTCGGGTTATACGCTTAAGTACTAATTACACTAATGGATTAGAATTGGAAGGTTGAATATAGAGGAAGTGAACCCACATTTGCGTGGAGGAGAGTGGAAAACCATTTAGGAAACCACCCCAGTTCACCGACCGAGATTCGAACCTCGATCTCCCGTCTCGGGTCTGACTCAATACGACTGGCGCGTTAGCCAACTACGCCACCGAGGCGGGTCAAAGGGTTTACTGAGAAAAGGGTTACAAAATGAAAATACCAATTTTGTTACTATTGCTACTCTTACCTGAAAATAATATTTTATGATGGTGATTTTAAGAAGATTTAAAAGAAGCATGAATGCATATTTATAATGATAAATATCCTCTACAGAGGGTTAAAAGTGTTTTTTTTTAATATTTGTGAAACCCTAAAATAATTATTTATAAAATTTAAACATTTGCATTATCTTCCAAGAAAGTCTAATAATATTTTATAACAAAATATGTGAACTTACATGAAATTTTTTGTTTTGATTAACTTGCCATCTAGTTGTCGGGTGGCCAAAACACTTTCATTTTCTGCCTTGCCCTGTGTAATTTTTTCCTGTGAAAAAAAAAATTTGGTAACATAGGAACAGTTGAAAACATAATATATTACCAAGATCAAACTTTTTTTCATTTTACTATAAAGATGCTAAAGGAAAGTGTGGAAGCAACAAACAAGATAGAGACAATATAACAAGGTTGACCGCTGAAATGAATGTATGTCACCAACTAAATAATAGTTTTTAAATCTTAATTTGTGTGGTAATTTTATTAATTTGACGACAAAGAATAAAACGCAAAACCGTGTGGCCAGCCAAATATCAGTTCTAGTCCAAATGTTACATAAGCATAGAAAAGTTACTAGATTTAACTAACTATTAATACATCAAGCCGTGTTATGTGCAGAGTCATTTTTTATAAATAATATAAACACCTTTAGAAGGAACACTAATAGTATATACCTATCTAAAATGTTATTAATGTAGACCTAAAAAAATATGTTTGTATCTTCTATAAGGCCCTTCCTATGAAAATTGGACTGTAGTGACTGTAGTGTTCTTGGTTTTTTCATTCAAAACAAAGTCTTGTTCTGTTGACTTAAGGTCCAGTTTTCACCCAGAGTGGCTTCTTTTACTACTTAAGCTGAACATACAAAAGCTATTTATAGCTTTGTTCGATTAAAACCAACATATATAATATAATACTGTAATAGCCCAAATATAGTGCAATATATTTCTCCTAAAAATGTCCTTCCGAAAACTGTACTTGTAACATATACCCAGCCTAACTTTTTAACCGAAGAAAAAAAGACATCAGATCCTAAAGAGTCAATGCTGAAAATTTTACGAGTGTCTGCACATTAAGACAAGAATTCAGAGAGCCTACTATAACTTCAAATTTGTTAAGTTTTATCTAGTGGTATATTTAAGACCTTTTATTTTTCATGTAGACACCTTCAAAATATTAGGTTGTATTATGTGTGAGGCCACACTATAGTCAGGACAATACAGTATTTAGAAATAGGTCATATTTTAAAATGTGTCCTTATACTGCTAATCAGTACATACAGAATTTCCTTTACATATAAATGGCAGCCTGTAATATGACCTATTATCACACTTTATACTGCTCGCCAGTAACCACATGGTATAGTATGCCACTCTCAAGTTAGATGCTGATCAGGAGATCAGAGTTTGAATCCCGGTTGGAGTGTAATGAGGGTGATTTTCCCTAAACGGTTTCCCTATCTCCCTCCACATAAATGCTAGTAAATTCTCAATAAAATTTTACCTTCCTCATCTCTATACCGTTAGCAAGTATTGAGTCACAATTAAAAATAGATAAATATAATGTATTTGATATGATTGTAGCCGCTCACACTGTCAGTATCCTTATTCTTGCTATTCAACTACTCTCACTTCAACTCCAAGCTGAGCTTTCCTAGTAATTTCCGCACTTTACTCTGTGGAAAGGTCATGTAATGCAAGTGTGAAACATAGTTTGCATTTCATTGTCTGAGAATTTAAAAAATGTGTATTTTTTATGGGGTTGTTGATAGGGTGAAAAGTAAAAGTCTATTTGGGTTCATATATACTATACATATATGCGCGTTCAATATAAAAATAAATAATGATTGTTTCCAACAATTCTTGTGTAAAAATATGTACCTCAAAGGTGAAAAACAGTTTTTCCTAAAGTAATAACTAAAATTTTATGAAAAATAAAACCACTTAGTCACTTCATGTGTGTCATAGTTTTTACAGGCCATATAACATGCAGTGATGAACTGTATTTTAATAACAAGGCTTTGTTCAAATATATATAGTAACATAGTGTTTTAGGCAGAATATTTATCGATTTTTTATAATTTCAAGTGTACTTAATGCCTTTTGATAACCAGTTTATTTGATTCCTATTGAGAATATTAACACGAATATTTATTCCAGAAGATTCCTCAGGTAGTTACCTTGAGAAGTTTTTTCTCCGCTGCGAGTGAACGAATCACGTAGCGAAAGTCTCTGTTTTCATGTTGAGGTACTGCGTTATTGAAACTATACAACTTTCCACAAACGCCAGCAGAAACTTGATCAAAATCCATATTTTTCTCAACACACCAGATTCTTGTGAGAAAAACAAACACTACTATAGTACAAATATCAGGTAAAAGCATGATTAGTTGTTATTAGAAAATATGTTATGTGGTGGTTTCAAATTTATATCAATTGGTAACTATTCATAATTAATTACTGGTTTACTTTTAGTAACAAGTAATAAAGAAAGTGGCAACACTGATCAATGTGTATGCAATGGAACACCATTAATACTTCTTTTTTAAATGTATAATTTGCTGTAAGTGTGGTATAACTGTCAACTTGGCTGTAATTTGAGATAAAGAGGAATCAAAACTGTACCAGGATAAGTACAGTAATAACAATGTAGGAAATACATTTTACTTTTTACACTGCAATTATAGTACATGAGATAGTAGAGGAAGCAAGACTGAGATGATTTGGGCATTTAATGAGGATGGAGAAGGATAGGATACCAAAAAAATTATGGAAATTAAGTATGTTGGAAAAAGACCCGCAGGGGAAGCCAAGAAACAGATGGGAGGAGCAGATAAAAGAATGTATGCAAGTGAGAGGAGAAGAATAGAACCAATTAAATGGAGGAAGAATAGTAGAAGGATAAAGGAAGATGGATGAATTTTATTAAATGACCCAGTCCACAAGCTGGAAACAGGTGATTATTATTATTATTATTATTATTATTATTTTTAATGAATACAAATAATTGCCTAATGACTTAGAAACAAACATTCTGTCAGCTGTTAAAGGATCCATTAGTGATAAATTTAATTGCTCGAAATACATAGCCAAGGCCATGACCCAACTTTTGGAGCTGTCCACCAACAAAATCCTCCACAGAAGGCTCCAACACAGAAATTAAAAAATTTCTTCCCATCTGTCTACTATTCTTCTTTCTAGGAGTGTATGAAGGTTACTTTTAAATGAAAGTGAAGTCAAAGCAAAGCTTGAAACATACAAGGCAAACTTGATGCTGAAGTCGAAAATAATGTTTTGGTTGATGTCATTTAACACTACTTTTAGTTTTTAAATTATTCATTAATGCCAGGATTACGATCAACTTAACGTTCACATAATGTAACGTTCCCTTAACGTAAATAAGCTAGTGTGTGATCAGGATTCACATAACTTAACATAAGAGCTCGAGCAAAATAAAGATAATGAATTTGGATGGTTTAAAACCAATTTTTCACTAAAATTAAACCTTATCATTTAGGGATGATTAGGTTACAAGTACTTGCAATAGAAGCTTACTGGATGTACAAAATAAAGTGTAACAAGAGGTTACGGCATGTTAAGGTCCATAAGATGCGGACCAACTATACCGAAGATGTCATCTGCATTCCATAAACAAACAAATGAAGTACTAAATAGCCAAGTTGACATGGCTCGCAACATGATTGGCTGGCTAGAACATGTGTACCCTTCAATGTTCATTTAACGTGAAAGTTCTCCCCTAGATAAATATTTTAAGTTAAATGAACGTTAAGTTGATTGCATTGTTATGGCTTTCATTTAAAAAACACAAGGAGAACCTTTACGTTAAGTTACAGTTCGTAAAATTAAGTTGATCATGATCCCGGCATAAGTGCATTTAAGTACATAGAAAGGTGTAGGGAAAAGACAAAACACACCATATTATTTTATTCTTACATGTATGAATTTATCGATGCTTACTTTAGAGATGTCATTTATTCGTTAGTATGTGTTAAAATAACGTTTAGTAACTGTTTTAAAAATTATTTTATGTTGAAATATGTCATATTTAGGGAGATGTTTCAAATCTGTTAAAATTTACTGAAGTTTCTTCATTCTTCCAAATATTTTGATAAAAAAATGGAAGTGTGAAGAGAATATGAAGGAACAGGGTTGACCTTAGTAGACATGGGGCCCTGGGCCAGCTTTGTTTTTGAGCCCCCGATTACAAGTCTTCCCCACCTCCTCCAAATATAGATATAAACTTAATTTTTGTTTAGTGTTATTACAGAAGTTTGCACCTATATACCAAATTTCAGCCATATAACGTATCAGGAAATGCCCTAAAAGGTAAATACATGCAATCATTAATACTAGAAGCTGTGTTTTTATTTAATAATATAATTGTAACAATGTAAATGTAATTTTACTCTACTTGTGTAGTGAATTGGAGGGTTATCCAGACGATTTAGGGTCAAACTGTCTTAAAGACTCTTTTGAAAAATTCTATGGTATCTCACTTTTGGTCTTGATGTCTGAAGGTGATCTTTCCGCTTCATAACCAGAAGGATGATCCAATTTTGAGCCAAATTCCAAATTAGCTGAGCTTGAACTGGTTTCTGGAAACTGCAGCAGATTCACAATAACAATAACATGTATTCACCACAACCCTTTATGTGCATGAGGTTCCTTAGTTGAAAATATAGGTGGGATCCTTGAATCTCTTGAATCATAAGAGAGATTTTTAGATTTGAAAAAAAATAATTTTTTTTTACAAACTTTGAAATAGTTTTAGAACTCTCAAGACGAATTCACAATGAGAGGGCTGTGCGCTAGCTGTGCCGTGTCGTTACCATGCTCTGATTGTTTTAGTCACCATAGTTGTAGACATGGATTAAACAGAGGAAGATGTGATTGTTGCATGTGGTCTTTATCTTGTATCACAAGAGAAAAAAATACTAATTAAAGACTGAACATGATTGTTGTATTGGAAGGTTCTGTGGCCAATGTCAAAGTGTAGATAAGAACCTTCGTGAAAATTCGCATTTGCCGGAAGAAGCTGAACTAGGAGAAACTACACATGGTCAACCATAGGGCGCCCGGATTTAAATTCACACTGACAGGACTGTGCGCCTACCGTGCCGGACCGTGACCTTGGGAAAACACTTTTGAATCACTCCAAGACAACAGTTGGAGCACATTCGGCGTACAGCCCTCTCAGTGTGAATCAAACAACGGTCTTACATGGTTATTCATATGGAAATGACCTGTTTGAGATTATCTGCAGCACAACACAACCGGTGCACAACCCTCTCAGTGTGAATCCATCTTAATACTGCTTATTGGCAGTTCAGTCCTAACACAAGTAGTTATAGGAAGACCTTAACCAGACCCTGGACCATTAATTTAACACTTTACTGAATGTGTAAATATTATAAATTTATAATGAATGCATTTTAACAAAAAATGTTCACATTTAGTAACTCTTTTTTTTTTTTTTTACATCCATTACTGTTTCCAGACGACCTTAATCTTTACTTCTCATTTATACAAGTTAATAAACAATCCTAATGGCTTGATTATGAAATTATTGCACAGTAATAATAACCATACATATTCTAATGGCATAATTTCCTCTTTTTGATTAATTTATGTTGGAAAATTAACTGAAGGGTGTGTGAATAGATTAAGAAGTTAATTGTTTCCACCAAAGTCTTACTTTACTATCTTTTGAGGTTAAACATTGAAAAGAAGACTTAAGGGAAAGGCTTACACACTTTTCAGAAAACTGTAAGCCTCTAAGTTCACAATTAAATACACAACAAGACACATAATTATGAAATTTTTGGGGTACATCAGTCCCTTCATCAGCAAAAGAGGTAAAACACCAATATGAATAGAGGTAGATAATGATCACTTAAATATTGTTGTTGACTAATTTCTTGATTCAAAAAAAGGTTTAGGCATGGATTCTGCAGTTGCCTGTTCAAACTTGTGTCTTATATGAATAAAATGTCGTATTCATATTATATTTAATTATTAAATCAAATTATCTGTTATTGTATTATATATAAATTACTGACTGGTGTGAGTAGGCTTGCTTGGAAGAAAAAGAGAGAAGGTTAAGTATGGTTGACCTGTAGCCATAGTGCCCTAGTCCAGTTGGTGTGTCACCACACTGTTTTCAATAGGGTTCTGCTAGCTCAAGCTTTTTGATCGAGTCAATCTCGAGTGAGTTTCTCATGAATCTCCCAAGTATCGAGCAGAGTTAGGCTTGGGTTGAATAAATATATAATTGTATAACTTAATTATGTAGATAAAAGATGTGTTAACATTTAAAATAAAAAATTAAATTTGACTCATATTTTTAAAAAGATTTGAAATGTAAAATTACTTATTTTTAGATAGTTAAAAAAATCAAGTCATAGTAAATTATGAGATTAAATTGAATATATCTCTTTAAGGAAAATCTATTATCGCCTTTTGAGGTAATTTGTAATATATATTTGTTCCTTCTTCCAAATATACATTACAAATTACCTCAAATAGCGAAAAAAGGTTTTCCTGGAAGAGATATATTATATAGTCACATCCAATGTCCTTTTCCCATGTTTGTCCTTAATGTTATCCCTTTTACATATTCCTATCTAAGTGTCCTATCATCTTTTACCAATTTACTTTCTCTCGCTTTTGTGTTTTTTGGTTTCCTCTTTTGAAAAGTTGTTTTTCAGGTTTCACACTCCTCCCTGATGAGTTCTGATAGAATGAAACTTAGGTCGGGGAATTGGCGGTGACGATCGATTTTCTTCAAGAGGCAGCCAATACCTCTTTGTCCAGTGGCAGCAATGTAAAGTGTGAACTGTGTTCTTCTTTACATTGTCAAAGCCATTTTGTGTTTGTTCCCTTTTATGTTTTCTATTCACCTTTCCTGTACCTTCTTCCAAATATATATTACAAAGATCAAATTTTAAAAATAACGTATACTTGGTACTGCCTCTTACATTTTGCATTCAGGTACTTGATACCATCTTGCACTAAGCTATGTGTCATAAAATCCCTACAGAGAGATAGAGATATCTTTCTACAACTTCTTTTATCTATAAGCCTCATACTCTCAACCTTTCATCAACAAAACCAGTTTACTCAGTTGCTGATCATGACATTTAAATGGTCATCTGTTGCACAACATCCTCTTTGTTGGCTTCTTTTTCTTCCTTATCTCCCCGCGCCTCCCACCTCACCAAACCCTTAAACTTGATCTGCACAAAACACATGCCAACAAGTAGAGAGAGTAGATGAAGAATAAACAATTAATCATTCAAAGCTTGGCTTGAAGAAGAAATCAAGTATTCGTAGAGCCCTAGTTTTCATAAATTCTTTCTCTAGTATGGTATGTAAGGCGCTAATTTCTGGCTATGCAAAACTTCACTATATTAAGATTTTAACCAAAAATTTAAGTTAAAATAGATTGCCAATCATGAATTTTCATTCTTAAATCATCACAATACAACGTTAGGATAATCAAGTCTTGTAGATTATGGTGGGCAGATCATGTGGTGCAAACGGAAGAATTAGAACTTTATTTAGGGTAATGACTGACAAACCCCGTGGGAAGAACCCATTGGAAAGAGGTGGACTGGGCAGAACAAATTCAAGAAGGAAAGGAGGTGTACTTTTCTAGGTGCGGCAAAAAACTTTCGAGTTCCTCATGCTATAAAGTAAGTAGATATGTTCTATACACTTACAAGATCTAGTTCAGAGAAGGAACGGGGGATCTCTTTTGCATGGAAGCCTCCCGTTGAATGGAAAATCAATTCCTCGACGATTGAAGCGGCATAGTTGTAACCTGAATCTTGATCTAAACACAGGTCTGCTGCGTTTTCCATGTCAGTCTTGATTGCTGTGGCTAAGAACTAAGAATAAAAGGATTTCAAAAGCAAGAGTCTACATTCATTGTTCAAATATATTCTTACATGAAATTATGAAATTTCAGAGTATTATTCATGGTTGTATCTTTTTTTTTTGTGGGGGGGTGGGGGATATAGGAGAGGATTTAACCCCCCACCTCCACCTCCCAAAATTACATATAAAGAATTTGTCAATATTAGCTATTAACATAAGATTTGACATTAAATAAATATTAATTTGTTTAAAAATGAGGTGGCCCAATGGCTAAATAATTGTATAATGGAAATTTATAAAAATAAAGAAAAAATAAAAATAAATTAAAACGTGAACATTTATTGAAGAAAGGCCACCTAGGGAAAGAATGGATTTCTTTTTTCTTTCAATTTATTTGTATTATTTTTTCAAACGGCTAATAAGCTGTTAGATATATAAAAAAAAAAATCTTGGACCTAACAGAACTGTAAGCTATTTGTTTTGACCTAGGGGCCATGAAAATATTACTGAGACACTAAGGGCACCGCAAACCATTAAATTTGGGAACCTTGGGCTAGTACTTTATATAATGCACGTCAGTTTTCTTTAAAATAAAATAAACAAGCTTCGGAACTTTACCTTGCTTACTGTTATTCCTCTTGTTTCAGGATTTAAAAGGTTTTCATCATCATCATCTTCATTTTCATCTTCATCAACATCTTCAACCTCATCAAACATGAAGTAGTCACCTGAGTGAACTGCTGAAACCGACATTTTACTTCCTTGTTAATATTGTTGGCTAGTTTTGAGGCTAAAGCTCATAAAAGGAAGAAAATAAATACATTTGGAAGTGTGTTTTAAAATATTTTCGTATTTTTATTGTAGCCAAGAAAAAAATCAGAAACAATTACATAATATTAAAAAGTATTTCTTACTATTAAATTGGTTATTTGGAATAGAGCACTAGGCTAAATCATGGTTTAAATTAGGAGGGATAGCCAGCACACTTACCTTGGTGATACTGGAGTAGAAATTGTTTAGATAGAACACTATAAAACACACAAACACATTTTTAAGGACAAGCTTTCACTGTCACAGACAGCTTCATCAGGCCAAGAGAGTAGACTGATGCTTGGTTGAACTGCAAGGTTGACTGTCCACCTTGGACAGTCTATCTAAACAATTTCTACTCCAGTATCACCAAGGTAAGTGTGCTGGCTATCCCTCCTTACTATTAAATTGAGAAGTTTTAGAAATATTACCATGATATGCACTTAAATAACTATGTATAAATGTATAAAGTGAAGCACAGCTAAAATAAAAAAAAACACTAGCACATATCATAAAAGTGTTTGTAAATTATTAATTTTTTATTCTATTTGTGTTTCATTTTCTACAATCTATTATGTTAATTTAAGTAAACATTATTACATGCTTGAAACCCTTTAATTTATGAATGTAAAAATATCATTAATAAACATCTGCGAAGAAGGTTTTTTGAGTTCAAATTGGATCTCGAATCAAAGCAAATGTATTATTTGTGAATTTCGAATAATTATCAAATCAAATTCTATCCTAGTTAGATATGCTAAAATTAAATATGTTAGGTAAAATGAGCTACACATTAAATAAAAAAAAATATTATATTATTAGTTATAGACACTAGTCCTATAAGTTACCATGTATAAATTTAAGTTCTTCAACATGTTCATGCAAGAATAGTTCACCTTGTCATAGTTAAGTGGTAAGGAAGCGTATAACCCAAAATAAGTAGTAAGACGCAGTGCTAAATAGAAAGTGGTAAAGAGCACCAGTCATCAAAGTTAACACATTTGTTATATTGTATTATCCAAGGGTGCAATTATAAGCTATGCAAAGGTTTTATACAGGCTGTTTTGGTAAAAAAAAAAAGAGAAAAGTGTGGCTTACTCTCCAGTCAATACATTAACGTTTGAAACAGGATGATTTAAGAATGATGGGGGAATACATCTTCTGTCACTTCACAACCCTTGTTTAAGGGGTAATAAGACAAGTTTGAATCAGCGTGCTTAAATTTTCAGTTCACTTTCAGTCTATATAACGCCTTACTATTTTAATATTTCAGTTAAATGTCCCAAATTACCGAGTATTCCAGTATTTTTAATAGGTTGTGAAAGATTATCCATGTTTTCCCGGTTTTAAGGTGTGTGGAAGCCCTGTAACAGAATATTTTCAAATGCATTTACCAGCGTAGTGATTTTCTGGTTCCTTGAACCTAGCCCCTTGGATCTTCTGCTGGGTGGATTTTATACGCTCCATTTTAACCTTGATTGTTTTAAGTGTTTGACGTTCTTGAATCTGTTGCTCCACAACGCGGCTGAGCTGCAATTCTTCTATTAGTTCAGCACCCCTACAAGAAATGACATATTAAAACAAATATATAAGTTCTTAGTTCATTATGAGGTGTGGATTTTATCCTATATCATTATAAAATTAGATGAAAATAATAAATAGAGATGGGAAATGAGTAAAGAAATTTCAACTTTGTGTAGACCAATCATTGTTCTTACTATAGAGCTAATTACTTGTTTGGGCTCATGCATAGTTCATGGAATGAACCTGAATAGATGGCTCATTCATAGCTTTCGGCAGTTGGCCACTAAGGCCACAAACAATATTAAACAAAACCTCTTGAAAACACTTTTCTAAAGTTACTAATGCGGATTTTTTTTTTTAAAGTTGGTAAAAAAATACATTAGAATGTCATTTTTGTGTTGCCACAGATAGGGAATACTAAAGAACCTCGAAGGACACTAAAACATGATATTTACTCAGAAGTGCTGTCATAGTTTGCCCATTATGACATAAAGATAGCTACCTAGAAGCTGTCATAGTTTGCCCATCACAACATAAAGATAAATTATCTACCTAAAGCCAAGTGCTCTCATAGGTTGGCTATCACAACATAAAGATAACTACCTAGAGGCAAGTGCTCTCATAGCCTTCAATTCGTTAATCAGGTGAAGAAAGTAGTAGCTGTTAAAAAGACGGCGCCTGAAGATAAGTGCTGCGAAGCAGATTACATCCCAGGTCACTCCACCTTGGTATGACCTGGTGGGGCAAACTAACAAACAAATAAAGATGTAACTAGAGTTGGGTCTTATCTCTCATTTTACTAATCCAATTCTCGAATACAATTCTCCAATTTAACTTTGAATCCCGAATCCAAATTTGAATCTTGGAAAAAATTATGAATATAAGCGGAAATATAAATATAATAGAATTTTAGAAAATACAAATAGTAAACTAATGTTAACATTATAATCCATTCATTATGAGTGATTTTAAACCACCAATAAACAGTATTAAAGTTCAAAAACAAATTTCACTTGAAAGCTTGGATTTTTTTATTTTTTGTTTTAAAGATTTGAGTCTTAGATCTGAAATTTTCTCAAATCCTCAAATATCAAATATTGTCAGAATTCGAGGATTTTAGGGTTTTATCCCTAGATGAATCAGAAACTTAAAATGAAATCTGGGACTACCAACAGCTATTTCGAGTATCCAACTTGCTCTTTTGATTTTTTTTTTTCCTTATTGGTACATTTGACACAGTGTACCCAGTCAATGTTTAAACAATGAGCACTTTGTCAATCTCAAACAAGTGCACAGTGCACTTCTCGGTTGCCAATGCCAATGACCACAACTTACTACTTTAAAGAGTAGAACAATTTCGAGTTTTCATAAAATGGTTTAAATTAGGAGGGATAGCTAGCACACTTCCCTTGGTGATATTGGAGTAGAAACATTTATTTACTATTTATATTTTCTATTATTCTGTTATATTCCTATTTCCTCTTATGTTCATACATTTTTACAAGATTCGAAAGGTAAAATGAAGATTTAGATTCATAAAAGATTGAAGTAAGTCCATTTCTAATCAAGTTAGTGTTCAATGTATCTAAAACATAATCATCATCATTATCATCAACTGTTTTTAGCCTGTGGTCGGGTCAGTTTAGTAAAATGCCTCCATCTTCCACTATCCTTCCACCACTCTTCCTCCTTTAATTTCTTCCATTCTTCTCCTCTCACTTGAACACTTTCTGCTATCTGCACCTCCCATCTATTTCTTGGCCACCCTTGCGGTATTTTTCCTACATAGGTATTTCATCTCCAACATTTTCTTTGGCATCCTCTCTTTTTCCATCCTCATTACATGCCCATACCATCTCAGTTCTGCTTCCTCTACCAGCCTATGTACTCCCTGAACCCCTACTCTTTCACGGATATCTTCATTCCTAATCTTGTTTCTCCTCGTGACAGCCAACATGCTCCTTATAAACTTCATTCCCATGACTTACACTATTTAAAACACATGTTCCTATAAAAGACATCAAAAAAATAGCTCAAACTATGCTAGCTAGTTCATTAATTATTTGAGTAAATAACATTTCTTTTCTAAACTGATTGATTATATGATGATGAAATACAAAATAAATAAATAAATAATAATTAAAGTATAATCCTGATTATCCGACCAAAACGGGACCAACAGGTGGTTGTGTAACCGAAATGTCGGATAATAGGAAACAAGGGGTGAGGCTGAAACAAAACAAATCAAAAGTAAATGGAAGTGCAGAAGAGATAGGAAATAAGGTTTATTATAATTACTCTATAGAATCAATTATAAAACCACTATTGTATTCATGTACATATGACAATGAAATTTAAATTAATTAAATGCAACTTTATTATATCGTAAGCAAAATGCAAAATTCACTGTTTAAAAACTTAGTGATTTAAGTTTGTTTCTCAGCTTTGTTTCTCTATCGTGAGAGTGGGGTCACACCAGCGTAACATGACATTAGTAGCACATTATATGAATATGTCAGATAATCGGGACTCTACTGTATATTTAAATTAAAAACCTTTAGTATCTTCAGTATTCAGATCCTTCGGTGACTTGCTACAAATAATTCCCAGCAGCTGAACAACCCAACAGGTATATCTGTTTAATAAATGAACATATCAATAATAAATTTAAAATAAAATTATAAATGTGTAGATATGAACCAACTAAGGGTGAGGATCGGGGGACCGAAAAGTCCCTGGAATTGGATGAATGCCCCCCCCAAGGGTTCATCTATAACTATAAAAACTTGTATTGGTTAAAGGTATAGTAAAATTTTCTAAGAGAGTCTCTACTAGAAAAATCAACTTTCTATGTCCTTGGAGCCAACACTATAAAATAACTATATTAAAAAATCTACATGACATTACACTTAAAAGACACAGAACTGTAATTAAAATAATGATGGGTTCTTTGAACCTTTATCAAATCCCTTAAACCCTAAAGGATGTTCAAGAATCAACAATTCGAAAGAACTTCAGATTCAAGGCTCAAACTTTAATTTAAATTTTATTAAATTTCTAGTTTAACTATTTCTTAAGAGTTATTATGATTCATAGTGGTGGTTTAGCCCACCATAATCATAGGGCAAACCTATCACACCCCAAGACCATTAATTTACCACATTAAAACACCAAAAAAATATTATTTTGATTCATATTTTTGATAGCAACTAAATAATATGCAGGAGTAAAATCATAATTGAAAGAAAAAAATATATAATAATATGAATGTGGGAGAGTTTACCTTTTAATGATTACAATGTTTTCTAACGTTTGGATTCTAAACTAAGAACTAAAGACTCGGATTGAATTTTTTTTAAATTTACTTTTTATCACGTCTTACCACCTGTTCAAGTTATACACATATATGATAATAACTCTAATTGGATAGGTATGAGTAAGGAAGCATTTTAGATATTATATACCCGCATTTGCATGGAAAAAGTGGGAAACCATAAAAAAAAAATCCTCAGTAGATCTGAATGGAATTCGAACACCGATCTCCCCGTCATCAACAGGTCAGTTTAACACGAGAGTGACGCCTTAGATCATTCGACCACTAAAGTGGCACTAAAGATATTTTAAGAATTCGAGAAAAAAAAGTAATTTGTTTTAGAGCTCAAATGCTGCTTATTGGTGGCTCAGCACTAATATAATTATTAGAGGAAGGACAAACTTAACAACCAGACGACAGAACATTAATTTAACACTTGACTGTATGAATGGTATAATGAATGCGTTTGGACAAAAACCCATTTTATGTTTTGTCACTATTTCTATTTTCTGTTATGTTCATCTTTTTCTCCAAAATTTGGATTTGAATTTGAGATTTTGAAGTAGTAGATAAAATTAAAATTTGGACTTTAAAATAGATATTCAACCATAATCTAGGAAAAAATTTATACAAATAGGAGTGAACTAACCTCTTACGCTTACATGTTTTCTAAGAGTAGAATCGAGATTCAGGATTAACGGGTAGAATAAAGATTTGGATTTAAAAAAAAGTGAATATGACCCATCTTGAAATAATAAAAATGTTCTCGTTCAGGGTGGTTAAAAATATTTATTAAAAAAGTCATGACTTATCCAGGTTATCGAGACAGCTTTTAAAAAAATGCCTACTTAACATTTTTGCAGTTTTTCTGGATGGTATAGCGGTCAGTTCCTGGCCATGGATCCAGGGGTCCTGCGTTCCTCTCTATCTTTCTCTCTCTATATCTATCTATCTATATCTATGCAGCTATCCATCTATATCTCTATCTTTCAATATCTATCACTTTCTCCCCACACAAAAGTGGATACACTTCCTGTAATTTTAACCTTCCTCATCCCTAACCCATTAGCATAATTAGTACATAAGTGTATAGCCCGAAAGGGTAGTAAGATGCGGTCTAAAAAACTTGAATATTTCTTAAAATGTATGACAAATCGTCTTTACCTGTGAGCCTCCTCGGCAAAAATACACCCGACTATTTGAAAGGCCGTTTTCAGCGTGATGACCCCGACATTGTAGGTCAAGAGAATGTTCCAACGCTGCATTATGACAGGGATAGGCATGAGGTAGGTTTCCCCTCCTTGCCACATGAGTATAAAGGTCCCCACCAGGTAACCGATGGAGAACAGGTTCACCTGGCTAGTCCCCGCCATGAACACGATTCCAAGGACCAGCCAATTCTCTACCATTATAAACACTCTCTTCAACCCATCCAACCACGACCTGAAACAGGTGTACTTTTATCACTACATTTGTGATACATTACTTTATTACCATGTTTATGTAAACAGAGTATATAAAGATATTATAAGTAAAAGGAACTGCACCTACAGTAACCTAGAAATATATTGGCAACCACAATGTGAAAAATTCATTTTTAAATACTCAGGAGTGAAATCTGGCTTTCTAGGTCAAAGTCAAAAGCATCCAGTTAGGGTTGCCACTATTTTATTAATACAAAATGTGCTATGTTTTCTAGTTTTTACTGAAGTGATTCTAATTATTTGTTTTGAGAAAAAAAAACTCCTTGTGTTTTCTCAGTGCGTGCCAACCCTGTATTCGCCCAATGGTAGTATTGTAAAGGGCTATTTTCACGGTAATGAACATGTCATGTTGTACCCTTTTAATGGTTCCTATCTCTCTTTCTTGTACCTTATTCAATATAATTATAACAAGATGACATGTTGAAAAATTTACAATGGAATTCACACTTCGTTTACCTTAAAAGGTAGAATTCTTACCTTGAAAGATTACACTATGACTTTGTTAACATTTTATTTAATTTTTAATTTATCCATTGGACCACCTCATTTATATATATATACTTTGTTAACATTTTAATGAGATAAGATGAAAGAATTAAGATGGCAAGCAAAATAAATTACAAGAGAATGACAATTCGTTTATCCTGAAAGGTAGCAGTCTTACCTTGACAGATTACATTATAATCTTGTTTTATAAGCTATACCAGTGTACCACAGTACTTTCTGTTATACCGCAGACTTGTATAAACAAATTTTAGATTTCCCAACTGTCGATCCCTACTCTTAAAAAGTTCCCAACTTCATAACTCATCAAACATTGAAAGGAGATATCTTTTGAAGTAGATTGTATAGAGAGTTTTATTACCTAATCAAGTTGGTTAGTAGCGCCAATGTCACTAACTACTAGTTTTAAGGCTACTACCATTAGCCTACTAGATACTAGTAGCTTTAAGAAGGTTAGGTAATGTTAAGTTAATCACTTGATAGAGCCTGAAGTTTTTACAAGCCCAAACTTGTTAGTTTTACTACATACAATGGTGGTGAATATCAAAACCAATAACATTTGTTTGAAAAATCCATCATTAACAAATAGCTTTGAAAATACAGTTGCCTTAAAAATCTCAAATCAAGGCCCAATTATACCCTGAAATTTTACAATTTTCCCGGGGGAGTCCTCCAATTTTGGCAGGGGGTATTCCATTCCTCCATTCCCCCCGGTGTTCTCAACATTGCCCTTGTTATCTAGTCACTTGGGAATTTTTTTATGATTTTAGAATGCCTAGAGTTGGGAAATTCATAGTTCCTCGGCCCCTCTCCCCAAAATATATTACGTGTGACATCTCTGGGTGTACCTAGAAAGATAATAAAAAACCATTTTATGTTAAAGCCATTCATTAGTGCCAAAGATCTGGTCCCCTGAGTCGCAATTACAAATTATCTATATTAATACTGGTACAATTTTTGTTTATTCAATTGGAAGGGAAGGGGATGTGAGAAAAGGTCAGTGTTTTTTGCAGTTTTTGTATAAAAAAATTGTTTAGGTCAAAAGAAATCAAATATTTTTGCAAAATTAGTCAAGTACTATCTAAATTCCCTGACATTTCCTTATTTTTTAAAAATTTCCTAATATTTCCCTCTTTTCCTCGACATCGAAAGGTTCTTTAACATTTTTCTCTTCTTCTTGACACCAAAAAATTCCTTGACTTTTCTAGGTTTTCCTTGTCTGTAGCCACCACCTGAGATGGTAATTTTCTTTTCTTATAACATTAAATAAAATCATTTATTTTATTTGATGTGGTTAGCATTTTCTTCCTTAAATCTAGAGAAAACACAATATCCAGCCCTCTTGTCATTAATTTATCACTGTAAAAGGAGAGGAAGCACCTATTTCAATAATAATGAATGTTTCGGGCATGACATACACCCTACTGACTGAGCAGAGCTGAGCTGTTAGAATTGTAACTAAATTTATTTAGGTATCGAAATTGCAAAGAAAATAAACAAGGCTGAGTTTGATAATAATGTACCTTGTGTAGGTAATGAAATCAGGAACAGGATTGACAAAGCCAGGCTGATTAATTTCCCATAAAATGCATCTATTGCTCCCACCGGGATAATTCTCAATAACATATCGTCTTTCTATGTTCATCACTAAGCTTTGCTGGCACACAAACAGGAGTAGCACAAAGTCACCTGAAATAAAGAAATGTAATCCTTGATGTAAACGCTCTATGGATATAGAACCTTCACTCATATAAAACAAGGGTTTTGAAGGATGAAGAGAAAGATTTTTTCAAGTCTTTTGTGCTAGTTCCAGTCATGATTATTAACCAATTTAAGTTTGTTCTAAGCGACATGGTTTAAGGAAACAAGCCCAAATAAGGTATGGCAGCAACTCCTGTTTTGTTTTAATATATGTACAAACATTCCCCAAGAGAAAGGTTGGGAAATTACTAGGGCGATAAAAACTTGGGCTGAATTAAACTAACCTTCTGGAACAGTCCAAAGAATAAACCATTTAAACAGTTTTGTATTTAACCCTAGCAAAATGAATTCAAGTAAAAATTACTTTTTTTTTAGCATCAGGTTTCACTACCCGTTCAGGTTATACTAATTACACTATTATGTTAGGGATTAGGATCGTTGAATTTAGAGGAAGTGTACTCACATTCGCGCAGAGGGAGAGTGGAAAAATATTTAGAGAAAACCAAACTCAGTCCATCCGAATGGGATCGAACCCAGATCTCCCTATCTTCGGCAGTCTTGTCTAGAGCGAGAGGCAAGAGAAGCACCTTAGACCTTAGACCTTAGACCATGCAGGTAATACTGTATTAATTATTTGATATCATTGCCTATTATGAATGAAAGCTAATCCCTTCCAAGATAAAGCCAGAGTTAATTTAAAAGCATTTTCTAAAGTGATCAATAAAGAGCGTCATAGTTGACCACCATAATACATATTCACTTGTTTTTATTTAGTATACAGGCTGGAAATGAGCACATTTGACTTAATTTATTAGAAGTACCTTCATTAGGAATATATGATAAACAATCAAAACAACTATGGATGGGGGCCTTTAAATTTTCGAACCCTTAAGTCTTAAAGGATATTCGAGATTCGAGGATTCAAGACTCAAATTATTTAATTTAAAAAAAAGGCTTCAATTAAAATTTGTCTTAGAGCAATAATACTGCTTATTTGTGGTTCAGAACAAACCTAATTATAAAACAAATTCAACAACCAGGCCTCAGACCAGTAATTTAACACTTAACTGAATGTATGAATGTTATAGTGAATGCATTATAAGAAAGATATTGAAATTTAATTACAATTTCTATTTTCTACAACTGTATTCCTTAATATTTATATTTCCTCCAGGGTTCAAAGTTTTTTCCAAGATTTGGATATGAATTCGATATTCGAGATTCAAAAGTTAAATGAAGATTCGGATTCCTAAAATAGCGGAATCGGCCCAACACTAAAAACAACTCCTTAAAAAACATCTGACTAAACGTTTTATAATTCTTAGGTAAAGCTAAAACCTTGAAATGTAAAACAAAAATCACTTAAAAACAACACACACACACACGCATGCACACACACGCACGCACACACATACACACACACATTCTATTTGTGTTAAAATGTGTGTGTGATTACTTCTACTATAGAAGACAGAAGAACGGAAGATGTAACCTTTGTGCATTGGATTCTTCCCACATTTTTCCTCTTTCCCTAGGTGGGCTTTCTTCATCAAATTTACTCTTAGTAGTTTATTTTTCCTTTTTCTTTTGTTCTACCAATTTCCTTTACTATAAAATTTAGATGTTCTGTGATTTTTTTTGCAAATGTACAGCAAGCAAACTTGTAGTATTTTGCTATGCTATCAAGATCCCTGTCATATTTGTGTCTATACATTTACCCAATTAAACTAAATTATATTTCAGTGGTATTCAACTTATTTGTCCGCATACCCCCAAATCACATTTTCCTTTAACTTTGCAACTCCAAAGTTGTTGGTACACAATACATTTTACACATATTCTATAATCTACATCTAAATTAATTCAAATGAAATGCACCCAAAATAATGAGATAGTTAGATTCAAATGAGAAATATATATGCTTTAAATTTTACATTGCCTCTTATATCTTTGCGTACCCCGAGTTGAATACCACTTTAATATATTATATTATAGATACATACATAGTATTAGGTGTGGATTTGGAGAGTATTTCGGGTGTGAAATATGCAACCATTCAACCAGGCGACTCACTGTTTCCGATCGATAGAAATTGTATTCTGGAAAAAATAAACATGCCATAAAAAACACATTTAAAAAAAATGCCCCATGTTACCACTCTTACCATTTCAAAAATATGTATCAACAGACTTAAAGAATGAAATACATATCATGATCTACTCACAAAATTAGAATAATATTTCTAATGAATATATCTCTATAAGGAAAACCTCTTTTCACTTTTTAAGGCAAATATATTATATTTGTAAGAAGGTACAGGAAAGGTGGATAGAAACATATAAAAGGATGAGCACAATATGGCTTTTACAATGAAAAGAAGAACACAATTCACACTTTACATTGCTGCCACTGGGCAAAGAGTTAATGGCTGCCTCTTAAAGAAAATAAATTGTTACTTTATTGTTATTTTCAGAAATATTTAAAGTCAAACCTGTAAAGGACCATCATTACCTAAGTAATTAAATATTAATATATATATTTATTTTTACATATATTATATCAATCAAAACATTTAATATGATTTACAAAATGTTATATTGTAAGCATGATTAAAATATTTCGTTTTAAGCTGATGAATAAAGTTATTATCACACATGTAATTTGATTATTTTGTATTTTTGTCATGTGAACATTCATTTGTCATCTACACTCCATTTACAGTGAAAGCTAACAGTCTTACTTGATGGATTATATTATGAATAACTTATAAAAAAAAGGGGGCCATAGTGTAAGACTGTTACCTTCCAGGGTAAAATGAGTATACATAACAGCACAAAATGAGAGGTATGGAACTAAAATATGTACTCTGTCAATATGGAGTATCTTAATAATTGTTGAAGCTGGAATTTTATTTTCCAATTGAAGTCAAAGCTGACGAATATTCAAAGTGAAGTCAAAGTTTTTAAAGATTCACCCAAGATTGAAATAAATTTATTTTTACATCCATTATCGTTTCCAGCCTGTGGCGTGGGTCAGTTTTTTATTCAAGTCATATTTATTTTTCACTACTGGTTTGCTCGGCCTGTTGTAACTTCATATGCCTTAAAATCAAACTTAAGACTAGAACAAACACAACAACCTGCCCCCGGCCAAAAATTCATCACTGTGAAAGGGTAAACCCACATTTTAACAATGATAAATTTTTCGGTTATGCCGAGAATTGAACCCGGGACCTTTAGCTCAGTAGACATACCCGATACTAACTGAGCTAAGGTGTCAGCTATCCTTGATAAGATACAAACAATTATTGGTTCTTGAATAAATTAAATTAAAAATCTTGATGTGACCTAAATAGGTTTGAGCATGATTGAATTGTGTGGTGAAATATAGATTGAGCTTAAACTAACATACCTATACATAGTCCTGGGGGAAATCCAATAACCATGAAATACTGTATAGGAATAACAATCATAATGAAGAGTTGGAGAAAGAACCAGAATTTTCCCAAATTCTCTCGATTGATGGAGAACAAAAGACAGAGCCAGAAGGCATAAAATAAAGCATAAACATCCATGCGAAGGGCTATGAGAACTACCATCTTCACTAGACAGATCTGAAAATAAAAAAGATGGTATGTTTAAGATAAAAGGATTCGAGAAAATTTCTGAAAAAAAAAAAGTCAATTTTTTAAGCGAAACTTATTTTTTTAGAGCTTTCATACATCTTATTGGGGTTTAGAAGCAGTTATAAACTAGGTTTCATTCTAATGAGACTCATCAGGAGCCAGTGTGAAATGCGCAACACAATTTTCTAAAAGAGGAAACCTAAAAACACAATAGGACACTTATTCTTTCATTTTAAATGTTCCTATCATTCTTTATGAGCTATCGACCACTTGACTTGTTGAAATTAATACAATACCTCCACACCAAATTTATAAAAGCCATAATTGATTAAATATTTGAGACAAGACTCGACACCATTGTCGGCGTGTACTCGAGTGATTTGAGGAAACAGAACCGAAGGTCTAGTAAGAACGACACCATCTCGATGACGTTTGAATAGCTGCACGACCTCCACCAAAGCAAAAAGTGTGGTCACAACCAAAAGTCCTGTAAATATTATAAAGACAAAATTAGTTGTTTTAGTGTAAATTAATGCCAGTTGGTATTAGATAGTCAAGCACTAAATAAATATTAGAGGTGGAGAGGACAAGGCTCAAACATTTACTAGAAAAACTGTAGTTCCTTACAATAACAAACACACTCAAACAACAATTATCCTGATGTCTTGGATCGAGTTTCATATACAAACTTCTTAGACATGGTTTATTATTGTGTGATGGTGTAAAAAAATATATGACATAGAATTTATATTGACATCAGTGTATGTCTATGTCTATAGGAACATCTATTCAAGTTGAATACTAGTCAATTTTAAAAGCAAATTAATTTGAGTTACATACTAATCATTTATGAATAATATGACAGTGTAAAAACAGTGAACAATAATGTAAAGTAAGTGACAGTGAAGGAAGCCAACCTGAAAGAATAGTTAGATTAGGACTAGAGAGGAACAAATACATTTCTCTCTTCATTAATTCTTACACTTTAGAGAGAAGTTGGTTTGTCCCTATATATAAGGTGACCAATCATCCTCCTTTAGGAGGACAGTCCTTCTTTTGTAGGTTCTGTCCTTCCTCGAAAAGTGTCCTCCTACCTGTCCTCCTTTTCAATATTTTAAAACTAATCGTTAATCTTTGTATTCAGAGATGCCGCGCCGAACTGTTACGCGTCATGTGACGGTACAGTTCGGAAAGACGCGATAATGAAACGCATGCGCAGGGCATATTGTTAGAAAATGATATATTGACAAAAAATATTCATTCAATGGAAAAATACTCGTTTAGTTAAATAATTAAAAGTGATGTAAGCATAATTAGTGTATTTTTGTTTGAATTAATAAAATGTTTCATTTATTTACGTTGTACTTTTTTCTTAAATTTTTTCGTCCTCCTTTTCATTGGAAAAAAATTGGTCACCTTACTATATAGGCCTAACCTAACTATCCTTTCAGGTTGGCTTCCTTCACTGTCACTTACTTTACATTATGGTATTGTGTCTACACTGTCTTGTTATATTACATTTACAAACCATTAGATAATAAGTGATATTAATCATTTATATTTTGTATAAGGTATAAGAGAAGTGGATAAAAACATTTAGAAGGAACAAACATAATATGGCTTTTACAATGAAAAGAAGAACACAGCTCACAATTTACATTGTTGCCATTGGACAAAGATGTAATGGCCCACCTCTTGAAGAAAATTGATTGTTACCAAAATTTGAGGATTGTACGGTATTCTACAACACCTAACAATGTCTTGTGATGAGTACCGAGTATGACATTCATCATTATCTAACCTCCTCCACCACCTAGTATCTTCATCCCTTTTAGGGCCAAATATCTTCCTAAGTAACTTGTTTTCGAACACCCTAATTTATTTATTTATTTTAGTCAGGTAAGGTAAAGACCACGTTTCACACCCATAAAGAACAACCGGTAAAACTATGGTTTTGTATATTCTGAATTTTACATTCCTTGAAAGCAGGCGAGATGTCAACAACTTCCTGACCAAATATGTCAACATTATATAGCTGTAAAATATGTTATCTGACACATGCTGTCAAAATTATTCAAGTTTAACTCATGGAGAGCGATAGTCATATTTAGCTAAACAATACATACCAATATGGCCGATTAGAAAGTAAGCTAAAGAATGTTGAGCCCTCTTGTGCAATCCAAACCAGGATGCATCATTAAGATGTAAGTGTGATGAGTCGTCAACAACGAATAGGCTTTCTTTGGAAACCTTGAAAATTAAAAATAATAGATTAGCATGTATGATTTGTAATTTAAAGAAAAAATACTAAAGAAACTACACATCACTGCAAAAACATTCCTGGTACACATTTAACATCGAATAGGCTTTGTCAACCTGTTTCTAGCTTGATTCTAGGATAACTTTAACAGACTTCATTTAAATAAGAAAAAAATAATAATTCAATGATACACATTTTTTTACCATTGGCAGCAATTAAACTTATAACCTTTTAATAACTTTTGTTTTGTTAAAATTTTAAGTGTAAAGAAAATTGTTGGTTCTTGAAGTCTCTCTTTGACTTAATTCCCCCATGTCTCCTGATCCAGCCAACTCCAATATGAATGCCTTAATGCTCTTTGAAATGGTTGGCGCAGCAAAATGATTTTGGTATGAAGGACGTTTTAGAATATACAAACTGTTTTTGTGGTCAGGATAACATTTTAGCAGTGGCAGTTGGTGGCCTCAAAAGCTGGACAAGCCTCTTTGGATGTGAAGTCAGGGGGTAAAAATGTTCCAAAGCTTGGTTTTATCTTTGGGGTTTAAATTCTTTGGTTAAATAATTTTAGTAGTATAAAATGTATTTAATTATCATGTTGAATATATAAAATTATGATGGATCAAAGTAAATATGGCAAAGAGAATAAAATATTTTTAAAAAAACACTTGACTGTGAATCGAATCCTGTTAAGAACAGTCCTGAACACATGACTATATAAGAGTGACACTGTGCATGCACCAAATTGACCAAGAGCACTCAGTAGATCTCTTACAACTCTATCTTTTCACTGGCTGAAATACTCTGTGGCAGAGAATCAGTTCAAATGTTGATTATTTTTCCTCTAAGGACATGCATGCGCCTTAAACCCTGGTGTCTACTCAACTTGACCAATGAAATTTCTGACTTTTTCCCTGATTTCCCCTTATCATTTTCTAAAATTCCCGACTCAAACGTTTGTCACCCTCTTCCCCTTGTTTTTTATTAATAATAATGTTTTAAAATTTAAATCAACTTTTTTTATTAACATAGTCTACTTGGAATTATAAAATATATTATACAGCTACAAACAAAATAAGACAGTTTGAAAGATATTGTAATTTACTGATAATTATATTTCATATTTTGAGTTAAACAACATTTCCCCAGAGTTTTTTGTTGTAATTTACCAAATTTCCGACTTATTCCCGTTTTTTCCCAACCACTTCATATTCCCGGCTAGTTCCAGTTTTTCCTCTCTTTCATCCCTCACGCCATTTGAATGCTTTAGATTTTAGAGGCAAGTTTGAGTTGGCTTTTAGTAGCAAATTTGCGTGGAGGGAGGGTGGAAAACCATATAGGAAAAAAACACCCTAATGACACCTGACTGGGATTTGAACCCCAATCTCCCTACCATCGACAGCCAGTCTATTGTGAGATTGACGCCTATGACCATACAGCCACTGAAGCAGGCATTTATATAATACATCAAAAATGACAGCTGAAGATCACACGACTCAATGTATGAATATATTAAAGTTGTTTTGGTAACTTAAGCAATTGCCAAACAAGTTTCTAACTATCTAAATCAGACGAGTTTCATATTTTATCCGTAAAGCAAATATTACAAAAATATGTACCGAGCAGTTGACATTGAATTGATGATGTTGAAAGTGGTCTAGTTGATAAATCATAATGCTCATGAGATGCAGAGAACTCAAAACCGAGATCACATTAATAATTAATATCTGGATATTCCTCCCAAAAGGCACAGCTATCACAACCAACACCACAAGAATCAAGTGTGGCGCACACACCTGAAAATACCAATATTTAACATTACATATTCTTCCAGATATAAATTTATATATAAATGGTTAGAAGTCGAAGGGATGACCAGCAAACTCAGTTGAGTGAGATAAAACATTATTTAAATAAAAAACATTTTAAAAACTATCTTTCACTGCAACAGGCATCTTCTTCAGGTCCAGAGTTTAAACCAATAGTTGACAGTTGTCTTTGCTTGACTGTCAAAAGCTCTTTTCCTTTACTTATACAGTTGTGAAATGTAACATACATTTACTACTAGCATATAGTACATAGCTCCGACACAGTAGCTCAGTCGATAGCGTGTCTGCCTACTGAGCTAAGGGTCCCGGGTTCGATTCCCAGCATGGCCGAAAATTTATCAATGATGAAAATGTGGGTTTACCCTTTCACATTGATAAATTAATGGCTGGGGACTGGATGTTGGGCCTGTCCTAATCTAAAGTTAGATTATAAGGCACATGAAGCTACGACAGGCCTAGCCAGCTGGTAGTGGAAAAATATATCAATTGAATAAAAAACTGACCCAAAACATAGGCTGGAAACAGTAATGGATGTAAAAAAATGAAGTACCCGACTTTGTCCGGGAGAAATAGTAAAAAGGTTAAAATAGGGTAAAACGTAGATATAATCAAAAAATTCAAAAGGTTAAAAGTAAATATAATCAATTTTTAAGCATTTTTTACGACTTTTAAGATACCCCTCTTACCCCGTATACCCACTAAGCACTTTTTAACTTAACCCTTTTTGATCATGTGACTAAGGATACAAACTATGTAGATGCGATTTACATATCTAAGTATCATCAAGGACTATACAGATGCAGAGCTTACAAACTCTACAGACAAGGCTTTTTTGTGGTTTCAAATATTATTGTATTTTAAGTTATTATGACTTCCACATAAGGAGATGGTGTTCGAACATCCACATGTGAACCGTGGATTATTGAGGCCTGTTGAGATCAAAACATTTGGATATATTGTAGTTAACAGGTATGATGTCTGGCTATTAATACAGTATATAGGTATTTATAGTCCTTACTTACATCATAAACACACAACAGAACCACTATTACCAAAACAATCTTTATCATATGCAGCTCCAAATAGCAAATTCCAATTTCCGCAAAACTTTTTAATTTTTGATTCACTTTTGAAACGATTTGTTCAAAAATGATTTTGGGTTCATCTGAAAAGTAAAAGATAAAATGAAAATAGATTATAATAACATAAAATAGTTCAAATATAGTTTAAGTAATTATCATCATCATCATCATCATAATCATCATAATGTCCCAGCTACAGTTTCCCAGGTGTGGTTAGTGAGCACTTTGAGCACTTTCATTTTGGTCTGTCTTTATAAATTTTCTCTCCATGAATAGTGTCCCCAGTCCTGCCTCGATCTCCAACATCTTTTTTACTTACTTTATCGAATGCTATGCTTCCTCGGTCTGCCAACTAATCTCTTCCTATTTACTTTTATTTCAGAGTACTGTCTTTCCTTGTTTCTGTTCAATTCATTGCATATGTTCATACCACTTTAGTTGATATTGACTTATCGTTCCTAGCACACTCCTCTACACTCCTACATATTAACTGTCTGTTCCATTCCTTACCCTGTTGTTATCGGTTTGAAATAAACCTAACGAGAAAAATATTGTGTATAAAAAATAGATTATTGTTAGTTTTGTGTATCGTATATATACCGTAAATATACCTACTATTTGGACATGTAAGAGGGACTAAAAGAGTGAAGGCCATGGGGATGAAATTTGTGAGGAGAGTGTTATTTGTCACGAGGAGAAATAGTATTAGGAATGAAGTTGTTTGGGCAAGAGTGGAGGTACAAGGAGTACATAAGATAGTATAGGAAGCAAGACTGAGAAGGTATGGCCATGTAATGAGGATGAAAAAGGAGAGGATTCCAAAGAGAATGATGGAGATGAAGTATGTAGGAAAAAGATTGCAAGGAAGACCAAGATGGAAGGAGCAGATAACAAAAAGTTTACAAGTAAGAGAAGAATTGTGGAGGGAAAAAGGAAGACGAAGGCATTTTTACTAAAGTGACCCAGCCACAGGCTGTGAACAGGTGATGAGGATGGTGTGTACTTAGTTCATACTGCACTTTTTAGTATGATAAGACAACAATTTTTCATATGAGAATTCATTCAAACTTGTTACTCTAGATTTGATAGATTTTCAATTATTAAAAGTATGTCCAGTATGTGATCTGGGAGGAAGAGATAGCAGCAAGCATGGAAGAGAAAGGAGGAGAGTGGAAGAGAGTGCAGGAGGAAGAATGGTGGAAGGACAGAGGGAGATGGAGGCATTTTACTAAACAGACCTAGCCACAGGCTGGAAACAGTTCATGACCATAATGATGATAATGATATCTTAATGGTTGTACTTATATAATATTAATTATAACAATACTATGGCCAAGAAGCCATATTGTAGGTCTACCAACCCATGATCTTTCTCAAGTAATAATTTCCCAAATCTCAGTCGGGGAAATTTAAGTGAAGCTTAGTAAACAGAAATATATTGAGTCATGGCCACAATAATAGGGAGAATTCAAGTGCAGATAGCCCCAAAATATTTAAAGCCTTAAAAACCAACCATTACAAAATGTATAATACACACATAATTTACAATTATTAAAGAATCCAAAGTTAGTTAAAATCCTTTCAACTAAAACAATTCATCTCAAAGATTAATTCATACGATCTAAACCCTGATTTTTATAGGAAGCCCTATTTTGACAGCCAAAAATGATTGAAAGCCACTAAAACATGTCATTTTAAAGATATGTCTTATTTGAAAGTTAATTTAAAATTTTATCAAAAGCATTCTTGTGGATTATTGTATAATTTATCTTTACACTATTAATTAAACGGGCTAAAAATTTAAAAACAATGGTAATTTTTTTCCCGCCATTGTGGCAACATGAGTTTCCAATTTTCCAATAAAGGGCTTCTTATGAAAATCCGACTGTAGTTACGTTTTTGGGATCCAAAGATAGATGGCGGTCTCTTTTCTCCTTAACAGATCCGTGGTCTTGTTTCATTGCAATTTTGCTATTGGATATCTGGTGTATTGTCCCACTTCTACAAACAATCAAATACAGTCAGAAAAGATAAAACTACAGACACCTTGGTATGCCCTCAGTTACAAAGTGAACCATTTGAAAGAAACATTACCCTTACTGAAGCTTAAGTTTCAATTGGTTTTTAAATCAATAAGGACTTAAATAGGCTTTGAAAAAAATCTGACTTCAACAATTAAAAAGTTTTGACAGTAAAATAAATGACAGCTAAACACAATATTTGTAATTTTGTGTTATGTACATTAAAAATTAACAATCAAGTGAAAAAAAGTACCTATAATAATTGAATTACATGTTTTTGTAGTAGGAGTTATGTAATTTATCAACTTAGGATGAAATCTGTTTCACAAGTTTGCAACAAAGTATTTTTAAATGCTATTTAGTGTATAACGTAGAGCCCTGTAAGTATTCATATTTCTGGTTTCAAACCAAACTTTAAATAAATACTCAAGCTAAGGCTCAAAAAATGTATAGGGTCAAGATTTTGAGCTCAATGAAAAATATTATTTCTTTGTCTTGTATTGTATCTAATGATGAATGATCACTCATTGTGTACTCTATATCTACTTATTTGGATGTGGTTTGTGAATGAGTGTGTGATTGGGGGGGAGGGGGGCTGAGAGTGGAGAGGGTGGAAGAACCAACAAAAATGGTAATGTACAGCTTGCTATTGGAGTGTCAAGGTCAGCAACTGAGTAAATTAGTTTAAAATAAAGGAGATTATAAGGTTTAGATAAGGGAGATATTAAAAGGTATCTCTATAGCACTGTTAGAACACAGTTAGCTTAGCGCAAGACTGTATAAAGTTACACACTAATGCAAATTTCTACTACGTACAATGTACATCCTAAAAATCATTCGTATTTAACTTCTCTCTCTGGTAGGAGGTTGGGACCAAGTGCAGAGCTATGCTCCAGATGGGCAGGCTGTTTACATACAGAAAAACTGCTGGATTTGCACATTCAAACATATATTCAAGAATGTTTTTTTAAAACCCATTCTTACTATTATTGAAATAATTTTTTTTTCTATCACAGTATATTTAAAAAATGATCCTCTAATTTATTAATTACTATTATGGCTTTATGATTTTAATGACTTAAAAATAATTTATTTCAGATTTTAAAATATTACTTTTCTCTAAAATATATTAGTCATATTCCATAAAAAAAATTTTTAATAACTTTAATAAAGACTTGTCTTTTAATTAACATAATTAAGTTTCTAAATGATAGATTTATTATGCCCAAGCTCGACTCGACTATTCTCAATACTCGGAAGCTTCATGAAAACCTCAGTTGAGATTGACTCCAATGAAAAAAACTGGTGTGCACAGACCCAAAGTATATAGTTATTTAAATTTGCAGTTTATTTTTTTCCCAAAAAGACATTTATTTTGAATATTCAAGATTCGCTTCAGTTTTGGGAATATTTTATATATTCGATACAGATTCACTTTGAAACAAAAATGTGGACTTCTCACACTCCTTGTATACAAAAATATTTTTTAGAGATGTTGACAAGAAATAGTCTAAATCTTTTGAATCCTGAAGGATATTCAAGATTTTAAAACACAAAAATATATGACTTTACATTTAAAGTGTTGATTTTTAACTAAGCTATAAAACATTAATTTTGTCCGAGATAATAAAAATTAAAGGATGCAATGTAAATATGAAATTTTAAAACAGTTTGTGAAGGGAAGTATTTTCTGTGCTAATCCAAGAATTCCTTGGAAACAAAAAAAAAAAACTATAAATACTTTTGTAATAACCAAGTAAAATAAAAAGTAAATATACTTTAATAATATACCTTTGTCTTAGTTCTGACATCTTTAAGAACTCTTTATGACAGTAGTGCAGCTGAATGACTGTTACAATGAGGAAAAATACTGTCGATAGCAGTTGAATAAACAAGTCTATTCCTGTCTCATAGCGCTCCAATCCTAGTTCTTGTTGGCTGCAAACAACATTATTACAACTATAGACAACAAGCATGTTTGAATAAAACAGGAAATGCATCATCATCAAGTGTTTCCAGCCTGTGGACGGGTAAGTTTAGTAAAATGCCTCCATTCGTCTTCCTTTAATTTCTCCCTTTCTTCTGCTCTCACTTGCACACTTTCTGTTATCTGCTCCTCCCATCTATTACTTGGTCTCCTTTGGGGCATTTTTCCTAAATAATTCATCTCCATCATTATCTTTGTTATTCTATCCTTTTTCATCCGCATTACTTAACCATACATCCATAGATTATATTAAATTATAAAAAAAGACAAAACTGTTTTATCAACATATTCTGAGTCAATTAAGAAAAATAAGTCACAAATATATACAAAATAACGTGTCACTAACTTGTTAGACTGGACTGCCTGTGATGGGGATATTAGGGTCTGAGTTCCAGTCAGCTGTCTTAAGGATAGTTTTTACTAAAGGGTTTCCCACTCTCCATCCACACAAACATGGGTATATTTCCTTTACAAGTTTACCATACCCAGCCCTATTCTACTAGTGTAATTATTAATTAATGTACATGTACAATCTTAGCGCATACTAGGTTGTGTAGATTTTTTTTTTTTACAAATAATTACAAAATTGACAAAGAACTGCAACAAATCCTCTATTTAATTTGAGTTTTGGAAACAAGAATACAAAATAACGTCTTATGAATGTAATGATCCTTTTTTTTTGTCTTCTCTGTGTTACAGTACAATGTTACTGCCCCAAATTGTGGCGGCAATTGAACTATGATTTCTTCTCTAATTTAAGAGAGGTTGAATTAAATTAATTATAAATAATATAACATTTTATTGATTTCACCATTATATTAAAATATTTCAAATTTAAACATTACAAGCACAGCTGTCAGATGGGATTTCTTTAACAAATCTTTGTCAGAGTTTTTTGGACCACACTGAAGGTGTGTCTTCTTCTTTGAAGATTTTGACAAAGATTGAGGGCTGCAAGGCGAGGTACATGTTCTCATTGCTTTCCTCTTAGAAATTATTACTATTATTTATTTACTTGAGGTATTTAAGGTGCATTTTCTGAACCGATTGATTATATCAGCACACGAGAATTTCTACAAGCAAGAGCCAAAGGGCCTACCAATTTTGCAAGGCAAGGTATTTTTACATATATTCCAGGGTTCTTTTACATGCCCCAATTGACACGGAACTAACGGCTTTACTTCCCCTCCGAAAGAAGTTGTGCTATAAATTTTTATCGCTCAAGAAAAATCCTTGACCCCAACTGGCTTTGAACCCACAAACATCGAGACCTGAGGCAAGCATTTTATTCCAATACAACAATGTCTGTGGAGTCGGTACGCCAATATTTCGACTCTGACTCCTCTATTTTTCTACTGTCCTACTCCTTCATAAATGGCTGTATATTAATTAGTAATAACAAAATTAATGCAATAAATTGCTCCAATAGAGATTACATCATGGCAAGCTTCTTTGACATTGTGAATGTATATTTAAATACATTTGTCAATCCAAATTAACAATTTTGATCCTAAATGATAAAAAAAGTATAATTTATTTTTAAAATACTAAAAGTTTTGATTTTGAAGCCGGAGTCAGTACATTTTTACCGACTCCTACGCCACCCAAAATTGCTTCTGACTCCACAGCCCTGTTGACAACTGAGGTCGACCCTTCTAAAATTTCCTTGGTTGCTTCTCCTAATGTTGCTATCACTCTCATTCATACAATCAGAGATGGATAACTAATCGCATAACTTACAGGCAAAATGAACCAAACAGGGTAGCTCCCAAAAGTTAGTAACTAAGTCAGCTGTGGGCAATCTACGGCCCAAATGACAAATTAAATAATCAGTGTGTGTTTTTGAACATGTGAACAAACGAGCAGGCTCGTTTATAATGTTACATGTGTACAAACATAAACTTGTGTTTACGGTAAAATAGTTGGACTTTGTACTGGGTGTACGCATGCACGGACTAGTTCGAGGAAAAGTGAACGTTATCAGTTACGTAGGGGTATTGAGAGATCGTGTGGTAGTGGAGAATGTCCAATACCTAAGAGAGAAAAATCAACATTCTTATCCACCCCCATCATTGCACTCCATCTCGTCACTTCCACCCCTACCTGCACAGCCAAGTTCATTGTAAAACTTACCATCCCACCAACATATTCTCTTGCATTTGTTTGTAACTGTCTGAGCAATGTATTATAGTTCTAATTTTGTTATTCTTAGTAACGAATGCTACCGTGAAAAAACATAAAAGTGAAGATGAATGCCATGTTTTTAGCAAGAAATGGACGTACAAGTATTTCTTTACAAATGTTGAAAGTAATGCAGTGTGCCTAATATGCCATGACAGTGTTGATGTTTTTAAGGAGTATGATTTGAAGATAAATTTTCAAGTTAGGCACCATAAGTTTGGAAGTAATTTATCAGAAAGTGAATTTCGGCAAAAAGCTAATAAGTTGTTGAGAAGTTTAAAACGACAACAAAATGGTCTTGGAAAACAGACAATCATACAAGAGGCTGCCAAAACAGCAAGCTTTGTACTTGTTTATAAAATTGCCAAAAATAATAAAACAGTTTTCTGAAGAAGAATCTTTAAAGGACCTTATGCTTGACGCTCTTGCCCAGAAGTCAAAACAAAAATTGAAGCTATGTTTTTGTCAAGGAGAAGTATACTACTTAGTATTGATTCCATTTCTCAGAATCCATCAGAATAGCTACTAGAGATTGACAAGTCATTAGAGTGGTACTCAGTGGTGCTTGATGAAAGAACTGACACACAAGATACAGCACAACTACTTGTGTTTATCATAGGAATTGACCATAATTTTGTAATTACTTAAGAGTTGCTATCAGTTGAACCAATGAAGGACACAACTGGCCAATATTTGCATGAATGTGTTGAAAACCGCTTGGCTGGATCTGGCTTACCTTGGACTAAGTTGGCAAGAATTATAACAGATGTTGGGTTACAGGAACAGGAACAGGTTAACAGGAAAACAATTTGGCCTCATAAAGCTGCTTAGTAATAAAGCGAAAAGGGAGCATTCGGTTCATACTTCCATTGCATTATTAATTAATATTAATATTTAGCACCGCGTCTTACTACCTGTTCGGGTTATACGCTTAAGTACTAATTACGCTAATGGATTATGAATTGGGAGGGTTGAATTTAAAGGAAGTGAACCCGCATTTGCGTGGAGGGAGAGTGGAAAACCATTTAGGAAACCCCCCCCCCAGTTCACCCGACCAAGATTCAAACCTCAATCTCCCCGTCCTCGGCGGTCGAGCTCAACACGACTAGCGCGTTAGCCAACTACGCCACCGAGGCGGGTCATTGCATTATTCACCAGGAAAGTTTGTGTGGACCTGTCTTGGATTTCAAACATGTGATTGGTCTTGCAGTATACTAGAGTGCTGATGAGAGGGAGGTAAGGGGTTTGAATTCCAGTCAGGTATATTGAAGGTGGTTTTTTACAACATGGTTTTTCATTCTCCCTCCATGCAAATTCAGATACACATCCTCTAAAATCCACCTTCCTCATCCCTAACTTATTGCATAATTAGTACATATGTCTATAACTGAACAGGTAGTAATTTAGAGCAATGTTAAAAAATATATATATATATATATATAATATTAATTTAGAATAATTAATGGATGGAAAACTACCAACATTACATGATTTACAGGGATACTGTAGCAGACTATGATCTGCGATGGAGGGGTTTAATTCTTACCAGGTATGTGCAAAAGGTTTCAAACAAATGTGCAGGTTTAGTTGATTATAATTAACTACCCTCATACTGTTCTCTTAGACTAGGTAGTTTACAATGCTGCTACTAGAATGGTAAATATTTATAGCTCGCTGAGCTACGATACAGGTAAAAAGTTAGATCATACTCACATGCTTTCAGGTATTCCAAGGTACTTGTGCCAGTATTTTGGAAAATGATCAAACTGGTAGGTGTATTTAAGGATCAAAATTAAAATACAGTAAATGATCACAGTCCACCAGAAAAAGTAAGTCATCTTGCGCCATACTTGGTAGGAAACCTGCAAGAGAGTAGAAAATGTACAGCCATAAAGTAGCACATTTTAATATTGTCAGGCTGGGTGCATACATACAATTATTGCCATGACTAAGCAGTTTAGTTGTGGCATGTGCATTTCATGATTTCGCCACGACTAAACAGTTCTGTTGCAGACCCATGCATACCTTCAATAGTTGAGTTTCAAAATGTTTAGTATAAAAGTGCTCACTTACGCATTACTTTAGTATTGAGAGAAAAAAACAGAAATAGGAAATACTGTGTTAATCCATTATTTAGTGAAAGATTGAAGAAGGAAAAATTTCACATGTTGTATTCAGACTTGCAAAATTCTCCAGACAAGTTTTTTTTAAATGTATTATTGAATGAACTTATCCAAATTTTGACCGACTTGTCTCGTTGATTTGTCCATCCATGCAACATCAAGATATACACTGGAGATGAGATATGACATTTCATCAGAAGAGAGGTTTAGTGTTATATTAAGATAAGTAAAACTAGTTTTTATAATATTTAGTCCCTTTAATGAAAAATCTAAATAGCTATCATACATGTTTTCATGTTTTATAATATTTAGTCCCTTTAATGAAAAATCTAACTAGCTATCATACATGTTTTCTGGTTGATTTATTTTAATTTTTGATAAAAAATCAAAATATGGAAAAATCAATGTTTAGATATCTATTATTTCATTTTTGAGGGAAAGAGAAAAATTGGATATGTAGGACGCTGTGCTATTGGAATTCAGTGATGGGGCATCAATTGTTGTTGGTGAAAAAGTATTGACTGCATATTGTTGAATTTTCTTGTGAGCATGTAGTCTTGTAGATTTTCAATGTTTGGTTAAACTTGTATAAAAGTTAATTGGTTGGCGGTACTTGTTGACTGCATGGTAATAATTCTTTTCAATTTTATTTGTCGGAATATTTTAAGAATGTAGATTATTACTTGAAATTTCTCATCTTAAGAAAGTGATCTCAAAACTAGAGAAAGTGCAACATTATTATCTTAATTCACATCTTCTTGTAAAAGAAACCTCAAATTGTTCACTTTTTCTTTCTTTTGTTGAGTGCTTTTGTGATTTTGACGGCCATTGAAATCATTCAGAATCTTCTAAGAAAAATAAATGAGATTTCCATTTTCCTCGTCAATATCGGAAGAATTCATATTATTTTCAGTGGTTTGCTGTAACTTAAGAAAGAACAATTTTTCAAAATAAATCTAATTGCAACGTTCCCTGGTGAAGCAAGTTCTTAAGATTAACCACTTTTTCTGCACATCTACAAGAGTTTTTTTCCCCCTTCAGATGCCTGACAACAGGCACGAGCATCTACGCCCTCTCATTTGAATATATTTTGATGGGAGCGAATACAATAAGATAAATTGTGAGAATGTGTGATAAACTTTGGAAGATATTGCACCCTTTACAGATGCCAAAGAAGACTGAAAAACACTGGATTGAAATCACTAATTCATTTTATGAGTGTACAAATTTTTCAGGTGTGATTGGTGCAATTGATAGTAAGCACGTATGAATTAAACAACCAGAACACTCTGGATCTATTTTTTTTCAATCATAACGAGTATTTTTCATGTGTTCTGATGGCCTGGACTGACACCAATTACAAAGTTGTGTATATAGATGATGGTGCAAATGGAGGCTTAGTGACTCATTTTTTTTTAACTCAAATATTGGAAAAAGATGTCAAGAAAATAAGTTTAACGTGGTTTGTGGGGAAAAAATGTACCTAGTAATGAAGATGAGAAAATAATGCTTTTATATGTAGTAGCCGTGAAGATTTTGGACTGACATAATTTTCGCCCTAGGCAAGAAAAAATTTATCGTACATCAAACAAATCTTTAACTACACATGTACAAGAGCCCGTCAAATGCAGTTTTAGGATTTGGGCCAACAAATGGTGTGTACTCTAAAGACTGCTGGATGTTATACTAGATTTTTGTGTATCTATTATAAAAGCACTGTTGTATTTTACATAATTATGTACACACAAAGGACGAGATTAAATTTGCAGACACACTTTATGAGTGTTCATTGGAAAATGTTGTGTTTGACTAAGAACATAGATCTTCTCATAAAACATCTCACAGGAGGAGTAAATGTTCGCAATATTTGACATCTTATTTTTTTTCCCCGCAAGGCTCCATACCATGGCAATATGACAACATAATTGGAAGAAGGTACAGGATAAGGACGAACACAATATGGCTTTTACAAAGAAAAGAACACAGTTCTCACTTTACAGTGCTGCAAATGGACAAAGCTAGCAAAGAGGTTTTCCTTATTAAGATATATTATATATTCACATCCAATGTCCTTTTCCTGCGTTTTTCTTTATATTTTACCTTTTACATGTTCCTATCTATGTGTCCTATCATTCTTTACAAGTTTTCCATTTTCTCCTTTTTTTTGTTTCCTCTTTTAGGAAGTTGCGTTGCGTGTTTAACACTCCTCCCTGAGAGTTCCGATAGAATGAAACCTAGGTCGGGGGATTGGGCGGTGACAATCGATGTTCTCCCAAATATAATGCAATTGCCTCGTATAGCGAAAAGTGGTTTTCCTTATTAAGAAATATGACAATATAAGCATTCATTTATGTCAAGATTGACACAAAGCAGAGTAATAAAGAGCTAATGTACATATTTTTCTTTTACCTTCTGCATCTAATTCTGCTCAGCCAGAAACCACTTTGGCGCAAACTATAGCCTACAGCTTATTTTTTAAGTTACCATCAGAATACTTCTGCAAAGATTTTAATAGGAGCAAGCCATTTTTCTATTACTTCAATGAAGTGTTCGGTTTTGTCTGTAAATACTCCCGCCATAATGCTGGAAACTGGATGTGAACTTTTGTGAGACTATCAGCCACCCACTAAACAGTCAACCCATGACTGTTTAGTAATTAGTATGCACACACCAATACAAGCTCGTGGATATAGTGGTGTCTAACAATAGTTGTTCAATGTAGTAAAAAAAACTCATATATCAACTTTTGATTGTTTTTTTCGTGTTGCCATAAAATGTATCGTTAGTACAGTATGTGCACTCCTATATGAGCCTGTAGCTCTTGATTAATGATTAAACAGTCAAAGATTAAAAATCGTATGTATGCAAATGTAAAACTAGCATAAGTATTGTAGGATTTTGGTAGAAAAAAATTCATGAAATACAAACATATAATTTTGCGGTTAACAATAATATTATATTTGTGTTATTTTATAGGTACTGATAATTAATAGCTATCAATAGTTAAAGCTGAAGATCACATGACTTTATGTATTGATACATTAAATACATTCTAATAACTTTTCTAGTGATCAGATAAGGTTCTTCATATTAAAATTGGACTGTATATCTACTTTTTCTGTATCAATTCTCACATAGGGCAATTAATGCACCAACACACACACACAAACACCATTTGGGTAAGAAAACAATAGCTAGGAGAATATTTTTAATAAAATATTAAGAATGGGGAATTAAACAAAATAACTATAAAGCATATTATTAACACAAAAGATATATACAACTTTTCATTTAAAGCTTTTGCTATTGATAAGAAAATAAAATTACAGTTTTGACCAGTATTTAATGTTCATGCTATTAGTAACTAATGCAACTAGTTGATCATTATTATTTTATTTTTTCATACCACTCAATCTAAATATTAGTATTTTAGTTCTAATACTTTTAGTAAAAATAGAAATAAATATATTACCTGAAAGGTAAGAATGAAGATTAAGAAGAATACCATATGCAAAATGCGTAATAAGTAATTTTTTCCCCAATAAGGCTGATGGTAACTAGGGTTATAACAACTATCCATATAAAATGTTTTGTAATAAAATGTTTAAAAAATGATCCAAGTTTAATTATACATGGATAGTATTGTAAGCGGATCTTGGCAAATGAACCTAGAATAAAACATAAAAATGTAATACACCCCTATGTTAAACATAGTAAGAAAACAGTCAAAATATTTCAATACAAAATGGCATGTACCTCCTGGGTTTTGAGCCCGTCTCTTAAGTCCAAATCAAGTACAGAAGAATACATATAGCTCTCCCCATAACAATGGTATCTCAGGTAATAGTTTCCAGTAACAATGGTATCTCAGGTAATAGTTTTTAGTAAAAATTGTATCTCAGGTAATAGTTTCCCGTAACAATGGTATCTCAGGTAATAGTTTCCAGTAACAATTGGTATCTCAGGTAATAGTTTCCAGTAACAATGGTATCTCAGGTAATAGTTTCCAGTAACAATGGTATCTCAGGTAATAGTTTTCAGTAACAATGGTATCTCAGGTAATAGTTTTAAGTAACAATGGTATCTCAGGTAATAGTTTCCAGTAACAATGGTATCTCAGGTAATAGTTTTATCAATCCAAAATTAATAATCTATAAGAGTTTCCAGTCTCAATTGGTAACTCTTATGGAATATTTCCTTAACCATTGATTCTCCATTAGGGTCTCCTATAACAATGGTATCCATTGTAAATTTTAATTTAGAACGTGTTATTTCAGTAATAAGATTTTTAAGAAAAATTGTATCTTGTGAAATATTTACCACATAGGTTAATCAGCTAATATTTTTTCATAAATTGGTATCTCAGGTAATAGTTTCCAGTAACAATGGTATCTCAGGTAATAGTTTCCAGTAACAATGGTATCTCAGGTAATAGTTTCCAGTAACAATGGTATATCAGGTAATAGTTTCCAGTAGCAATGGTATCTCAGGTAATAGTTTTTAGTAAAATTGGTATCTCAGGTAATAGTTTCCAGTAACAATGGTATCTCAGGTAATAATTTCCAGTAACAATGGTATCTCAGGTAATAGTTTTAACATCCAAAATCCAAAATTAAAAATCTATAGGCCGTTCCACTCTCAAATTGCAGTACAGGCTCTTATGGACTATTACCATCTCTTTTCAACCCATTGATTTCTCCATTAGCGCTCTCCTTTTTCAACCAAGCGGGTTGCCATTTTGTATCTTAAATTTGAACGTTGTTATTTCTATGAAATAAGCATGGTGTATTAAAGAACATAGACTTATGTATCTTGTGAAATCAATTTAAGCCACCATAGGTGTTTAAATCACTATTTTTTTCAAAATATAAAAATATGCATTGTGTCAAAGTTTCATGAGGTTCCAAATATATCACGTCATAAGTCTCGTTCCAATTGTGTGGAAAAGCCAGTAATTTTATGGTGACTGTTATAATAGTTATGAACAACGTATGTAAAGTCTAAAGGGAATATATTTACACAATGTTAAAAAAATTTCCAACGTATTATACCTCCTGAAATATTTAAAGTAAAACATGAAAAAGTTGTCTTGTTAGAAACTTTTTTTTATTTTGATTTTGCATAGGCACATTATGTTTAAAAATGATAAGAAAAGCTCAAATTTATTTTTGGAAAAAACTATGGGTCAATAGCACCCCCCATTTATGTGTGGTAGCGTTTTGAAGTTGAAGAGGGTGTAGTTCACTTTATGCTCTGTCTGCTCTTGAAGAGCAGAGTAGTGTTATACAGTTGTAGCGTTGAGAACTGAAGCGTTATTTCATCCCATCCACATCAAAATTGATTATATCAGTTTCACAAAATACAAGGTTCAGTCACTTATACATTCATAATACTCGTTTTCGTTTGTAATTATAGTTTAATAAACAAGGTTTTACTGTACTTGCCGAGACAATGTTAAAAATTTGAGAATACATTTTATATGCAACTCCAAATTTTACTATACTATGCTTTTGAATTAAGAAATCAGCTACCCACAGAGGTGGATGGCTGAGCAGTCTAAGGTTTTACACTCGCATTTACACTTTGCCACCGTTTCTAATCAGGCCCGGGTTCGAATCCTGGTTGAATTCACTGGCATTAGTTAAACAATTTAGCACAGTCGGTAGCGTGTGAGCCAACTGAGATAGGGCCCTGAGTTACATTCCTGGGATGGTCTGAGATTTATCTTTGGTAAATTGTCGGATAAGGGACTGGCTGTTGTGTTTTCTTAGTGTTAGGGTAGTAGTTTGTAAGTCGTGTGTTGATATAATCAGCGTGTTCGAAAAGTACATCTAATTAATACAAAATAATTATCTGAGGTTGATTTTAACAAATTATTTTTATGTAGTTTCAAGAAAATACTGGTGCACATACTCTTAGCCACTTTTCTCCTCCTTTACTCTGTTATATTATTGATTTAAATCAGTGTAAGATGCTGATAGTCAAAACAGAGTCTTCAGGCATAGCACTCCATGTAAACATAAATATAACCCTGCTGAGTTTCGCACCAATGAATCCTAATGATGACAGTCCTCTTGGAAAAGCAAAGCACAGCTGTTAGAAATTTATCCAAGAAGCCTCTCTCTAGTTGTGAGCCATTATTCTTGTGTTACGGGTTACGATCATTATTTTGGCATGGACCTACAAAGTGCTAAGAGTGTTTGATGGTTTAATCGTTATTTTTATCAAATGTTTAATAATATTATATTTTAATTTTTCTTCATATTTTTAGCTATAATATCTTTTACTTAATATAGGATAATAATTTTATATATTATTTATTATTGATTCATAGTGTTTAGTGTTGGGTGTTTTTAAACTATTTATCATGAAAACGGTAACAAGAAAAGTGCATAACATAGGTATACTGAGAAGCAAAGAACGTCAAATAGTAATGACCGTTTTCAATTATTTTACTAAGAAAATGAATGTCACCAAAGCAGTTAGGGAAACATGTAAAGCCACGAAATGTTCCGAGAGAACTATTTACGCATTAAGAGAGGAACAAAAATGTGGTCTTTGCTGGACTCCTTCAAAAAGAAAACAAAAAAGAAAATTCAAGAACAAACACATAAGCCGGTATCGTACAAAGTGGTGTGCGTCGTCTTGTCCATTCCTTGTTGTGTGACAACTTGCCCCCTAAATTAAGTATTATTTTAGCGAGGGTAAATGCAGATGAAACACTGTCAAATTTCTCACGAACTACTTATACAGATTTTTGCAGGAAATAGGTTTTAAGTACAGACGGAGGGGTAACAATAGTTCTTTAATTGAAAGAGATGACATTATTAGGTGGCGTCATAAGTATTTGAATGATATTAAGAGGTTCAGAGCTGAGGGTAGACCTATTATTTATACAGATGAATCATGGGTAAATGTTGGACATAGCGTTTCCAAGAAGTGTAAAGATACTACCATTCAGAGTTCTCAGCAAGCATTTCTTGAGGGGGTTAAGCATGAGACTGAAGCCACCACGGGCTCGTGGTCAACGATTTGCGATGATTCACGCTGTAAATGGCAATGGCTTTGTTGAAGGTGGCTTATTCTAAATAACATCGATGTTGAAACGGGAAATGCTGTATTTGGTTTCGAAACACAAAAAAATTTTTTGAAAAATACAAGGTGGATGAGATGGCGAAGGTGGTGGATCGACAAGTCATTTGTTTGTCTTCGTATCATTGTGAACTTAACCCTATAGAGCCAGTGTGGACTCAAGTAAAAACATTTATTAAAATGAACAATGCTAGTTTTAAGGTTAAAGATATGAGGCCTTTAATATCTGTCACATATGAAAAGGTTTCTGTAGAAAACTGGTTCAATTATGTAAATCATGTCAAAAAAAATTTAAAATTACTTGTGGAAAGCAGACGAGCTGCAAGATCACGAGGAGCAGTTTTTAATAAAATTAACTTCATCATCTTCATCATCCCCTGTGTCATATCCCCCACCCATAAGTCCACCTACTCACTCTCAAAACTTTGAGCTACCTGGGCCATCCACTAAACACTTCTTCACAATCAATGATGGAGCCACACCTTTGTGCGAGGACAGCGATGAAGCATAAAGGTATTTTTAGATCTAAACTAATATGATATTTACTTTACAGAGAGGGCTCCCTCTCCCCTTTATAATTACCGGTAGTTTAATTTATAAAACTATTGTATATTAATTTATTATTATTATTATTATTATTATTATTGAGTTTTAGCTTTTACTATAATAAAGATGAATTAGGTAGGCCTAATTGTTTATAAAAGTGCACACACATTCACATGCAAACAGGGAATATTTTTGTATAAACCTATGTACTTGGGAAGACCAGCTTTGAAAGGATTCGGTCTCCAACCTATTCATTGCAGGTGACAGTGTACAGTGTATATCAAAAGTGGCATCAATATGATAATAAACAGATCTTGACAACCCAAATTTCAAATTGATTCCCATAGCGTGCATAAGTTTGAATGTAAAAGTTGTTCATCTGTTTCGAGCGGGTGAGATTTGGCAACTGCGCACTCCATAAGACCTGTACTGCAGAGTAAGAGTGGAAAGGACTAAAGTTGTTGTTTTTTACAAGATATGTGGTTAGGTTTTTATTCATGCATGTCTGGCCTACATCACTTGTAGCCCAGTTGGTGGGAAGATTAAGCCAGTACTTATGTACTGTTGTATAGGGGACACTCGAATGTACATTCTTTCTGTGGAAGCTCTTTCCATGTGCTGATGAGATGAGGTGATGCTGATGGTGAATATGATAGTGTGGAACTAGTGGAAACTCTTAAATTATGTTTAACTAATCAGACCCTGGGGCTGTTGGGATGATTACCCTTTCGAAAAAAATATCCATGGTACAAAGCATTAATCAAACCTGAGACCAGCCAGGTGAGCTGACCACTATACCATGGTGCCGATTGTTTGGTAAGGTGAATTATCACCAAATGTTTAAAAGATTCCTTTATAAATCTTTAGTGCATAAAATGGAAAAAGTTAATTTTTAGTTTTTAAATTTCTACCCAGAAATGGAGATATAAAAAGCTATTTGGGATGATAACCAGCCAAGTCATCCAGGCTTATGTAAACATTTTAAAGGTGGGACCTCAAATCCCATGAATCCTTTAGGAAATTCAAGATCTGAGAAAATTTTGAATTTGAGACAAAAATGTTTTTTAAATTTTTTTTTTCAATTTTTCAAGTGAAATTTGTCTAAGAGCTCTAAAATACCGCTTATTGGTGGTTCAAATCCATTTATATTTAAAGGACAAACTTAACACCCAGGCCCCAGACCAGTAATTTAACACTTAACCGAATGTATGAATGTTATAATGAATGAATTATAAAAAAGAATGTTAACATTTAGTTACTATTTGTATTTTCTATTATTCTATTTTATTTTCATTTCCTCTTGTGTTCCTAATTTTTTTTAAAGATTAGGATTTGAGATTCGGGATTCAAAGGTAAATCAGAGATTTGGATTCATAAAATAGTGGATTTGAGCCATCTAAATCGCAGTGGCGCACCCAAGGGCTTTGGGAAAAGGGAGGAAGGAGGTTAAGAGGCATTTTACCCCTTTCACCAACACCAGGACAACAAATAATTTTAATACAAATTTAAATCATGAGATAAAAGTAAAATACTGAGAACTAGAGATGTATCAAATTGTATAGGGTACATTATAAGAGCAAGCTTAAGACATGATACATGATATTCAAAAGGTCTACACAGTTGTACTTAATTTAAAAGTGTCCCTAAAATTGCCAGTTGTAATAAAAAAAAAAGTATAGAAATAATAACTTTGATACATTGATATGCAAAGCCACTTCAATTTTCTAAATCATTGCCCTCATTAATTTAATAAAAAAAACTCAAAATAGCTTCAAGAGGTAGTTATATATTTAGATTCATTGATCTTTTTGGCCTCCGGGAATTAGGGCACTTTGCCCCCCCCCCCCCCAACTTTTTCCCACTCTTTCTTCCAAAATTTCATTCTGGCTACAATATTAATTGAGTGCCTCCACTAAAGTATATATTTCTGGGTGCGCCACTGGAAAATAGTACCGAAATGTATTTAATATTTCAGTTAAGGGACATGTTTTAATTAATATAACAAACCTCTTGTTGACGATCGTTTTGAAACTCTACATCTTTTCTTTGTAAATCTTCTAAGTGACGTCCAGAACACTAATGTGAATAGGCACTATAAACACACACATGACTTATATTTGGCAAATAAAAGAGCAAACCAAGAAAAACATTTATATTAAAATGGTTTAACAGATAATTTAATTTTATTAATCACACTATCAACATATTTTCTAATATTATTATTATTATTATTATTAGCACCGCGTCTTACTACCCGTCCGGGTTATACGCACTTACGCTAATGTGCAATGGTAGGGTGATTGTGAGATGAAATGGAGGACCTACAGTTTAACGTGGAATCCGAACCACGGTAGAGGCCTGGCATTCCTCACATTCACAAGTTGTGATTAATACACATCTTGTCAGAGGTGAAGGAAGGGTTTGGCAATCAGATAAATCTGTGCCGGGACCGAGGTTTGAACCCGGACCCTCAGCACAGAAGTCTGACACCTTACCCCTAGACCACCAGGTCACCTATTTTCTAATAGTTTTTCCTCTTAAATTTAAAAAAAAAATCGACTTAAATTCTTCCTTCATGCATTGATCCAATCAATATAAAGGAAAATCATAATTAAAGAAAAGTATATGAATGTCAGAAAGTTAACCTCTTGTGTTTCTCATGTTTTCTAAGATTTTGATATGGATTTAAGATCCATAATGAAATGAAAATTCAAATTTTAGAAAAAAAAAAGGGACTCAATACATATCTAGTTAAAATGTTAACCAAAATAAACATAATGGAGAAAGTATACGCTTGTACACGACTAGGAAAATTGGGAGATCAAAATGAACATGTCCATCACAGACTCTGTCTTAAAATATGAGTGAAGAATAACCCTGCGCACAGGATGAGTCCTGGATAGCTTAGTGGTAGTAAATTGGTGCACTAATCCCAAGACCCCATGTTTGAATCCCATGTGTCCAGGTGTCATTTTTCAAATGTATGAATATTATTATTATATTATTATTATTATTAGCACCGCGTCTTACTACCCGTCCGGGTTATACGCACTTACGCTAATGTGCAATGGTAGGGTGATTGTGAGATGAAATGGAGGACCTACAGTTTAACGTGGAATCCGAACCACGGTGGAGGCCTGGCATTCCTCAAATGTGCGAATAAAACAAACTAAAGTTTTGATATTTGTTTCTATGCTAGGAGAAATCACCTTAGAAAGTAAATGAACGATGGGATAATGAAACGTCTTGACAAAGCCTAGCTGTAATAGGTTTATGCCCACCACTTCTTGGGGTAGTTCCATGTCAGAAAGATCCATGCTATATAGGTACTGGACAAGCAGCAAGAAAATAGAGTAAAACACAAGGAAAGGCGAGGAAGTCTCCATTCGACGGCGGTGGTCAGGGATGATACAGAGTGCGATGGCCCATAGCAGCAAGACGAATGTTACCCAGCTGTGATAGGTGATACTCCATACCTAAACAACAACACAACAGCTAATCACCCGCATTGGCGCTTTACCAATAAAAATAACCATAAATTCACACTATACCAGAGTAACACATACAATTAACAATGAAAGTACCTGTTGGTTCGATGGTTTCGCTTGTGTACCCCTTGGCAGCACATTTCCATAAATTGTGCCTTTAATATTAGCAAAATGTTTAATTACTACGGTAGTAGTTATTTCTAATTTATTTGTTGCAAGTGAAAATAAATGGTCTAATAATGAAATTAAAAAACAATGTAATAAGGTAAAAATATATTTTTACATTCAAAAAGCAAAAGTTACAATAAAAAACCAACACATTTAATTAATTTATTAATATAATTATAAAACTATTTCATGTTTGAAATTAAATAATTTTCTCAAGGTCAAATATAGAAGAAAGCCCCTCGCCATATCATTGAGTTAATTTCATAACATTTTGACTGATATTTTGTCTTACACTGCTGGCATATGTAGCACTTTCTGCCATTATTCAAATATTTTCACACACCCCCAAACTTTCTGTCACATATCCCTGGGGGTATTTTTTAGTAATCTACCCGCATTTGCATGGAATGGGAAACCATTTAAGAGAAACCACTTCAGTAGACCCGACCAGGATTCAAACCCCATTCTTCCCATCATTAGAAGGCCAGTTTAATATGAGAGTGATGCCTTAGACCATTCGGCCACAAAAGCAGGTCATAATATCCTTATAACCACTAGAAGGTGCTCTCGCCTCTTGTGCCGACAACCCTCATAATCCCTCTTCTAACATCTAGCAAAATATACATGTATACATATATCCCTAAATTATCATCATCATCCCCAAATCCTTAAATTCCTAAATATTAGGTATAATTATTAGTATTGTGAACCTCAAATCCTTAAGAATATTCGAGATTCCAAGTATTTAAAAAATATATTGAATTTGAGATTTAAAAAAAAAATAAACTTATGTTGTTTTTTCAAAACTATGAATTGGAAATTGTTTTACAGCTAAAATACTGCATATTTGTGGTTCACTCCCAACATAATTATAAGGAAACTTATCAACCAAACCCCAGACCATTAATTTAACACTAGATTGATTTGATAAATGCATTTTAGCAAAACAAATTTAACATTTTGTTATTTTTATATTTTATGCTATTCTGATACATTTCTATTTCCTCTAATGTTCAGTTTTTTTCTAAAATTTGGGTTAAAATTCGAGATTCAAAGATAGAAGAGAGATTCAGTTTTGTTAAATACGGTAATATATCCGACTTATCTCAATTCATTTATGGACTGTAACTAGTGTGTATATTAAAATTCAAGCAACATACCATCATTGAAATACTTGAAGCTATAAATGTAGAGTGGCTTATAAGGTCAAACGTAGCAAAGATACTTTTTACAAGCTTTTCATACCAAGTTGCATGGGTTCGATCAAGATCTATAACAAATAGTACCACAAAATCTCATATGAAATTTTCAATTATCTTTTTTAAAAATAAGACACATATACAAAGCAAGAATGACCAAGAACAAAGCATAAGTACTATTTCAAAACATAAGACACATGTTCAGAAACATAAATTCCTAGAAGGTGCTTGGTAATTCGTTTGATCAAGATGATTAAAAATAAAGTTTTGCATTTCACAAAATTTATTAATCTTATTTACATAATTAGGGGTCTATGAGTTCAAGTAATGAGCTGAGTTGAGCTTAGGATAAGTAAATATATAGTTTTATAGCTAAAAATGGGACGTTCATATTCTCTAAGCTCCTGAATCCTAAGAGATTCAAGATTTATAAAAATCTCAAAAATTATTCCAAATGCAATTATGAAGACCTTGAGTTGATGTAACATTATTTAAAGTAACTTGTGAAAGGAATTATATAGACCTGACTGTGTGGTTGGGAGAGTGACAAAATCACAAAAAAAGGATAAAATTGTATTAAAATAATAAATTTACTAAAAGATGGTTTTCTTTGTTGTTCAAGACACAAGAGACATAACAAACAAAAATTTTATTTCTCAGTGGCACCAAACATTTTTTTAAAAGGTGTGTGTGTGTGTGTGTGTGTGTGTGTGTGTGTGTGTGTGCGTGTGTGCGTGTGCGAGAAAGAGAGTACCTGAAATCCAATAGCATGGTCAATAAAAAATAAGAGTGATAAGTGTTCTGGTGCTGTACTTTTAAACTTTCAATTCAATTATTATATAATATTGTACCTGTAGCTAAAAATTGAATTAACGTAAGAATCTGAGTTGGGATTTAAATTTCTATATAGTTGCATTGAGTATTAAAAGTTAATATCTAACTAAACGCAAAAGTCTTAACAGAATTACTAGAACTAGTTTATGCAAATCTAAATGTTATTTCAAGGACTAGACCATAGTCTAAAGTAAGGTACTAACGTCCTGAGCGACGAGGGATGCTTGTAGTTATGCCCACAAATTCTTCTTTATTCCTAACACTTTCTGATCTTGATCTTGGTTTGATGTTCTCAACCTAAAAGCAAATGTACACCAATCACAAAAATGTATAAAACACCCTATAAAAGACTGCAATGTTGAATAAGAAAGTACTAAGCACCTCACATCATTTTAGTATCTGTAATTCCAAATCAAAACAATACAACAGAAAATGTACTAATGTAAAAATGTATTATTTTAGAGTGTATTCTGGCAAGATGTTAATCCATGCTTGCACATTTCCTTAGAAGTAAAACAGTGTCAGGTTAACATCCTGCTGATAATTGTGTATTATTTCCTGTCGACAGCGAGCATTGTGAGAATGATGGACCTGGCTTGCTTGATATAAGATAAAGATCAGCGAGTTTTAAGTGTTAACTGGTAAAACCTTGTTAGAAGATTGTTTGTATAGTTAGTAGGGGCAAAGCTTCACCCCAGTCAAAAAATAACCTCGCTAAAATGTTTAAGAAAATCAGTTGTTTAGCAACCATCGACAAAAGAACTTGATATAAACCGCTTTCTCGTGGCTCGGCCTAGGTTTCGTAGGCAGATCGCTGAGCCGAGTTTCCTAGTCTCTTTTCTTTTGGTGCGCATGTGCAGCGCTGCTCATTTGCTCCTCCTGTGCAGTTGGCTGCGCACAATCTCGATTAGCCCAGACACTCGGGTTTCGAGGCTCATTGAGACACTCTGGTTTTGTACTCAGTTAGTGAACGTTGGGTCGTCCCTTGTCAGGCTGGCAGCTCATGACCACGAATGCACGCGTAGTTGGTTCACAAGTCGTTAACTCTCAAATGTGTGATCTTATTATCGTATAAAACCGATATGTTTATTTTTTTAACAAAGAATATAAATGAAAAGCTTGTTACACCGTCTCCATTGCCTTCTACTTAACGACCACAATTAAATAAAAGGGAGAAGGTATAATCGACATAAAGGAAAATATAAGCAGAATTAAAAATATAACAATAATATGGTTTATTCAGTATAAACGTAGATAAAGCAAAGTACAGTGGTCTCATTATATCATTCTGAATAATGCTGAAAATAATAACGTGAAGCGCAGAATGTAAACATACCATGTTTACATTTATTACAAGTCGTCTTTAAGAGACACAAAATTACGTAGATAATAACATCAAAAGAGAAGTTAAACTACCAAAAGTGAAGTGGAGTAAGATATCCACAAAATGAAACAAACATTAAATATTCTTGCCTGATGGGCTCCTCAAACAATTACAAGTTACAATACGAAAATTTACAATTACATAAAACATAACGCGAGAGTTTGACTTCCAGACGCTAGTCAAAATCTCCCGGGACTAACTATATCTTAGAAAAACTAAATAATGAAATTTAGAATAATAATAAATTATATAAAAAAAATAACAAGCTTAATTTTAATTCTACAGTCGCGTGAAATAGCAAAATACAAAAGTCCACACATTTTAACAATTTACATTTAAATTCACTCAATGCAAAATTACCAATGGTGGATTTCAAACCAAACTAATAAACTAACCAACTAACCAACCGCGCCTAAGTGGCGGCATATAAGTTACATTTAAGCGACTGAGATAATAAAGCAAAAAGTTAAATATTAAGCAAAACACAAAATAAAGATTTTAACACGAAAATATTATAAGTTGAAAATGAATAGAGTTCTTTATAAGTAACTGCCATAGTTACGTTCCAATTTATGATGTATGAATGTTTATCCGATCATTGTCCAGGTAGACGACAATGATCCGTCCTCGTTCGTAGATTTTAGATAGTCAAAGTTTTTAGACAATGTCAGCCTGTTTTATAGTGATTTTCGTTGCACGGAAAGAGGGGAGGTAATTTCTAGCACGCAGTTGCTAGCTGTCATCGGTCACGTAGTCACTTTGTAGGGTTGTTCCATCGGAAAATTAGAACAAGTCGGCGATCATTGGATGTTTGTGTTGTTTGGGGAAGTTCATCTGACATCCGTCAGAGGGCGGGTGGATTGTTGTCTTCTAGCGTACTCCATGTTTTCATTCCTCAGATTCAATCTGACTAGACGGAGAATGACCACGCGTTGATTGTAGACTTTCGTTAGCTCGGCCCCATTCTTCATATTGGCTGCACGGTGTCGTTCAGCTTTGGTGGCGGCTAGTGATAGAAGATTTCAAAGGTAAGTTCCTGAACAAATATGAGTGTACTATTACAGAAGATTGTACTGTATGAAATATACTGAGTCGTATTATCTTTCCGTATTAGCCTACAGGGACTACAACAGAGAAATGTACCATTGTAGGGATTCTATTTGGGTCGGAATTATTGAGCGGGTGGTATGAATTCTTGATAGTTACGTATCAACATTATAACGGGATGGATCCAATTGTAACTAACTGCAAGTTAACGTTACAAATCTCCCCCCCTTGACCAGGAGAATAAGAAGATGCAGCATCCGTCCTCAGCAAGGCGGAACATCAAAAGGCTCAAGGTTGCCTTCTTGTACATCATCTTCCCAAACAGCATGAGATCATCCATCTTTTTCAGCTCTAGATTCCATCATCTAGAGAAGCAGTCGGTACCACTACGTAGACTTTACCAGAAACCAGGAGAGAAAGGAAAACAGGATGCGCAACGAAAAATCATATACAACAAGTCTTGTCGATATGTAAGTGGCGTTAAGTCATACGCAACCACATGTCTAATTGTCTGTATGAACACATGAAGAATCTCTTCTTTCTTCTACGTTCAAACTCAAGTTCTCACAATAAAGTTCACTAGACTACAAAGTCACAAAAGTTTATCCTCATGAAATCCTAAAATCCTATAGAAATCCTACATAGATGTATCGGAGGAGCGTCCCCCCCTCTACACTTTTGAAGGTTCCTATTCAAAGGTTTGAGAGTTTCAAATGTTAGATCACTATAATCTCACTATATTCTATATAAGACCATTCTCAGCACTCAATCTAGAATAGAGTGTCTCAAAACATAGAATAGAGAAAGTTACGTTATAATTAAATCAAAACAACATTTGATTTCGTGATCCAAATTCCATGAAGTGGAACATCATTATAATCTATAAACTATTCACTTATTTTATAAACACATAATATCCACAAGTTCAATTACGGTTCAATACCTGTAAATAACTATACACATGGCCAACAATATATAGATAACAAAACACTATATCTACAAACCACTGATATAAAACATATCATTAATGGTAAACAAAATTTAAATTTTAAACACGATTTGGCTCACAGCCATGGCACAATGCCATCAAACAAAACTCAAATTAATAAGGGATGCCAAAAGATTAATTATAGGTCCCCATATACCTATAAATTAGGCATGATTCCACATTATTATTAAGAGTATGAATAAACCGGTCAATATTATAATTAACAAAATGAGATTACGTTAATTGACCGTTCATTAAATGACTCAACAATCGTCAAATAATATCAAGACACCAAGTCTTACACAAAACAGGAATACCAAAAATATCAAATACAAGTCCCCATAAACTTATAAAAAAATTTCTTGGCATCCTACATTTACCTAAGTAAATCCAAAATGGAGTAATTAAATCTGTAAGTACAATAACTTACGAACATTATCCATTAAACTACGACATTCTAAAGCGTCGGTATTAGTTTTAAGATGGCTCACATGAGCTCTTCGCGTATCGGTCGGGTCTGTCTGGCACATCAACCTGACCGACACGGGTGATAAGAAAGATTCAACTGACCAGGGTCTATCCCATCTGGGAGAGAGCCTGGCAGATATTTATTTAACGCTAGACAACATAAAGAAACAAGCACAAGAACTACAACGGGGGAAGGGGGGCATGGAAATGCGCTTGACTCGTAAGACCCACGATTCTTACGGCGCACAACTAGTTTCCTGAACTACACTTGCTCTGTACATGTCCTAACTGTTTACATTTAAAGCAGCGAATTCCTGACAAAAACTTACTATCCAACGCTCGCGGGCCAATATGGTTCTTCTTCACAGGTTGCACACCCAACAGAGAAATCGCAGTATTATTCCTAGACCTACCACAATAACTAGGATTCGAACCCACGCCTGGATTGTCAACAATAAAAGGCGCATGATTTTCCAGAAACTCACTTTCAGACAACAAAGTACCTTCAATTAGGGAAGCTAGCTCATGTAACTCAACTATCGTACTAGGTTTAGAAGTAAATACAAAATGACGTCGAGACAAGGGCGACACATTCTCCAAAATAATATTTACTATCTGACATTCAGAAAGATCTAACCCTAAAACTTCAACGGCCTCAGAAATGGCCATGATGAAACTCCTTAACGACTCATCAGGACGTTGAAAGCGATGTACATACTGCTTACACAAATTATTTCTAGCTCTAGTAGGGACAAGACAGTCTAATATCTTACGACTAATAAGTTTCCAACTTAACCTATTAACTAGACCTTCAGAAAACAAACGAGTTAAATATCCAGAAGTTTTACCTAAACACAATGCAATAAACTCGGACTCAGAACCGATATTTAAATGACAAATCCTTTGAACCTCAATTAAAAATAAAAAAAGAGATGAGCTGTCCTGACCATCACACAGAGGTATTCGACTTACAAAATCAACAAGAATTTTACTTTGGATTTTATCACTCACCAAAGCGCGTGACATTTCAATTGGATCTCCAACCCTCACCGGTACTGAATGATGATTCTCCACTCCCACTGTTGCCTGGTCTCGAGACGTATCGCTCTCCGAAAGGATTCCCACGAGAACTGCACGAAGTCTTGCTACGGTGGTTTCTGTTGAACCTTGCAGTCCACGCTTAGCAAGCTCGGAGATAAGGCTTTCTTTATTGAGTCGGTAAACATCAGATTTAGACAACACGCTCGGCTCGCCAGTCACTACTTCCTCAGTCGAAGCGTCCGTAGTCAAATTGTGTTCCATTATGAAACAGAAAGAGATACAAGGTTAAACTCAGGCTATGATTTCACAACAACAACAAAAATATACAGTATAATTTTTCAACATTTTTCAGCAATGATATAGGTTATTAATTAACTAATTAAACAGGAAGATCAGTTAATTAAAAGGACAGCAGAGTTGCGCAGTGTTACACCGTCTCCATTGCCTTCTACTTAACGACCACAATTAAATAAAAGGGAGAAGGTATAATCGACATAAAGGAAAATATAAGCAGAATTAAAAATATAACAATAATATGGTTTATTCAGTATAAACGTAGATAAAGCAAAGTACAGTGGTCTCATTATATCATTCTGAATAATGCTGAAAATAATAACGTGAAGCGCAGAATGTAAACATACCATGTTTACATTTATTACAAGTCGTCTTTAAGAGACACAAAATTACGTAGATAATAACATCAAAAGAGAAGTTAAACTACCAAAAGTGAAGTGGAGTAAGATATCCACAAAATGAAACAAACATTAAATATTCTTGCCTGATGGGCTCCTCAAACAATTACAAGTTACAATACGAAAATTTACAATTACATAAAACATAACGCGAGAGTTTGACTTCCAGACGCTAGTCAAAATCTCCCGGGACTAACTATATCTTAGAAAAACTAAATAATGAAATTTAGAATAATAATAAATTATATAAAAAAAATAACAAGCTTAATTTTAATTCTACAGTCGCGTGAAATAGCAAAATACAAAAGTCCACACATTTTAACAATTTACATTTAAATTCACTCAATGCAAAATTACCAATGGTGGATTTCAAACCAAACTAATAAACTAACCAACTAACCAACCGCGCCTAAGTGGCGGCATATAAGTTACATTTAAGCGACTGAGATAATAAAGCAAAAAGTTAAATATTAAGCAAAACACAAAATAAAGATTTTAACACGAAAATATTATAAGTTGAAAATGAATAGAGTTCTTTATAAGTAACTGCCATAGTTACGTTCCAATTTATGATGTATGAATGTTTATCCGATCATTGTCCAGGTAGACGACAATGATCCGTCCTCGTTCGTAGATTTTAGATAGTCAAAGTTTTTAGACAATGTCAGCCTGTTTTATAGTGATTTTCGTTGCACGGAAAGAGGGGAGGTAATTTCTAGCACGCAGTTGCTAGCTGTCATCGGTCACGTAGTCACTTTGTAGGGTTGTTCCATCGGAAAATTAGAACAAGTCGGCGATCATTGGATGTTTGTGTTGTTTGGGGAAGTTCATCTGACATCCGTCAGAGGGCGGGTGGATTGTTGTCTTCTAGCGTACTCCATGTTTTCATTCCTCAGATTCAATCTGACTAGACGGAGAATGACCACGCGTTGATTGTAGACTTTCGTTAGCTCGGCCCCATTCTTCATATTGGCTGCACGGTGTCGTTCAGCTTTGGTGGCGGCTAGTGATAGAAGATTTCAAAGGTAAGTTCCTGAACAAATATGAGTGTACTATTACAGAAGATTGTACTGTATGAAATATACTGAGTCGTATTATCTTTCCGTATTAGCCTACAGGGACTACAACAGAGAAATGTACCATTGTAGGGATTCTATTTGGGTCGGAATTATTGAGCGGGTGGTATGAATTCTTGATAGTTACGTATCAACATTATAACGGGATGGATCCAATTGTAACTAACTGCAAGTTAACGTTACAAGCTTTTGGTTTAAAAAGTTTCAAACATTTTCACATAAAAAATATCCTAGTTGAAAAAATTAATGTAAAGGACCAATGACATTTCAAAGGGAAAGCCTCTATTAAAATAAAAAACAATTAAATAGGCTATATGTCTGTCGAAATAATCAAGTTTCAATATAAAATCAACTTAACATTTCATTACTCATTAGGTTATTAAGAAATGGAATGGCCAATAACAAAGTTGTTCAATTTTGGCACATTATTACAAATATTTTTATCTCAAATCAATTTATAGGTCTGATACAAGCAAAACCTTTGGCTCTTTTCCCCTTCATTTCATAATACCGGTTCAAATGTCCCAAAATGGATCAAATAAAAAAGAAATTTTTTTTTAACAACAAACGATACCCTTACCTTCAGCTTCAAAAGCATTCTTGATACCATAGCCAATATATAAAAATGACCCAGCAAAATTGGAGGATTCAAATATGAATCCCAATTTTTGTAGGGAAACATCTCCTCTTGAGGGTTCGAACAGTCTCGTGTCACCAAAATTGTCAAACCAAAATACCTGATCAGAGAATATCATAAATAGTACTGATAAATCATTAAATAATAGGTATTTTAAAACCTGCATCAAAGGTTAAGCAGATAAGGCATAAATCTCGTCTAGTCAGGTGTGATAGTTATGAGAAGGTCTAGAATTGAATCCCAGCCACGATTACAGAAGTTTTTTTTTTCCTTAAATGGTATATATTTCCTCTAAATTCTACCGTCCTCATTCCTAACCCACTGGTGTAATCTAACATGAATATACCTGACAGGTAGTAAGACGCGGGGCACAAAGACAACTATTCTAAGACCAAATATTTAAATTTGAGAGCAGGATGAGACTGGTTTAGATTGGAAAGATTTGTCCTTGATTCAACTTTAAAATAATCGAATTAAAATAGCACATTTAAATGTTGAGTCATTTTTCATATTCTTATATACCTACCTACATACCGTATTTCATTGCTTAATTGTGGCATATTTTATGCCTCATTTTTGTGAGGAAAAAATTGGGATAAATTATGTAGGTGGTAGGGATGTGTGCAGTCCAAATTTTAAGTTCTAAACAAACTCAAATCAAATATATTCCAAATATTCTAGAAGCCAAATCCAAGTTTTGAAGATTTTTTGTTAATTGTTTTATTCTTGAAAAATACTATACCGTGGATATTTATGTAATTTTATATGTCAAAATTATTTTATAAAATGTTTTATTGCACCGTTATTGTTTGTAATACTTAATTCTAATCTGAGAGTTACAGTTACTATTACAACATGCAAATCAATTATAGTAGGTAATTTAAGTTTTTCATATTAATATTAATGTGTAATGTAAGTAATAGCTCAAAATGGTAGTAATTGACTGTAAATTAAATATTTTAGCTGTCATTGTTTTTATTGGCGAGGCTTCATAATCGTCTAAAACAATTTTGTCCAAGTAAAGTCGAAGTTGATATCTATTTTGAAACAAAATTAAAGTTTCGAAGCTTCGCACACCCCTAGTTGGTGGTAATATTGAGGAGTAACAAAATTTTTTTTTCTTAGGGAGGGTAAAGCAATGGGGGCAGTTATGATTACTATGATTTAAAATTTTAATACCACACAAGTTCTTAATTAAATTTTACATATTATTCAAGTATATAATATTCATCTTTAAAATAAATCGTCGAGTACACCATTTGAATAGCTTTTATTTTTAACATTTCTATATGTGTCTAGAAGGTGAAAAGGCTCCATTCTTGGACACGCACCTGCAGTAGTTGCAATCCGCCCTTGGTAACATCTCTTGCACCCACTGGGTTTGTAAAGCAAACAATGCTAGAATATGTAAGGCGACTACAATCGCAAGGCAACAGAGAATATATGTAGACCATTTGCCTGTGTGTCGATGAATGGACCACAATGTCATGGCACATATAAACACCAGGAAGTATACGGCGCCCGGGATAGAGGGTTGTATACATCCCGCCACGCATAATGACAACACCGCCACATGCTTTCCTGACAAATACAAAGCAAAAAAACTATATTAGATTACAATTGTGAGAACATTACAAGTAAATTACTAAGATCTCAATGATGAAATCAAAACAACATTATACAAACATAAGATTGTAAGATTGTATAAGCGTATTCTTTCTCCAAGATTATAAAAACTTAATAAAAAGAATGAAAATCAACACAAAGTGGTAAATCATTGTAAATACAGGAATGTCCGTAGAGAAGAAACCACATTTCAATTTAATGTAAATTAGTTGAAACATGGCACATGTACATGGGAAATTAACCCAAGGCTTTTGGCTTAGTATGCCAATCCTCTAGCTATCCAGGATTCATCCCATGCTCAGGGTTATTCTTCAATCATAGTTAAGGTCAAGTCTGTAATGGACGTTTGGAAATCGTCAGGAGCGATCAATTAATAAGCTATCAGTTAACACAGCCATCTGCAGCTCAGTAGGGCTATTATGCTGCTGCTGTTTTAAATTAAATCAATAAAAATAAAAAGAATGAGGAGTGTTTGTCAAAGTTTGTAGTAGCGATACATGCAAAAAGATGTTAATGTGACAGGTAAGAATTAAACCACATCAGAGCCAGACACACAATTTAAGAGGCCAGCCTAGTCAGTTGTGCCTTAATGTATTTGCATAAAAAGACCAACATAGCCCTTTTAAGGATTTTTGGGGCTGCGAGCCAGGGGTTGATTGACAGGTTTCAAGCGGCTCGGGACTAGAAATATGATGGCTCTTAACACATGTTCATAAATACTTTTGAATCAATGTTTCAGTGTTAGCTAACGAGGTAAAGTGAGGTAATTTATACTTTTATTATTAGTAAATTTAATTACAACCCGGCACCTTAGATCAGTTGGTAGCGTGTCTGCCTACTGACCTGAGGGCCTGGGTTCGATTCACATTTAAAGAATATACATTTAAATCCTAGGCCATTTCAGCCACATCATTGATGATTATGTCACCATTACTTCCACTCCAAAGTCCTTGTACTTTCTAGTGACATGATCAAAAATGCTTCTAAATCGAAAAACAATAGCTGAGAATTTATTTTTGATATAAAAATAAGTCTTATTTAAATTTACCCTCCATTTGTGTAGATTACAAAGCTAGTAAAAGTTCAATTTGATAAACAAAATACACCCCCTTCAGTGGCTGCATGGTCTTAGGCGCTATTCTCGCAGTAGATTAGACTGCCGATGACAGGGAGATCGAGGTTCGAATCTTGGTCGAGTGAATTGAGGGTGATTTATCCTAGAGGTCTCTCTCTCTATCTCCCTCCCTCTCTCTCTCTATTCAAGATCCATAAGAATCTCAAAAAATGTAACTTGAATACAATTATAAAGACCTTGACTTAAAACAACAAATTTAAGAAATTGGTAAAAGGAATTATATAAACTTTTGTAGTTGGGAGAGTAACAAAATCACAATAAATTACAAAATTATATTTTTAATTTACTAAAATATGTTTTACTTTGTTGTTTATGAGGTAATAGATATGACAAAAATTTCATATATCAGTGACACCAAGCCTTAAGCAAGTTTTTTTAAATTAAATTTTAAATCTTTTCACTTGTACCAAAATTGAACATTTTTAAAGATTCAAGAGACATTTAAAGATTCAGATTTGAGAAATATATTATCTAGCTCATCTCTAATTTGGTATATAGGTTGAAGTATTTTTATGATGGGACAAGAATTTACCCTTATGGAAAAAAAAATTGAGCATTTATTGATTTAAACTAAAAACACTTATTTCTTTACTGCAATGTATAATAAAAACAACGGTATTAAATACTTACCTACGGCTCTAACAAATTTAACTCGACTGGTGTTGCTAAAATAGCTATATGGTTGGTTAATATGTGTTGAACAAGGTCTTGTCCATTTGTAACAAAGAACATAAACCGTGATAGAAGAAGTTACCATGATCACTTCTGGAGCGAGCAAACGAATGCCTGTGAATGGGCTAATAGAGTTCAATTTGAGCAGACCAATATGTCTTATTATGTAGTCCATTTTACAACCTGTAGTTTAGAGAAACACGAGTTAACAAGGATAAATTCAATCATTTCAACTTTGTTGATTTATTCTTTTTTTTAAAATAATGGAATATAACAATACCAGACTTCAGCTCAATGCCAGAGTGCTCAACCTTAACTCAAAAGGTCAAGGTTAAGCAAATAGTTTGGTACCTGACCGATTAATGTAAAATAAGTTTTTTTTATTGATTCTACTTTCTCTACGGACAAATGCCAGTGCAATGCATCAAGACGAGGCTCACGATCTGTACCCTAACAACTTGTGAGCTGTATTTAGAAAGTGGCTCTATAGGTGCTCGCGAGCTGCTCTTGAGCTTTCCAGAACCTGGCCCACATTCAAATAGTATCAGAAAGATAAAAAAGAATGCTAGCTTCCGGTTTGTCAAAGTTTTGGTTTGGAAGAATTAAGGGAATGGAATTTGTGTGAACAAAATCAAGTCTTTATTTATCAGTGTTTTAAAACTATTTTCTTAAATGCACTTTTCAGCAAACCAAAGACAAGCTACCTGGCGGGCTGTTCTGGAAAAACTAACGAACTGCTTGATAGCATATAAGCCTACTTTAGATTTTTTAAGTTATGATTTTTAAGAACAGCATGTGAACTGTTTGTGAACACCAAATTTTGGTCTGGATACACCTTTAAATTACCTAAGTTTTTTTTTGTTAAACTTTATAGTAAAAAATATTACTATGTTTATAAGAATGTGATATTATGTTAAATTGTGCTCACCTTCTTTGCACATGTGTTTTCCCTCTCCTTTGTAACACAATTAAGAAAGTAGGCCCTTAACAAATTTTTTAATATTATTTTACCACATGTTATAGCTACTAAGACTATCCGCATACATTAATCATTCTAATGTCATAGAGATGAGTAGGGTTGAATTTTACAGGAGGAAATGATACCTATATTTGTATGCAATCCACCCGTAACACCTTGAGGTGCATAGATACCAAACTCATGAGCTGTGTTAAGGCACTGGGTCCAAAGGGGCATTTTTTTTTATTGGGACAAAATTTTTAAAAAAATTATTTTAAAATGAAAAAACTATCAAACCGATCCCAATTTTGCTGTTGTCAAGTAAGGAACACAGAAACAACATCTCAGTATGTTTTTGCGGTTGACGTATAATCTTGTATCTAATTTCCCAGTTAATTGGCCATGCAATGGGCACTTAAAAATATATTTTATTATATGAAATAGTACAGCAATTAAAAAATCAACTCACAGTTTGGCAAAAAATACCCATAAGGTTGATTGGAAATTAGCAGAATTTGGAATAGTATCTGGGCAGTAAATATAAGAATGCTGATGACCATAACAGCTAGCAGATACGAGCCTGTTAGCCCTAAAACATAAGAGCAATCATGTTATACATACATACATAGGTTTTCTGGTAGTTTTGCCATATTCAGGGTGACCTGATGGTCTAAGGGTAAGGTATCAGACTTCAATGCTGGGGGTCAGGGGTTCAATCCTCAGTCCCGGCACAGATTTATCTGATTGCCAAACCCTTCCTTCACCTCTGACAAGACGTGTATTAATCACAACTTGTGAATGTGAGGAATGCCAGGCCTCCACCGTGGTTCGGATCCGACGTTAAACTGAGGGCCTCCATTTATCTCACAATCGTCCTATCATTACATATTAGCGTAAGTGCGTATAACACGAACGGGTAGTAAGACGCGGTGCTAATAAATTTTTTTTTAATAATTTTTTTCTAAAAGGTTCTTTCTACTAAAATTGGACTGTACATTACAACTGCGTCATACCTAGACCTACAGTAAAAGTCTGATAATCCAGCTTGCTCAGGACTTCGGCAATGTTGGATTATCAAATATGCCAGATTATCAGACTATATATGTGTAATGTGGTAAAAACAAGAAAAATTACTTTGAAAACTGTTATGGTTATTGGTTAGTATGTAATGTGATGTAGTTGTTAGTGTCACATGTTTCTGTAGCCATATAAACACTTTTACTAGGTTTAGAAAACGTTTTCAGGAACTAGACACACAATACGAACAAGCTAAGTAAATAGAAGATCACAATCTCAAATGTAACAAAGATGTGAGACAATGTGTTGATAGAAGCCAAAAGATGAGTGTGGGAGGAGGGCTATGCAGCCTTACTATGAGGTGTGCCGAACCATTGGTTGCTGGACTATCAGACTTTTACTGTACATGCAACAAACAGGGGCTTATGCCTTTTGGTATAATAAACTAAACAATCACATTTTTTAGACAAGTCTTTATTTATTCTTTCAAGAAAAAATCCTGCTTGAATGAGCTATCTATTTAAAATTAAATAATTCAGTCAAAAATGTTGGCAGATATGAGAAAAAAAATACTAACTCATTTAGTATATGTACCTAAATTAGGACAAGGTTACTTGTTGTGAACATTATGTAAGTCTTACCGGACATGTTTTTTTCAGAGGGATTACCAACAAAAGGTGTGAAGAAAAGTAAAAGCAAATATATAAGAGAAAACATAGTTTGCCTTAGAAGAACACCTGTAAAAAATTCACAAATTTTATTATCAGCAAAAAAGTCTTAAAAAGTATCCTCAAATTACATCACCGATATTAAATGTTAGTTTCTTATGATTAGGCTATATTTTATTTGCAACACCAAGGGTTGATATAAATCTTGAGGAATTTATAATTATGTTCAGAATACCCTATACACAGCAATTTTAAATTAAGAACAAAAGTTATCTTCGAATAGCACTTTAAATGTGAAATAATTTGAAGAAATGTATGCTTCATGTTCCCCTAATATGTTCTGTTCATAAATATTTAACCATCCAAATTAATGACAACAAAAAATGAGTTTTTTATATAAATATTTTGTGCTAGGCCATATACAGCAATCAACACTTACAAATACCAAGAGACAAAGGCAATAGAAGCCTCATTAATAAAAATGCTAGTGATGGGCACTATCGAATGAAAACTATCGAATAATTCGATAGTATTAAACTATCGAATCATTCGATAGTTTAGAAATCATTCGAATGAAAAGTATTCAAATTCTTTCTCGTTGCTGCTGATCGATAGTCAACCTTACGGTTTCGAATATTTTCCTTGTTACAGAGATACGAAATATTCGTTTCTATAAGGTCCAGTATTGGAAATCAATCCTCGTTTTACATTGCTGAACAATTATTACCATATTCAACCTTATGGTTTCGTTCTCATCTATCGTTTGTCCACACAAAATGTGTGTTAAAGTAAGCCTACAGTTTATCATGTACATTGTTGTTTATTTCACATTTGCCTGACCATAGTGTTTTGACTATTATTCAGACCTATTTGTAATTATTTGTTATTAATTTAATTTATAATAATTGTATTTCCCCTAAGGCTATTCAACTAGATTCACGATTCACTTACGAATTATTCAATGCCTTAGCTCAGCCGGTAACGAGTCTGCCTACTAATCTAAGAACCCCGGTTTGATTCCCGGCATGGCTGATACATCTATTGTTTGAGAAATGTGGGTTTCCCCTTTCACAGTGATAAATTAGCGGCTAGGAGCTGGGTGTTGTGTCTGTTCTAGAATCTAGTTAATATAAAATTCGTGTGCTGATATAATCAAACGGTTCAGAAAGAGCACGTAAAACACCATTAATAACAATAAAACACGCATTCAGCCACCTTACTTTATTAATGTTTCTACTTTCGTTTGCTATAAAAATAATAAATCTTTATAGAAGTCAAATATGCTACATATTGAAAAATAATTAATAAAAATTATGCATAACTTACGTATTTTCTCCTGGTGATTGTAGGCCTTTTCTCTTATTCTGGTAGAAAATTGGTCTTTTACATTCTTTTATGATGTAGGTTTTTCTTTGGCGCAAATGGCACCTTTTGGAGTGTTCATTGTTGAATTATGTTCTAATTTAAATCTATATCTTTGTTAAGTTTATCTTCAAAGTAGTATTACTGGGATAGGGCCATTAAAATAATAATAATAATAATAATAATAATAATAATCACTAATTGTAAATTATATTGCGATAGGATTATCATATACTATTTTAGGCGAATGAGTATCCAAATAAATTATACAAAATTGTGAAAAGTATTTCATTAGTTCTGTCACTTTTTTTTTCTTATATGTTATTAAAACGTTGACTAAAAATGTATTTCAAAATAAAAAAGTATTTAGATATATTACCTAATTGAAGAATATAATCACCATAATACTATAACTAATATTATCAATTTCAACTAATCTATAAATGCATACAACGATAGTGAATTGTTATTTTGGATATTACTTAAAATTGTGATATCAAAAAAATTACTTTTTTAGTTCCGTAATATTTTTATTTAAAAATATTATAGAATCCAAATTTTTAGGATGAAGTCTATTTCTTCGCTCTGTCAAAACTTGCCCTGCCTTTGAGAAAACACGTTCCGAAGGCACTGAAGTCGCAGGTAAGCACACGTATTTCATGGCCAAAATATAAAGTTCCGGAAACAATGATCTATGCTTAGACCAGAACTGCAATGGATCACTTACTCGGTTAAAATATGGCATTTCCATGTACTGTCGCAAAATTGTGATACTGCTGCTCACCGGAGTTGATGTTGTCTTCAATTGAGCCACTTTCATGTCAAAATTATCCCACAACGAAATATCTGTATTTATGTTGTTTGTTCCCTCGCACTCTGAACCTCCTGTTGCCACAACTATCTCCACCCCTTCACTTTCAATGTGATGGCACAAAGCAGCTAAATCATCACTTACCCAAGTATGCGCTTGGGCTGCATTGGCTTCAACTCCAAATGCAGCTTTTTTGAAACGAGGGTCTAACATTGTTACCATAGCTGTTAACTTACTTCTCTCCAGAACAGCTAATCTTCGTGAAACTCCCTCAATTAGACTGGTTTGGAGTTCTTTAGCGACACTAGTTCTTGGTGTTTGTTTTTGTAATGAAAACTGAACACCTCTAACCAGTGGAATTACCTTTGCTGCAGTTGGATATGTGTCTCCAGACAATTCTGAGGTCATTATTTCCAATAATTTTAAAAGTGGCACGCACTCCTCAACTATCTCCCTTTCTGCCCGTCCAAAGAAGGGGGGGCTCGTGGTAAGGATACTAGGGAGGCGGATAGTGGCTCTTTCAAGTCCATGATCCTCTCTAACATAATGAGTGTGGAGTTCCACCTTGTTGCCACATCCTGTTTGGGTTTAAGCTGGCTAAGCCCCATAGTTTTTTTGGATGCTTCGAAGTTTGTCTAAAGCTAATGTACTGCTTTTGGACCCACTAGTCCTCTACACTTCTGCAGAATTTCACTTAGCCTTAGATTTCCTAACAAAGCATCACTTACAATTAAGTTCAAAGTATGAGCTACACAACGCAAATGAGGAATTGCCAATCTTTGAATTGCGTTTACCATGTTAGCTCCATTGTCTGTAACAATTGCCACAATCTTCTCTCGTACCTTCCATTCATTCATTACGGCCAGCAGAGTATTCGCTATGGCTTCCCCGGAGTGACTGTGCTCCACTTGTTTTGTGCAGAGTACAAGTGAGTACAATTTATTATTGCACACACAATGAGCAGTAACGGTAATAAACCCTTGTGTGTTTATCGACGTTCACATATCTGTTTTAAGGAAATAAACTTGGCTCCATTAATTAACTTCTGTACCTCAACAATAGCACTCTCATAATAATCTTGGTGAATGTTTGTTGTGAGTGTCTTTCGGCTTGGCAATTTATACTCACTATCTAAGAGATTAACAAACTGTTTAAAACCCTCATTTTCCACTATTGAAAAAGGTTGTAGGTCATTAGTGATCATTTTTACTAGTCCTTTGTCCAAAATCTTGCGCTTCGCCTCTGGACGCTGTTTCATACGGAAAACACCCCTGAGTGTCAACTGTTTCTGACGCTTTTCTGGAACTTGAGGGGGATCTGGATCTGAAGAAGGGCCTGCTGATGGTATTTCAATGGTTGTGTCTGCTGCTATAGAAGTCATAGTGGGATTTGTCTTCAATTTCTTCCAGCATTTTGGACGACTCCAAAAGAGTAGGGTGGATTCCTTTTTAAATGGTCACGCATATTTGATGTGTTACCTGTACTTTTGTATTCTCGCTTGCACACTTGACATATTGCTTTACCATTAGGTTTCTTCTCAAAAAAATCCCAAACAATGGATCTTTTCTTTAAACGATTCATGGTTGTAAAATCAAATCAAAAATAATTTTTAAATAGTTGCGCTAATAATATTTAAAATTATGTTTTTATATTTAAATATATTTTAACGGTTAGTACAAAAATATTAGTATATTTAAAACAGTTTAAGAAACCTTAAATAACTAGAAAAATGAGTTCAATAATAATAAAATACATCAATAAATACCACAAAAATATGTTATACCAAAAAGATTGTTTTTACTGAAACCACATTAAAATAATAAGTTTAAAATGGGTAAATTAGAACAGGGTCTAGTAGATTAATAAGTTGAACAAAAGCACGTTTTCAAGTCAAGAACTCAAAAATCACTAAAACCAACCAGTGAAATCACCCGCAACGAACTGCCCTATATGTTTTCAAATGTCTCATACCACCCTCGACCCTCTACTGCTGATACAGCAGACATTATCTTTAAAATAACTAATAATTTATCTATGTTTATGTTTGGTAAATGCCTGTATTTCATGACACAGGCAAGTGAGAAAGAAACTCTATTATTGTTTTGATTAGTCAGCCTTGTTATGACTGAATGAGACACACACACAGGAGCAGCTGCGAATGAATAGACAATTCATTCGATTGAAAACGAAAGGGACGATAGTTTTCATTTAAATGATCATTCGTTACTAACGAATATTCATTCGAATGAAAACTATCGAATGATCATTCGATAGTTTGGAAACGATAGTTTTCATCATTCGATAGTTCAAATCATTCGATAGTGCCCATCACTAGAAGTATCTCAAAATATAAAATAAAAATTTTACAAAAAAGTTTTTAAACCCAAAAAAAATTTATTAATTTAAATTTCCCATTTTAAAAAGTCAAAATTGAGTTTATTTTTTAATTCTTTTTAATTCATTCTCCCAAATTAAAAAAACAAATTTAATGTTATCTTTACAAGAAAGCCAACATTCAACATGTTTTCGGTTTTTAAAACCACAAAGTTAAAAAAAAAAATCACAAAAAATATAAGAAGGAAAATATTTAGTAATAATTATCTTCTTTATATATTGTAATAAAAAATATATGGTCTGGAGGCGGAGCAGGGTTGCTCAGCTTTCGTTCTCAAGCCTAACCTGCAGCTAAAAAAGTGTAGTTGCTAGCCTTCACTATCATATTTTTTTCACAACACCTTTCTGCTAAAAATAATTGAGAAATTACTTTTTTACCATTTTCTGGCATTAATTTGAGAAAGAAAAGTTGGAAGAATATTATAAAATAAAGAAAGTTTTATAGATACTCACAAAATATAATTTTACTGTATTTTGGTTATGCATTTGATGACATAAGGAACTATTTAGAAAAACCTTAATAAATAGCATATAATATTTAAAAAAAACTCTATGATATGAGCCTACAAGCAAGCTTTGCTGACGAATTTGGCTTTCGCGTTCAGCTGCCGTAACGAGCACTCTGGTCGTAATCTCGTTTTCTAAAAGGAGTTTCTATTTCTTTATCAAGTAGGCTTCTCACGATGCCTGAGTCTTGACCCAAAAATGTGTCAGTGGGGAAGAGGATAATTTTATCAAATAGATGGATTAGCCTTTAATTTATTTTTGTAACACAAAATAGCCTCATATTCATTCTCCAGTCAATTTTATGTTCTTTGTTTTGTTATGACAATTGCCTAGTCTATATTTTATTTACGTTTATTTTATTATGCTTATATGTGTGACCCAGTGGGTTATTTTTGTTAACAGTCAATTAAAGAATCTTTTGCTGCGGAAGTTCAATGAATTTTAAACTTATCTATCTATTATCTTTACAGCTTAAACTGTTCACCACTGATGTTAGTGCCACAATTTGGATATTACTTAAAATTGTGATATCAAAAAAATTACTTTTTTAGTTCCGTAATATTTTTATTTAAAAATATTATAGAATCCAAATTTTTAGGATGAAGTCTATTTCTTCGCTCTGTCAAAACTTGCCCTGCCTTTGAGAAAACACGTTCCGAAGGCACTGAAGTCGCAGGTAAGCACACGTATTTCATGGCCAAAATATAAAGTTCCGGAAACAATGATCTATGCTTAGACCAGAACTGCAATGGATCACTTACTCGGTTAAAATATGGCATTTCCATGTACTGTCGCAAAATTGTGATACTGCTGCTCACCGGAGTTGATGTTGTCTTCAATTGAGCCACTTTCATGTCAAAATTATCCCACAACGAAATATCTGTATTTATGTTGTTTGTTCCCTCGCACTCTGAACCTCCTGTTGCCACAACTATCTCCACCCCTTCACTTTCAATGTGATGGCACAAAGCAGCTAAATCATCACTTACCCAAGTATGCGCTTGGGCTGCATTGGCTTCAACTCCAAATGCAGCTTTTTTGAAACGAGGGTCTAACATTGTTGCCATAGCTGTTAACTTACTTCTCTCCAGAACAGCTAATCTTCGTGAAACTCCCTCAATTAGACTGGTTTGGAGTTCTTTAGCGACACTAGTTCTTGGTGTTTGTTTTTGTAATGAAAACTGAACACCTCTAACCAGTGGAATTACCTTTGCTGCAGTTGGATATGTGTCTCCAGACAATTCTGAGGTCATTATTTCCAATAATTTTAAAAGTGGCACGCACTCCTCAACTATCTCCCATTCTGCCACGTCCAAAGAAGGGGGGGCTCGTGGTAAGGATACTAGGGAGGCGGATAGTGGCTCTTTCAAGTCCATTATCCTCTCTAACATAATGAGTGTGGAGTTCCACCTTGTTGCCACATCCTGTTTGGGTTTAAGCTGGCTAAGCCCCATAGTTTTTTGGATGCTTCGAAGTTTGTCTAAAGCTAATGTACTGCTTTTGAAATGACCCACTAGTCCTCTACACTTCTGCAGAATTTCACTTAGCCTTAGATTTCCTAACAAAGCATCACTTACAATTAAATTCAAAGTATGAGCTACACAACGCAAATGAGGAATTCCCAATCTTTGAATTGCGTTTACCATGTTAGCTCCATTGTCTGTAACAATTGCCACAATCTTCTCTCGCACCTTCCATTCATTCATTACGGCCAGCAGAGTATTTGCTATGGCTTCCCCGGAGTGACTGTGCTCCACTTGTTTTGTGCAAAGCACAAGTGAGTACAATTTATTATTGCACACACAGTGAGCAGTAACGGTAATAAACCCTTGTGTGTTTATCGACGTCCACATATCTGTTGTTAAGGAAATAAACTTGGCTCCATTAATTAACTTCTGTACCTCAACAATAGCACTCTCATAATAATCTTGGTGAATGTTTGTTGTGAGTGTCTTTCGGCTTGGCAATTTATACTCACTATCTAAGAGATTAACAAACTGTTTAAAACCCTCATTTTCCACTATTGAAAAAGGTTGTAGGTCATTAGTGATCATTGTTACTAGTCCTTCGTCCAAAATCTTGCGCTTCGCCTCTGGAAGCTGCTTCCTACGGAAAACACCCCTGAGTGTCAACTGTTTCTGACGCTTTTCTGGAACTTGAGGTGGATCTGGATCTGAAGAAGGGCCTGCTGATGGTATTTCAATGGTTGTGTTTGCTGCTATAGAAGTCATAGTGGGATTGTCTTCAATTTCTTCCAGCATTTTGGACGACTCCAAAAGAGTAGGGTGGATTCTTTTTAAATGGTCACGCATGTTTGATGTGTTACCTGTACTTTTGTATTCTCGCTTGCACACTTGACACAATGCTTTACCATTTGGTTTCTTCTCAAAAAAATCCCAAACAATAGATCTTTTCTTTAAACGATTCATGGTTGTAAAATCAAATCAAAAATAATTTTTAAATAGTTGCGCTAATAATATTAAAAATTATGTTTTTATATTTAAATATATTATAACGGTTAATACTAAAAATATTAGTATATTTAAAACAGTTTAAGAAACCTAAAATAACTAGAAAAATGAGTTCAATAATAATAATAATAATAATAATATACATCAATAAATACCACAAAAATATGTTATACCAAAAAGATTGTTTTTACTGAAACCACATTAAATAATAATAAGTTTAAAATGGGTAAATTAGAACAGGGTCTAGTAGATTAATAAGTTGAACAAAAGCACGTTTTCAAGTCAAGAACTCAAAAATCACAAAACCAACCAGTGAAATCACCCGCAACTAACTGCGCTATATGTTTTCAAATGTCTCATACCACCCTCGACCCTCTACTGCTGATACAGCAGACATTATCTTCAAAATAACTAATAATTTATCTATGTTTATGTTTGGTAAATGCCTGTATTTCATGACACAGGCAAGTGAGAAAGAAACTGCTATTATTATTTTGATTAGTCAGCTTTGTTATGACTGAATGAGAACTCACACAGGAGCAGCTGCGAATGAATAGACAATTCATTCGATTGAAAACGAAAGGGACAATAGTTTTCATTTAAATGATCATTCGTTACTAACGAATATTCATTCGAATGAAAACTATCGAATGATCATTCGATAGTTTGGAAACGATAGTTTTCATCATTCGATAGTTCAAATCATTCGATAGTGCCCATCACTAAAAAATGCTGACATTGTGCTATGAACAAATTGATATGATTAGTTATTAATCACATGAAACACATAGAAGTATGCTCAAAATATAGATAAATAGTTACTAAAAAGTTTGTTAGCTAAATATTTATTAATTTCAATAACACTTTAATGTCTAATTGAGTTTATTCATTTTTTCATTCATTCATTCTCCAATTCAAAATTCGAATTATGTTATCTTTACAAGAAAGCCAACATATCAACATGATTCGGTTATATACCAGCAAGGTAAAAAAAATCACAAAAAATATAAGATAGAAATATTTAGTAATAATTATCTTCTTTTATATTGTAATAAAAAATAATGGTATGGAGGCGAGCAGGGTTGCTCAAGCTTTTCGTTCTCAAGCCTCACCTGCAAGCTAAAAAGAGTAGTTGCTAGCCTTCACTATCATAATTTTTTTCACATACACTTTTATGCTAAAATAATTGAAAAATTAATTTTTACATTTTCTGGCATTAATTTTGAGAAAAGTTGGTGAATATTAAAAATAAAGAAAGTTTTATAGATACTCACAAAATATTAATTTTACTGTATTATGGTTATGCATTTGATGACATAAGAACTATTTACGAAAAACATTAAATAGCATATAATATTTAAAAAACAACTCTATGATATGAGCCTACAAGCAAGCTTTGCTGACCGATTGGCTTTCGCCGTCAGCGTAACGAGCCCTCTGGTCGTTAATCTCGGTTTTCTAAACAGGAGTTTCTATTTCTTTATCCAAGTAGCTTCTCACGATGCTGAGTTTGACCCCAAATGTGTCAGTGGGAAGAGATAATTTATCAAATAGATGGATTAGCCTTTAATTTATTTTTGTAACACAAAATAGCCTCATTTTCATCTCCCAGTCAATTTATGTTCTTTGTTTTGTTATGACAATTGCCTAGTCTATATTTTATTTACGTCTATATTATTATGCTTATATGTGTGACCCAGTGGGTTCTTTTTGTTAACAGTCAATTAAAGAATCTTTTGCTGGGAGTCAATGAATTTAACTATCTATCTATTCATCTATTACAGCTTAAACTGTTCAACCACTGATGTTAGTGCCACAATACTATAATTTATCAATTTCCACCATTGATCTCTATAATATAACTGGATAGACATCTGTGGCTGAAATTTTCGAGCTGTCGTCTGCATTCAAATGTGTAGGGGAGAAAGAAACTTTCGGGTATCTCTTTCTCTCTTACACCCATACACGGAATTGTGGCATTTTAACATCGTTCATTAATTTGATTGAATACATGAGATACATCAATGTGTGAATGGTTAAATTAAATAAATATGTTAGTTAAAGCTTTGAAGAGCATATAAAAGTTCAAAACTGGTTAGTTTTATCTTTAAATAAGTTGATGTAGCCTAATATATACAATGATTTTTGAAGAAAGCTCGCTTGTAAGGCTTTATCTCGTACCAGAATACTACCCTATAGTTGTGTTTAGTTAGCATAAAATACCTTACAGAAGGAAATTTATACTTCCGTTTTAAATTGCCGTTTATCCTACCAAAATATTATATATATGATAGTATTCTGGTACGAAATAAGGCCTTACGGATTGGGATTATTACTAAAATCAGGGTTTAGTAGATACTGTACTTCCTACAAGTCAATAACCTAAATTATAATTTGAACGTAAGACTTCTACACAAAGTGTATCATTCAAACAAATGTAATACAGTTTTTAGCTAACTTGTTTCATTATAGTTATCGAAATTTCAACATAATATGGTTTCTGAAAGATATGAGCCAAATTAAAAAAAAAACAGGTATTATAATAGTACTTTACACAAGGCTATAACCTAAATGATAGTTTGAATACATGGCAACTATACAAAGTTTGTCATTCATACAAATGTAATCAAGTTTTAAGATACCTTGTTCATTATATTTATCGAACTTTCAATATAATATTGTTTCTTAAACCAATATACAAGCTAATAACCAACTTTAAATATAAGTGTAGTCGTGGCAGACTGTAAACAGCATTGATGACAACTACATAAAAACTGAAATATCTAAGGTTTTATTCGTATTTGTACAGTATTACCTGTAAAACTGGATTGTATATCCTTTAATATAAATGTTTCTTCAGGAAAGTGTAGTATAATACTTCACTATTTTCAAATAATAACACTTTTATTCATCAGAGACATGTTTTCGCATAAGAACATTTAAAGAAACCGTTAAATCTGTCCCCCCCTCAGTGTAGCAGACGATACACTTGAGCGTCACGCCTTTATCCTTGGAATGTGCATGTATATGTCCATCCAGTTATTTTATAGAGATCAATGATTTCCACACCTTTTGCCTTCTTTGGAATATTGAGGGAAAGAAATTAGTTTTTTAAAGATAGTTTTATTCTGCGATGGTGGCTACTCTGAATCAAAATAATAGAATGAAAAAATAAAATAAAAATACACCTATAGTAAAATGACAACAAGTGGCTGTAGTTTGGGTCATTGTGTCTAAAAAAACTTACATTTTAATATCAATAACAACTTTTTAAAATGCTACAAAATTATGGACATATTGTCCAAACTTTACTCGGTACTCTTTTTACTTGGGGAATGACAGCTGCTGGTGCTGGTTTGGTTGTAATATTTAATGGTAAACAGGTAAAGAGATCTCACTTTTTATTTTTTTATTTTGTTGAATTAGTAACACTATCTTTAAATTAATTTTATTGCTAACAGATTACAATGATAACAATTTGCTTATAATAATGCTATAATTTAAATTATATAAACTCAAAGTTATGTCTTGAATTGTCCAGTGTCATATCAGGTGTTTTTTGGGGACTAGTCTAAACCTAGGAACTCTACACTTTAGGCGATTTTTTTAAACCAGAGAATTACTAAATTTATACAAGCACTACATTCACACAAACAGACGAATTTCTTGAAAATGGTTAACTAATTATTGCTTATTTAAATTAAAATTCTATTTTACATCCACTAACGATTTTACATTTAATAAACTCGCACAGGCTACATTACAACTAATCTGAAAACTTAGTAGAGCGGAAACACCCACCTGAACTCTCCGCTGGAAGTATAATTTTAACATAAAGTACTGGTAACTTAATATATTATTAAGGCTCCTTTCTAATCTAGCTAACCTAACCTAACCTTGCTACCATTCCTTTCGCTGATAAACTAGAATCTTATTTAATATTCACAAATAAACTATTTTAGTTTTGTATCAAGTTATAAGATGACATATTGAAAGGGATCATGGATCACACAATGTGTTGTGCTAGGATGTATCTTGGGTAAAATACAATAGGACTACTATTACACGATAAGGTGCTTACACAGTATTCGCATTTTTTTATTTTGACTTATGAAAAAAAATTGAACAAATTTCAAAATACTCTTGACATTAAATACATTTAAAATCTCAGGAATGATGCCTTAGAAGCACCTTATCATTTTATACACTGTATACTTAAGGTATCAAATCATTGAAGATTTAATCCTATAACTATATTCATAAGTAAACAGTGGATAATATTTAGTTGAAATTAATTTGTTTTTACAAAATATAGACAACTCACTATTACAAGAAATTTGTCTGTTGAGAAAGAGAGTGAAGTGTGGTCTCTGCAGAAGATGACTGCTAATTAATCGGCTCAATAATAATAATAATATGCGTAAAGCTTCGGTCGTGTAATTTTACGGATTTTTCAACCATATTGGTTGTGTCACTTTGGTGAGTTTGCTTTTTAATTGTTGATCATAACAAAGTTTTTTTTTAATCCTCTTTAATTTAGTGTCATTAGCTTCCTCTCATTTTTGTGAGTATAGTGTGTGTTTAAATGTTATGATTTTAAGCTTTTTTATTTTTTTAAAAAAATTGCCTAAAAATTGCGGTTCAAGAGGGTTCCTTCCCAAAATCTTTATTTTCATGAAACATTTACTTTGCAAATTATCCCGTGGCAAGACCGCTATTTCTTTCTTTACTTCTATGTTTATTTACTTGCACCAATGGATACGCAGACACAAACTTCAATATGGTCTTGTGTGATTTGCCATTGGTGGGTAGAATGGAGCTCAACTTTTGGCCGAATGTACAGTGTTGTTATGTCCTTTATTGGTTTCCCACCCTGCCTTCCCACATATGACACAGAATACAGATGTTTATGTAAATATTTGCGGGCTACAGAGCTACAGAGGGGACCTTGGGGGGTGCCGTTCAAGATAGCCTCCGGGAAATTACGCCCCCCAGCCATGATAACCACGCTATCTAAGAATGATGAAAGTATTACAACCAGCTGGGAGGAATCTGCGGTTCTTCTAATGGCGACATTGTTGCCAGATGATGACGTGACAGAAGATACTGAAGAGCACCGAAGGTTGAGGAAGAGGATGGAGAATGATGAGTATGTAAACGAGGAAGAGGTGGAACCTGTTAGTCGGGAGGAGGTAATCAGGAACATTGTTCTGATGGGTAAGAAAAAGGCGCCTGGACCGGACAGGATAAAGGTCGAGATGCTGGAGAAGATGGCTGACCTTATTGCCCCTTTCCTTGCAGGGCTGCTAAACGAATGCCTCGCTCAAGGCAGAATCCCGAACATATGGAAGCAGAGCGAGATAATTGTACTAAGTGAAGGGGAGGATAAAGACCTGCTGATTCTAAAGTTATACAGACCCATCTGCCTCTTGAACACAGCAGGGAAGTTGCAGGAGAAGATATTGTGTGAAAGATTACTGAGACACAGAACCATCATGGGCATGCATCAGAAGCATTACGGCTTCCGAAGAGGCAGGTCAACAGAGGAAGCAATCTGCAGAGCAATGGAACTAATTGACTCGGCAACCAATAAATATGTTGTAGGAATATTTGTGGACATTTCAGGCGCTTTTGACAACCTCTGGTGGCTGGCGATGTTTGACAGATTAAGAGAGATTCAGTGTCCGGGACAGCTGTATAGTAGTCTTAAGGACTACTGTCGTAACAGATACTCCACCCTTAGATGTCCAGGAAATAGGGTTCAGAAGCTACTGACGAAGGGATGTCCCCAAGGATCGGTATGTGGCCCAATCATTTGGTATGTCAGCCTGGAACCAGTGTTGTACTTGTTGGAGGGGATGCCAAAGACGCAGGGTGTGGTCGCCTTCACAGACGACCTTCTAATTGTAATAGAAGGGTACTCTAGAAGGAACTTAGAGGAAAAAAGTAACCAGGTGATTGAAGAACTTGACACCTGGTGTAAAAGTGTCAAGTTAAAAATGGCACCAGGGAAGACGACCTACATGTTGTTTAAGAGTAGACTGGCTAGGGATCCGACCATAAAGTTAGGTAGGAAATCTATAAGAAGAAGCCATACGGTCAGATACCTGGGAGTTACCCTAGATGAGAACAGAAACTTCACGGCACACATGGAGGAAGTGATGGGGAAAACTCTGTCGGTGATGAATAAAATTATAAGCATGGGACAGAGGTGGTTTTATCTGCCTATGCGGATAATAAGGACATACCATCAGATGATCCTTCTCTCCATTGTGAGCTATGGGGCGTGCATCTGGGCTCACAGACTAACCAATGTCGTTCCGGCTAAGGTGATTCAAGGTCTACAGAGGAACATCATATTGAGGCTGACGGGAGCCTACCGGACTGTAGCAACGGATGCACTGAGTGTGGCCCTAGGTGTGTGGCCGTTGGACCTCCTTCTAAGGAAGAAAGGTGTTGCGTACTGGCTAAAAAAGAGAAACTTGGAGAAAGTGAGACTCCTCACCACACCCGATGTGACAACATCTGGAGAGGCGGAAATAGCCCTGTTGGAGGAATGGCAGAGACGCTGGGAGAGAAGTGGGACAGGTAGGAGGACTTATCAATTGTTCCCTAATGTGGTTGAGAGAATAGAGAATAAGCACCTCCAGCCATCTTGGGGTCTTGTCCACTTCATCACGGGGAAGGGACCGTACCCGGCATCTCTAAGGAAGCTGGGACTAATAGAGTCGGGGAATTGTGAATGTGGTGAGGAGGGAACCCCTGAACATGTGTTGCTCGAGTGTGTCCTTACACTAGAAGCAAGAAGGAACTACCAGAGAGAGATCCAGGGAAGATTAGTAGGTGAAGTACTGAGGGACCCAATCTATTGGAAATTCTTAGACCAGATTGCACTGGAAGCGTCAGATAGAGCAAAGACTGCCTAAATAGATAGACTCAAAAAGGCACAGGGACGTTGACAATGACAATGAAAATGACAGCGACATGGAGGGCGAGACTGATACAGACACTAGTGTGGTCTTAGCGGGAGTGAGTAGAGAAAAAAGGATTGTTAAAGGGGGATAAGCTGTAACAATCCTTGCCGGGATAAAAAAAAAGTAGGTGCCGGGAGGAGCAAGCACGAGCCCTGGGAACTGGATTCCAGTGCGACTGAGTGTCTATAGGAACACAGGAGATGCCCTTATGATCCTAAGGACAGTTAGTGGAGTAAATATTGACTCTGAGGGGTTCCCTGCACCGTATGGCCCACCATCTTGGAAACAAGAGAGGTGGATTGTGGTTGATGGGCCCTCAGAATCAAGATGGAGAAAGGCGGCTGCCCTGCAGCCCTCTGGTACCATCGGGGTGATGGAGTTCCCCGGCAGAAATAGGAATAGAATAGTTTAGTTTAGCTTAGCTTGGTTTAGTAGTTAAAATAGCTAAATTAGGGACGAGGAACTAGGTAGGGGGTAGATTAGGAAACTCAACTGCCAAGGGTGGAAGGAAGGGTGAAAACGGAAGTGAGGTGGCTAGAAAGTAGGCGGGGCTTCAACTCTGATAGGGCGCTTGGTGGACTCGGGAGTGAAATCCTGGGCACTGTGGAGGACCCAGTAGGGGAGGGTACTGGGGGCATAATATACCCAGGGCGAACCAAATGGAACTAGGGGTAGTTAAATTTCAATTAAATTAAGAGCCTAAATCTGTGTTGTAATCTTAAAAAGGAAATTCATATTGTAATTGTAAAAGTAAAGTCAAAGCTATGTGGAAAAAGGGCCTGGATTTAAAGTTTGTAAGATACAGGGCCTGTAAACACTGAATAAAAAAGTAAAAGATTGCGAGCTCTCATTTCCAATTGTATAATTGTAACACTTGTGTATGTTATTTTACTTTCTAATTATGTTTGTAACCCAAACGGGTAAGTTAGTAAGACGTGGTTACAAAAATATAATAAATTTTCCTCAAATATCAAAAACATGACTGTGCTGTACGGTACTTAGTAATTAGGCCCACCCAGCAAACATTTATTAACTATGTTTGTACTTAATTTTTTTTAAATATTAATTAAGGTATTCTTGATACAACTAATTGCAAAATTAGTTATCTTTGTTAGGGTTGCTATTGCACACAAAAAAAGTAATCCTTACTTAGCATATTCTGAGCTTAGTCCCTCTTATTTCAGATAAGGTCTAATGCTTAATTTTATCTGACAAATTTTATTTTTCCTAACTAACATTATTTTAGTTGGCCTATCTAGGCCCTGATGTAATATTATATCTTAATAAAGAGACCATAAAACATGTTGTTTATTCACCACAAACACCACTATACCCACAAAGATAAAACATATTACATACATTTTCATAAAAATATGCCTTTAGTTTTAACTTAGTTTCCACTTTGGTTTTACTTTTCAGCAAAAACTTTTAGATGCTAGCCTCGGTTTTGCTGCGGGGGTGATGGTAGCGGCATCATATTGGTCTCTTCTTGATCCTGCGATTGAAATGGCAGCGCAGTCTAAACTCTATGGAGAAAATGGAGAGTATTCTTTTGTTCCTGTTTCGTTAGGATTTTTAGCGGGAGCCGTTTTTGTCTGCGGGACGGACATTTTTATTTCATCAATAGGTGTTGGTTCATCTAACATAGTTTTAGGTAAGTTATTTGGTGATAATCAAAATCTCTTGGCCATTTTGAGTATTTCAAAAACATAATTTATTACAAAATATCATATTTATGAGTTAAAATAAACTAATTAGACACCCTATGTTATGTTTCAGCTCTCACATCCTATAGGGCGACTGAAAAGAAGAAGTTAAAAAGTGATGAGTTTATTGATGGACTGTCAAGTGATACATTTAGAGACGACTCTACCACTATTGAAGGTGAGAATACATATCCGAAAATTCAATTCCAGGAAAAATCAGGTTTTAAGCCCATTGCTAAGAGTTGGTAAAACTTTTAATATTGTACAATTGGGGTGTGCAAAGCTTAGAAACTTCAACTTGGTTTTGAAACAAATTCTGGCTTTGAAGCTTCGCCAATAAAAATATTGACAACTAAAATACTCATATTATGTTCATTTATTGCCATCCTGAGCTGTTTTGTATATTACAAATTGATATTTATGTGGAAAAAATCTGAAGTTTCCTAATTGAATTGCATGTTGTGATATTAACTTGATCTGTCAGAGTAACACGAAATAATACAAACAATTGTGCAGTAAAACATTTTTCAAGTACGGTAATTTTAGTGCATAGAGTAATTTAAATAAACACAATATAATATTTTTTCAAGCATCAAACAACTAAAAGAAAATATTCAAACTTTGATTTGGCTTCGAGAATATTTCATTTATTTGATTCGAGTTCATTTTGTATTGAATAATAATAATAGCACCGCGTCTTACTACCCGTTCGGGTTATACGCTTAAGTACTAATTATTCTAATGGGTTAGGAATTGGGAAGGTTGAAGTTGGAGGAAGTGAACCCACATTTGTGTGGAGGGAGAGTGGAAAACCATTCAGGAAAAACCACCCCCAGTTCACCCGACCGAGATTCGAACCTCGATCTCCCCATCCTCAGCAGTCTGGCTCAACAACAACCAGTGCATTAGCCAACTACGCCACCGAGGCGGGTCATTTTGTATTGAAAAAGTGGACTCCACACACCCCTAACATACAGTAAACTTTATGTAAATAACAATGACAATGTATTGTATACTGCAACCACAGAAGAAAGACAGACCTGCAACATTTTAAAGAGTTTTGTTTGCTCTAAATACTGACAAAATGTGTGGATTGACAATATCAGTTGGATTGTTTTATCAGCAGTGAAAGCTCCAATATATATTATTTGACAGGAAATTAGATTAAATTACTAAAGTAACTTACAAATACATACCTAACTTCCTGCTGTGATACCACTCTTTCCATAGAATTGTTTATGAACAACAGTTCTTAGTGTGGTATTAGCTAACATTGCTCGCGAACAAATTCAAACAATCAATGTTTATATCATAGTGAACCTTAAATTATAAATTTAAAAAAAAAATATTTTTTCCCCCCCATAAAGTTTGCAGCATTGTCACTAGTTTGTTTCTCTATTCCTGGTAAACAGACCCCTCTCACTCCTACCTACAAGTATTGGGTTATTTGAGACAATGGCTGGCCAAAAATGTCAAGAAAATACTGTCATAGTTATTGAAATATATAAAAAAGTGTTTTACCATAAAGCTAATACATTTAGGTTTGGACATTTTTTTGAAAACCTGAGAAATGGAGGCAACCTTTTTATTAAAAATTAGACTATTCTTTTATTTGTAAAGTAATTAGAATATTCAAAAAACAAAACGATAATCATATAAAGACACTCTTTAATCAAACATTAGACCAAAATTTTTATTTTTATAGTACTCAAGTACATTGCTCATAAATTTGACTACATCATTAGACATTACATCGATACCTATTTAAGCCCCAGCGGTAGTCGATTGGGCTGTATAGGAACTGCTGAAGTAGAAAAATGGTAGTAAGTAAACAATATATTATGACAATTAAAAAAGTTAAGAGCCTTTTTCATGTCAGATTTACCTGTAAGTTAGATAATTACATGACTACTCTAAAACCAGAAATTGCACCAAACTGCAGTTTTATGTATTCTTTCCTTGACAACAGCATGATTATGATCAGTTTAATAGGTTTCTTTTTCATTTTAAAATAATTATGTTTAAATTTTGATATATTATTTAAAATATGGTTAAATAATTTCACGGGTCACTGCACTTCGGTTTCATGTTTGTTTTGAACTGTATAGGTGTTATCTATGGTGTGAGATGGGCTCTTAACTATAAAAATGCTATAACAATTTTCATTGTATTCATGTAAGGTTAAGTGCAGCTGTCACTTTTGATAAATATTACATTTCAACTCTTATATAATAATATGACTAATAATGGTAAAATATAATCATTGTTGACTACAAAAATAGTTATTTTTTATCTGTATTCTTAGTGTATCTTAAAATGATATTAATTCATTTCAGTCATAAGATGCTCATTTGATGGTGGTAACCACAGGCAGGGGGTGTAAACATTGTAAACTTATGACTACCTACCTATATTATTATGTCTTATATATATTTATGTTATCAACAAGAAGTGACAGCTGCAGATCACATGATCAGATATATGACAAGAATACTTTTATTAACTTTTGTAGCTATCATACTAGATATTGCTCCTCCTATAAGAATCCTACTATAATTGCTTTGTTGTAGTATTCTTTCAAACTGTACTAATAAATACAATTGAATAAAAATAACCAAATTAATAAGATTAGGCAAAATAATCCATATATATAAATTCTTACAGGGTTTTCATTTAATAATGCTAACGCCAACCCATTGTCAAGAAGAAGGGCAGGTCATATTGGTAAATCAGTCGCCAACGGTGGGTTTTACTCAAGCAAACAGATTGGGGACATAAGCGGGTCAGATGGTGTCACAGAATTGAAACAAAATCAGTGGAAGAGGATGTTACTTCTAATTGTGGCAATCACCGTGCACAATATACCAGGTAAGCCACTTCATAAAACTACCAACTATTAGGGTGAACACAAACCAATCTAGTCTCCGTGTCAATACATTTAAAAATATTTTAGTTTTGTCAGTTTTACACCCTGCAGACCCAAGGATAGTGGGAGGAAGCATAAAAAATGGGGCTGAAGATAGTAGTGAATAAATAGGAGAATGATCAGCAGCAAATCTATTTTATATTACCTATTCTGAAAATATCAGCGTTAAGTAAATTATATTCAACTTTGGCTCTTTCCATTTATCAATGGTTTGTGTTTACTTTATTTTACTGCCAACACTGTTAGCTCTCAAATATACAAAGGAGTTATAAACAATACAAAGAAATAATATAATTCATTCAAATATTATCTTCTCAGTCTGACAACAGTGTAGAGAAAAATCTTATTTTTAATATTTATGCATTCACAAAACATCACTAATATTTTTTATATAATACTAAATATTAGGGTTATGGTAGGAGTAAAAGGCTTTTCATAAGGCTATTTGCTATAAAAAGTTGTGCTTTACAAATAGTGCCATTGGGAGGAGGTAGCTATTGCTTCTGTAGCAGGTATTTGTAAATCAATGCTCACCTTAAGTAGAATGCCTAGGTTTAGCTGCTAATGGTTTTCCGTTACACACAGATGTATTTTAGTTTTGATTTGTAAAGTATGTGTGTGTTTTATTCTTATGCTTGAGTTTTTGTTTTTTTAATCTTTAGTGTAGGCCTACTTTTTTCTATTGATTGTTTTATCAACACATTTTAGGTCATCAAAATCTGTGTCCTGGCTTATAAGGTCATAGGCACCGACTTGTTAATAATATTGGGGGTGCTCGGGATAAATTAAAAAGTAGCACAAGTCACAAATTAATTTCTCACTTTTGTGGCAAATGTCTGGCGGCAAATTTCACTTCTGGAGATAAACTCATCGGCTATTTCCTCTAGATATAAAGTTAGAGCTTCTTCCCTGTAAGAATGAACAATAGAGACATCATTCAATCACTCCTGGCCCATAGTAGACCTAGTGTAGGATTTCGGTCTACGTTGACAAGAGAACGAACACTCAGCTGTACAGGTGGACACTTTGGTTTCATGTTGTTTTGAACTGTATAGGTGTTATCTATGGTGTGAGAATTAGTTTAATGAACTTAACAAGCTCTGGTAGCATGTCATGAAGAAATTCTTCCTTTCTTAGGAGATCAAAACTACTCTGAAAATCTGTTGTGAGATGCATTTTTGATCTCTAGATATCTAACATCATATCCCTGTGTGACAAAAGCCTCTTCTTGTCTAAGTCTTTATCATGAAATAACATAATCTCTTCAAGTTCCCTATCACCTTTATGCAAACAGCCAATTAGCAGTCTTTAATTTTTTCAAGACGATCTGCCGCAACCGTAGCAGTGTGATTATGTAGGCAAAAAATGTTGATACAAATCTTCAGGAGATGAGTGGACATGGGGAATAGATTCAGAATCTAAACGTCGAAGTGGAAGTCAGTTGCATGGTAGTTCTGGTTCAGATAATGCTAATTTTGCTGATTTTTGTGTTGCTTCACTCCAGAACTGAGAAAAAACCTTTACCTTCACGCAAAGAAAACTGCAGTGTGGAGCTCAGTAACTGCAGAATACACACAGCTTTCTTGAAAGACATGTTTTTTTCTGCAGTGCAGTATTGGCTGCATCAACATGGCTGAAAATTTTCCCAAGTAAGCTTATGTGGTAACAAAAATAATCGAATGATTGCAACCTCAATAAGAATCCGATCGCTTTTGCACCAACATCTGACTTTTCAGTTTCTGATGTTGAAGCCATGAATATAATCAATTCTTGGCAATTCCTAAGCACAGAATTCAGTGAAAGGAATCGTACTTTCCATCTTGTTGGACAGAACGGTCAGAGATTTGTGGACTCTTTTTGTTTGCAACTGGCTAAAAAATGCAAGCCATTTTGGTGAACTTTTTACAAAGTTAATAAGTAACTGTGTTGTGTTAAGAGTATTTCTACATCCATTGTGCAAACACTTTCTTGAATCACTAGATTTAAAGAATGCGCCAGACAGTGAACATAAATTGCCCTTGGTTCCGGCTGCTGGACCCGGGATCGTAAACCATTGATTGGACCACTCATGTTAGCAGCTCCATCGAAACATTGTCCTCGACAATCTTTAATTGAAAAATTGAATCTATGTAATGCATCTATTAAAATGTTAAAAAGGCTGCTAGCTCTTAAGCTGTCAGTTTGATAAAAACCAAAGAATAATTAATTACACTCAGATCTTTCGATACAAATTGAAAAAAATTGACACCTGCTCTTGAACAGTGATGTCGATCGTTTCATCCATAAAACTGCATAATATTGTGATTTTAAAATACGAGCCACAAAGGACGTGAGTAATTTATGAGTAGAGACTTGCAAAAGGTGAGGTTATTTTAAGGAGAAAAGTGGTGTTATTTTTCTCAAGAAGTGATGATATTATAAGCTGAAAGCGATGTTATTTAAGTAAATACGAGTCGAATTAGTATTTGTTAAAAAAACTAGGATAAAACTGTCTTAATTTTTCGTTCATATTGTGTATTTAACTAATTATTAACATATTCGGAGAAAAATCAAATATAAATACGCACAAAACATCTCATGCTTAATAATATCAAACTTTTTTTTTATTATTATTATTATTTGATAGTTAATTACATGATCCAAAGAGCTAGAGCTCACTTATGGATTTAAAATAATTGAAATTTTACATGAATTTAAATGTTAAAAGATTTAAAAGACATTATGAATATTTTATCATTAAATAAAAGTAAAACAAAATTTAATTTTTTTTAAAAAAATAGCAAAATACACCAAATATAATGTACAGCAGTACCAGTACAATGTTACAGATAAGATAATTTTGAAATACGTGTGATAATATTGATGAATACATTTTATCAATAAACATTAGAAAAATAAATTTAAAAAAAGTAAAATAAATAATACATAAATAATGAGAAAGTTCCTTTGAAATAAAGATGAAAATTGAGGAAAATTAATTAGTATTATAATAATAAACAAGACATGTGGGTATGTTCAGGGAAATAATAATTATTCTAAAATGTTTACTGTGAAAACATAAGTTATATTTATAATTGAAATATGTGTGATAATATTGATGAATACATTTTATCAATAAATGTGAGATAAATATAAAAAAAGTAAAAAAATTATAACAATAGCAAATAAATAATGAGAAAGTACTTTGAGATAAAAATGAAAATTTCGGAAAATTAATAAGTACTACAATAATAAAAATACATGTAGGTACCTTCAAGTTTTACAAATATCAATATCGAAATAATTGATTATCAACTTAGGTTTAGACCAAATAATAACAACACCGAAACATGTCGTCATAGAAGACTAAACTACTATCAAATAAGGAGAAGGAAATAAAAATTAAGACAATATAATTTTGCCAAACATGACCTCCTGTAGCAGGATCATTTTGTATATTAATGTCCTTGCTTGGACCAAGCGTGAAATCTTTTAAAGGGTGAAAACAAAGAATCAATCTATCGAAATTTAGGTATCATAATGTGTAAAAGTAGAAATTGTGATTTTTAATGCTAACCTCAGGTTAAAAAAAAAGCTTAAATATCCTGAAAACACTCGTTTTTCCTGTGATCCATTTGATACCTATAAAATAAGTAAAAACTAATACTATTCGTATGGACGGCAGCTCTGGTATAATGCTATCACCAGTGTTACCACATTGAAATTATATTGCGTTATGTGGTATTTGACAAATTACAAAGAAATTGGGTGTATTTAGAAAAAAGCTTGAATTCGTATTATTTGCGTGAAAATAGTAGAATTCGTTTAAAAATTAGTTTTATCGCAAATGTGAATTTTGCACGTCCCTATTTATGAGCCATTAATTTCAAGATTTTGTTACTTATATCATGGGATACCCATTTATTTGAATCCCTTGCAAGCCACTGCTTCACTACTGGGCAATCTTCACACATAAGCTGTAGTAAATTAATAAAGTTGCTCATTTCGTGATTATGACTTTAAATTGCTAATCCTTAAGTAGCCAAATATTTCAAAGTTGATATTATCTTAATTAGAGCTGTCCTAGATTCCTTCATTTGGTTTCTTTGCAGTCACTAGCTGAGAATTGACATTGCATTATTTATCTGCGGATGGGATTTTGTAACTGACTCGTGGTGACAACACGATTTTTCATGCCTAACAATTTTTTCTAACGCTTTGTGCCAGTTCTGAAACCCTTCATTGATAAATGTAATTTATAATTTTGTAGGAAATGTTAACCATTTTCTTATGTATCCTGACAAACTTTACACAAAACAGTGTATTTTTTCTCTTCATATGTAATCCATGAATAGGTAGGCCCTGATCATCAACTTTTTTTTTTATATCTTTTACCTTTAGTATTTTTATTTTTTTACCTGTGTTTTCACCACCTTGGGCAGAGGTGGTTCAATAACATCCTCTTGTTCTCAGTATTTTTTATTTTCACCTAAATTAGAAACGCTTGCAATTGCGATGCCATTTGTATTCTTTGTCCTCTGTACCACAAACTTATCCATAGTCCCAAATTGTACTACTGTGTAAACCAGGCCTGGGCAAATATTTTGGCTGAAGGGCCACATTGAGAATTTAAATATAACGGGCCCCCAAATAAAATATGATTTTTTGGTACACGCAATTTATTATATAAAAATAGAAAATTATATAGACAAGATAAAAAAGTTAAAAAATAAGTAATAATTCTCCAATAAAAACTGACTTAGTGAGATTAATGCAAATTTGTCATATCTTTCATCATTTCTTTGATAGGTGTAAATTTAGTCGTCGAAATTCTTAAAACTGCTTGTAAATGTTCATAAAAAATGCTTGATCGCAAGGAGTTTTTATTGAGATTCATCATAAAAAATGTTTGTTCACATATAAAGGTCGATCCAAAATGACCAACAATTTTTTAGCAAAATCTTGAATGTTTGCAAATTTATCAGGATCAAGAGAATTGTAAAATTTACAAATTTCTTCATGACCGTGTAATTCCCTTAAGCCAAGATTACACTGCAGGCTTATCATCTCAAGTTGAAGTTTACTCAGTGCACTATCGATGTCAACTGAAAATGGATCGCACACTATCGACAAACCTTTTTCAATTTTGCAAAAGTCGGCAAACCTGCGAGAAAATTCATCGCTCAAAGCGTTGACCATTTTGGCATATTCTTCAAATTTATTTTCTGGTATCGTTATTGTTTGCATAGTTGGAAAGTGATCTAGCTTTTTTTTTTCAATAAATATTGTGAAAACAAACTTAGTTTTAATTGGAATGATTTCATGCTTATTACTATGTTATGGGAATACACATTTTTTCCTTGGAGTGATCAGGGTTGCCAACGTTTTGGTCTCAAGTAATAAAATACGAACTTGAAATAGATATTTTGTCTGTTGGCAGGATAATTATGTTTCTAGGATTATGTTTAAAATTTAACTTTTGTTTCCAGAATTATATATTCACAGTTAGATAGCTTCGCGGGCCACATAAAAATACGCGGTGGGCCGTAGTTTTCCCAGGGCTGGTGTAGATTGTTCAACGTAGAAAACAAACATGCACACGTCACAACACAAAATAATACGTAGAATACGAGTACTGCCACTAACCAAACTGTAATAGAAACATGTTGACAAATGCCAGGCTGTCGATTCACAAGTGGCTAGTGATACTAACTTAATCACGCTTGCTTTATGCTCACATATCAGATGGCAGCACCTGCCAGCTGTGACACTAGAAAACACTGTTTGCAGCGCAACCCTATACCCCAAGATAAAATTAGCGCATTAATATTAAAGTTTTAAAAAGGCTGAAATATTGGGTGTGCTTAGTATGCAAAGCACCTCCACAGTATGTATAAGGTATTGTACCGAGATTAGTGTTTAACAGCGGGGCCGGCACAGTCTCATTGTTTACCCTGGCTGTGCTTCTTGTTCTCTGTGTCTCCCTCCTTATCTAGCAGGTAAGCAGCAGCCTTATCACTTGACTGGGGGATTAAAGGGGACAGGCGGGAGGACGAGGAACACGTCTGGAAGGGTCTAGGTCCTTTTAATTCTGGCCTTGTATTCTAGAAGTAGAGGATTCTAGACCCTTAGCTGGGACCACCCATATATATACACGGTTATCAATAATCAGTATGCTCAGTTCTTGGTTCTCAACCAGTGATTCCGGGAGTCCCCAGTCCAAGTTGTGGACAGTGAAGTGTTTGGACCTGCGTGTCCAATGTACGGACCGAAGTGTCCAGTGTGCGGACCGGCATGTCCAGTGAGTGGGCCTGCGTGTCCAGTGTGTGGACCGGCGTTTGTGTATCGCGGGTCATCGCAGTGTATCGTATGTGGGTATGTGGGACAAGTGTTGGCCTAAGTACACGGGTGAGGTAGACATTTATTGTTACTGCGGACCACTGTTTTAGTGAACATTTTTCTGACGGTTTTTAAATATTTGAATAGTTATTAGGTGTTTTATAGTTGTTAATTTGTTTATTTAATTTACTTATATTTTTATGTATTCTATTAGTTTATTAATCTACAGACTTGATTAAGACTCTTTTTATTTTATTTAATGACTTGTTTAGTTGTAATTAATTTAGATGTATAGTTAATCAGTGTGTGAATGTATGTTTTAGTTTGAATAGTCAAAACATTGAATATTCAGTGGGCATATTCTTTCGTGTTTAATCAGTAACCCACTCCAGTATCCTTAAACGAACTCTTGGTTCATATGGTGCCGTGTGACCAGCCCCCGTGACCCTCCCAGGTCACACGCGCCCTACGTTACAGTATGTATAAGGTATATATTTGTTTTGGCAAAACCTCAATATATTATATTGACTACTTTCACCATTGTATTTGACAATATCTTACTTTAGTAGCCATTTTGTTGGTTTCATGTATAATACATACTATGTATTTAAAAAAAATCTAAACTGGCTCTCTTTTATTGCTTTAAACCTAATTCTTTATTTCTTCCAAATTTATCATCATCATCATCAACTGTTTCCAACCTGTGGCCGGGTCAGTATAGTAAAATCTCTCCGTCTTTCTCTATCATTCCACCGTTCTTCCTCCTTTATTTGCTTCCATTCTTCTCTTCTCACTCCCACACTGGTTATTATCTGCTCCTCCCATCTCTTTTCTTGGTCTCCCTTCTTCCTCCAACTTCATCTATATCAGCCTCCTGGAGATTATTTCCTTTTCATTCCTCATTATATGACCATACCAGCTCACACTTGCTTCTGCTCTTATCTCATGTACTCCCTGTACCCCAAATCTTGCCCCAATCTTGTTTTTCTTATGATAATATGGTTCTCAAAATCTTCATTCCCAATCCAATTTTTTACGTGTATATAACCTCTTTCCTTTTTAATGTATGAGGTTTTTAAGTATAGCCATATTTTTGTAAATGACCCGCTTACCCCTGCTAACCCCCTCACTCCCCTCAAAATTGTTTTAAAATTCAATCAGTAATCACCCTCTTCAGAGAGCCTGATATTTTATGGCAGCAGCAAATTATTCCATAGTTCAAGGCAAACTAATAAGTTATTTAACTTATTTTCCTATTTTATTTTATCATAACATATATAGTAATTAATAGTTGGCTCGCTCAAGGCAAAATCCCGAACATCTGGAAGGCAGAGCGAGGTGATTGGTCTTAGCAAAGGTGGGGACAAAGACCGCATTTCCGAAGTCATACAGACCAATCTGCCTGCTAAATACACTGGGGAAGGTTCAAGAAAAAGTCTATGTGAATGCCTGCCAGGCATAGGTAATGCACGGCAGCAGTATGGTTTCAGAAGGGGCAAGTCTACAGAGGATGCTATTTATAGGGCAGTGCTGATTGACTCCTCACGGAGAAGTATGTGGTAGGTATCTTGTGGACATCTCAGGAACCTTTGACAACCTGTGGTGGTCAACATTGTTTAAAAGTCTGAGGGGTTTGCAGTGTCCAATAAGAGCTTAAAGGATTACTGTAGGAACAGATATGCTACCCTGAGATGCCCAAGAGCAAAGGTTCAGAAGGTATTAACTAAAGCTGTGCTCAGGGAATCATAATCAACTTAATGTTTACATGAAACATAAAGAAACATAATGCGGGATCAGGATTCACATAATTTAACAATTCAATAAAAAAAACTCACTATAATTCAACTCAAACAGTTAAATGTTAATTGGGCGACAAGTACTTAAGTATTTGCAAACGAAGCTTACTGCAGATACAAAATAAAGTATACGAAGAGGCGTTTTACTGTTCATAAAATACTGACATAAGAATTATACTGAAGAGGTCATATGCACACCTAAAATCTGCAAACAAATTAAGTTTATTATAATCCCACCATTATGCTAGAATGTACAATGAAGCTTAACATCACATTATATAATTTGATTTCTTATAATTAAAGTAATTGCTACACACTTGATAAATAAATCTCAGAAAGATTATTTATGTAACTGGTAAGATCAGGTAATGTATTAATATATGTAAGGATAAGGAATGGCAACTATTATTTCAGATTTGGTATTAAATTTTACATATTATGTTACTAATGTGCTTATACAAAAATGATGCATAACTATTTTAAAAGAACAAGATTCTTTCACATATTTGCTAAAAATAAATTTAATTCTCTTACAGCTGATATGCATTAATACAATAAATAAAGACTTGCCCATTTGACAGATAAGTCTCTAATTTTCTTTAAAAAAAGGAGGGGGGCATTTTGTGTCCTGCTACCATCTTTAGAAGTAATAACGCACCATGCGACAGAGGAATTTTGAGAAAATTCGTCAACATTCGCCTATATAATGGATGAAAAATAACATCCTTTGGTCAGGGTTGAACTACAGTCTCACAAGTCAGTCAGAAGTGCAAACCACTTCGGAAAACCCTGCCGTCTGGTCCTAATCCTTAAATAAGTGAATATTGGATGTGTTTTACTCACTTAGGATAGTTTCTCAGTCCACCATTTACCTTATTGAAACACAATCTCTATGTATTGCTCTGTCCAGAGGGCCTTGCTGTTGGTGTTGGGTTTGGTGCGATTGGTAGCTCTGCGAGTGCAACATTTGAAAATGCAAGGTAAGTTAAACCTTTGAAAATGTGTATTAAGAGCATGTCTCAGCTCATGGATAGCACCCAACTGTTAATATATCTTGAACTAGGTATTAAATGGCAGTGCAGTTATATGTCTTCTACCTTAGAAAACGGTGGAATTGAGACCAGTATTATAAAAGATACAACAAAATTGAAAACTTATTATTTAAAAATTAAACTACTGAACTGATCCCAATCTCACTTTTGTCAAATATAGAATCCATAAAACAACAATTTAACACAATTTCTGGTTCAAATGTTAACTTGGTATTTTCACTTTCTCTCGACCCTTCGGATATCATTAAAAAAAATCTAACTTGAGATTTTGAAAAATGTCAAAATTTCATGACCCCCTGAAACCGAAAAAGTTGTTTTCACGATGCCTTATGTGTGTCTGTTTGTATCTCGGCATAGAGCCAAAATCATTTTACTGATCAGGCTAAAACTTTGTATCTAGGATTTTTATAAGGTTCCCTAAGGAATTTCTTAAAATTAAATATCCAACCCTAAAATTAAGGGTAATTTACCGGAGGGCAATTAAGAGAAATAAATAGATTTTCTCTAAATCCGCTCAAGCGATTTTGAGATAAAATTTTGTATTTAGGCACTGTTTAATATTACAAAAAAAAATGGCAACTCTCATTTTCCCATGAAAATGACTTTGAGGATACTTTACATAGGCGGAAATTTCCAACTTTGATTATACCTTTGTAACTGTTTGAAATACAAAATAACCTTTTATTGTAAAGAAGATGTACAAGTATAACATATAAAACTCTTTTATTTAAAATATATTTTTTATAAATCCAATCGTTACTGAGCTATAGTCATATATAAAAATGTTGTGTGTGTTTGTTTGTGTGTATTTGTGTGTATTTGTATACTATATATAATGTATTTGTGTTCAGCTCTTTGAAAATTAAATTGATTGTTGATTGTTATGTTCTTTGGTGGACAGAGATGTTCCTATTTTCTCAATGCTTCTGTAACATTGTGTATTATTTCATCTATGCTCTTTGGTGGAGTGGTTATGCAACATTGTATGTTGTTTCATTTCACACATCTCATGAGTTTTTAGTAAATATCTATTTTAAGAAAAAAGAGATAGAAAGGCTATGTGGTGCAAGTAAAATTTATTTTATAGAATTTGCATCCACAGCTAAATAGTTGTATTAAAATAACAATTTCACCCCAAAGTTTTTATTTGTTTACTGTCTGTATAATAATTAAAATGTAATGTTAAACCCTGACAAAATGGTTTATTTTATTTTTTACATTTTACACATGAAATATCAAAAACTAAAAATTCTTAGATAACAACTGTGAAATATACTAGCTAAAATTATATTTGATATGCTAAAAATTTGGTGAATCAACTATTTTAACCAATTTTGAGAAAACTTGTTCACAACCTTAGTATGTTATTGCTATGTCGGTTATGTAATTATAAAAATGATTAAAATCTATTCAATTTAGATTTTTCTAAACCCATTATAACTTAACAAGAAATTATTGTATATTTGTGCTCTTAAACATCAGTGTGATGAATATTAGCGACATTTTTAATTATTTAACTTGACATCTAGAAGCAGTGGCGTATCTGGGGGGGTGGGGGGCTAAGGGGACTGCAGCCCCCCCCCGGAAATGACTGTCTTACAAAAAAAAAATTAGTTACATAGCAGCTAGAAAATAAATATTTTTTCCCCAAAACATATTGTCACCCCTGTATGGCTATACCCACTATGTATATTGTGCTATCCTGCCATTGTCGCTTGACCTCTCCATGTTGCCATCCCACTTTGTGTGCGTGCGCATGTCAACAGAAACACCCCTTTCCCCTTAACTTGACAGTTTTATGTTGTAAACAAACTTGCATCAGTTTTTTGTTGAGTGATGGTTGAGTGTGCTCTGTTCTGTTTACAAGTATGTGACGGTAGTTCAAGACTTCATGGTGAAACAGTTAACGTGTGTATTAAGTTAAAATAATGAATAGAGGCGGACAACAAACATTTCTTCACTTCTACAAGAAACCTAAAAATTATAATGGCGAAACTTAATCAAAATGCGATTTGGAATCAAAAAATTCAAGAATGTGGTTTGTCAAAAACACAACAAACAAGAACATGCTCAACTTTAACAATGCCAGTGCCACGAGATGAAACAAGAATCCTGGAAGCTCAGGTACAGTCTTTTCCTTCTTCTCATGGTAATAATGACATATGATCGTATATTTGTGCAACACCATTATTAACAATGGAAGGCAAGGTTAATGTTCTGCGAAATATGTGGAAACCTGATTCTAAATAAAATTTTCCTACAGAAGACTGTGGCTATTTCAAACGTGGATTTCAATTGAAATGTTTAATAGGCTTTCTTACCCAGAAATTAAAGAGCGTGCCTTGTGCAAGTACTATGTACTATTTTTAGATTCAGAATGTGTAGGAAAAGGTTCCCATGAAGCATTGGGGCGGCTTGTCTTTGGGCCTTGTAAGAAATTGAAGGATGCTTTAGAAATCTTTTGAAATCATGAAAAGAGCAGTTACCATAAAAACTGCATTCTTAATGCTGAAAATAATCGCGCCATTGTTGAGAAGAAACAGGAGAGTGTTATTTTCCAAGTAAATGGCCAACGGAAAAAAGGATGCAGCAAAAAACTGGGATAAACTAATCTCTATTATCCAGGCAATACGCCTGTGCGGTAGTGGTAACTTCCATTAAGATGGGGTGGTAGTGAGCGTGAGTTTGGGGCAGTATTTTCGAAGTTTTATATCATAAACATTTACTTGGCTAAAATAAATCAAATATTTCTTCTATAGAAACATAGAGTTTAGTTTTCCGCACATGCTCATTTCAACAGTTCTTTAATATCTGTCAAGGGTGTCCTGGAATTTAGTGACAACTTTTTCTCTGCATTTAAAAAGTTTGTCACCAAATTCCGCTATGCTCATGAGAGATATTCAAGAACTCTTGAGATTAGCATGTGCAGAAAGCTAAACTCTATGTTTCTATAGAAGAAATATTTTATTTATTTTGGCCAAAAAATGTTTATGCTATAAAAACTGCACAATTAATGCACTAAACTGGTGCTCACTACCACCCCACTTAAGGGGGCATAATGGTTCAGGTCGGATTATGTTGAAGAACCAGAACAAAACGATGGAAATTTTCACACCCTTTTGTGATACAGTGCAAACAGTGGCGGCAACCAGTTAAAAGAACAAGTGTGGCAATGCGATGTCATTCAAAATGAAATAATACAAATATTCGGAGGTCTAATCCAAGAACACATCAGCCAAAATGTTTCCAAATCCGGATTTTTTTTCTATACTTGCAGATGAAACTACAGACATTGCTCACACTGAGCAGTTTTCATTGTGTGTGCGATATCTGGATGAAGATATTATGAAGTCAAGAGATGATTTCCTCGTACGTATGACGTCACTGGCTCAGGTCTAGCTAGCGCCATACAAGTAACCTTAAATACTCTTGGTTTTGACTTGAGCAAAATGTGTGGAAAGGGTTACGACGGCGCTGCTGCTATGCGAGGTCAGTTTCGAGGGGTTCAAGCCGTGATAAGAGAGACATATCCTAAAGCAATTTATACACACTGTGTCGCTCATTCATTAAATCTTTGTTGTCAGATAGTTCAACATTATCTGAGATCTGAATTTTTTTCCACTCATCTGCGAAACAAACTTTTGTTAAACTCGCTTGGTTTTACGCCATGAAGCTTGTTTTCGTTTTCAAAGAAATACTAGAACCGGCAGTAGCTTCACTTGAAGACATACAAACTGAGATGAAAGGAAATGATTCTTCAAGGAAAGTTAATAGTTTTCTATATTCTATTTGTAATCTCAAAGCATGCTGCAAACACGCTACTAGGGCACAGCTACAACTTGTCAGAATACTTGCAAATCAAGAAAATTGACCTCGTTACTGCTATCAAACAAATAAATGATGTCATAACTGTGTTGAAGATGATGAGAGAAAATGCCGAATATAAATTTCACATGATTTATGAGGAAGCAAAACAGCTTGCCATATCATTGGATGTGGAAGAACATGTTCCTAAAATATGTGGAATCCAATTGGACAGAACGTTCCTTTCAAAACTACAGAAGAGTGGTATTTGTCCCTTACATAGATGACCTACTCTCTGCATTAGATGAAAGATTTATGTCATACAAAAAACAGTAATGTCCTTAAGACATTTACTGCCATGCAACGCTATTGGACAACCATTTTTGTGTTTTGAGCCAGCATTTTTATTCTATGAAGATAATTTGCCTGGATTTCATGACGTTGTTGAAGGGGAGTGGGAGTTGTGGAAAACAAGGTGGGGTCCAGTTGAAGCTAATATGCAACCTTCAACTGTTATGGATGCTTTGTTATAGTGCCACTCGGACATTTAGCCCAATATCCATCAGCTGCTTAAAATACTGGCTGCAACTGCTGAACAAAGTTTTCAACTTAAGAGTTGCGACTATTTGAGAAGTACTTTCAAATCTCGATCTTGTTGGCTAGTCTGAAGATTCTTTAAAATTATGTAATATAAGTGTAGACTAGTACATTTTACGTTTGCTAGATGATTTTACATACATGAAGCGGAAGCCTGTATCCCAATGTACGATAGATATATGAGTAATTCATCTTACTTGCGTATACCCATGGTAGTAGCGGTGCTAAAAAAAACCTTTCATGCTTAATGCAAGGCTCACGTCTGCCCCCCCCCCCCCAAAAAAAAATCCTGTATACGCCCCTTCCTGGAAGTCAATTTATCCTGAAATGAAATGGAGCGAGCTCAATTTTTTTTTTAAATGACTTTTTCAATTATCGTCAAAATGTTTTGCTGTCAATGACTGTTAGCTAAATTTGGCTGAATATAAACCACTCAGTTTGTATTCTAAGCCCATAATTTGTATAGCAAGAAAATCAAAGCGTGAATACATATTGGGAATGCTTTGGAGCTAGGATTTTACTAAAAAATATTAAATGTGTCTTTGTTGTTTGTATTTTAACTTAAAAACATATTGGAAAAGGCGACAGTAAGGGACAATGTGGTAAACATATGACCTTTGAACTACTACTAGATACTAAATGTTTGGGATTATATACATACAAATCTTATTTACAACTGCCTAAAATTACATTGCTGGTAGCAATGACTAATATGTCTCTCTTGCAATAAACTAGTTTACCAGTTACAGAAAGGTCGGGGTTTGAATCTTAGCCAGGTGCACTGAGGTTGGATATTCCTGAATGTATGTCTACTCTGTGCAAATGCAGGTACGTTTCTTCTAAAAACTGTGCCTACCCCATTACTATAAATATTCGGACATCTTGAATAGAAAAGACGATAAACACAAAAAATAAAATAATATTTTTTACAGCCTTGTTTATATACACAACCTGTAATTGAAGCATTTACACTTATTTCACCTCTCCTATGACTGATTACAATATGGCTCTATCTTACAAGCTGCACCATAGTGGAACTTGGCAAGGTAATTTCGCTACAGTCCCATTTCCAAAGAAAGGGTATTTTCTGCAGCTTTTTTTAAAATATTTATTATCATAGCTTTGAAATAATACAAAAAATAAAGGAAAAGCTATCATTATTTTCCGCATATATAATATTATATTCTAAAATATTCTTCCTAAGAAAACTTACCGTACGTCTCAGGGTACTTGTGAACGTGATGAAGTTCATCTCTCCCCTACTAGATCGCAGCGCAATAGAGTGCTATCAATACCCTTTACAAGCGCTAGGTAGCAGCATGCGTCGTTCGACTCGGTAGCCGTAGAGCAGCACATCAATGGCAATCCTGGTAGGAGGTCTGAATGAATGAAACCGACCGGGTGGCCTCCTCCATCTTGCCTGCCTTTCCATCCCGTCGTAGAGGACTAGGAGAAGAAGAGAAGCGCGCGGCGTGGAAGGGAAGAAAGGAATGCTAACCCGTGAGGAGGTTGTTTCGTGCCCGGAGGCGCCGGACATTCCTTCCATATCTGACCCCACCTCACCTTGCCCGCTAGCTTGGTTGCATTACTGCTGCGGGGACACTGCACGTTCGCTACCAGTCATGTCAGGGTGGGGTGTGTGTGTGTGTGTGTGTGTGTGAGAGAGAGAGAGAGAAGAGAAATACCCTCCTCTCAGTGTGTATGCATAGATCATTATGACTTTGGTTCTTAGCAACGTTTCCTCTCAATCTTCTTAGAATTTCGGTGGTGGGAACACCGCCCCTCTCCCCTTGTTTAGATTATGATGCCCAGAGTTTGGGGTGCGTTGTTATTTAAGATGCCAGACGGCAGCACAGGCGCCGTTATACACTGTTATGAAAACATCGACAAGTTGCGTGAGGTTCACCTCTGGGTGGTCACGCCCGCTAATGTAACCCCCACCTAGCAAATTTTAGGTCACCTAATGAGGTTTGTTGGCTTTTGGTGATTCCTAAATCCTTCATTAATTTTTTCTAATTTTTATGTCATATTATTATTTGTAACCATGTATTCCATAATGGCCAATATTAACCTGCCTACACCATTGTGGAAGCAATTAAAGTAACCTTTTTATCTTTCAAGGCAAACGGAGTGTATCTAATAATTGAATCAAATAATTATGTGATACAGATGGAATTTACCACCAAATAATAAATGTGCATGTTTCAACTGCATATAGTAAAATGGTGAATAAATATTGTTAAACTCCTTTGATTGGAAATTATGGGGGAAAATAACAGATTCGTTAAGTATTTGGCACTCCAAATATGATGTGTATACATTTAAAAACAATGCTTTCGAATTAGCATCCATCCTGAAAATAGGCGAATGCGTCATTCTTTGGTATGTAAAGGTTCATTATTCTGCTTAAAACTTTATTTGAAATACTATAATATCCTCTAATCAAGTGGTTTTCAACCTGTGGTCCGCGGGTACGTCTAGCGTTATAGGGTATGAATAATTCTATGATCATATATATATACATTTCTTATTTGAAAAAAAATCTCTTTATTTTTACCTCTTACAACCCAATTTTTAATTTAAAAAAATCTAATCAGAAATTTTAGAATTTCAGATCTTTGCGTGAGGTAGATGTCACGAAATGCTCATGACAGACAAATTATTTATTTTATTAATATAAATTCGTACTCAAAACTTAAGCCAGTCACTTTGCGGAAAATTCAAAACATAGTATAACGTGTGGAGGGTACAGGGGAAATAGGGGAGAGTACAATTTTAACTCATTGAGTTAGTGCTGCCATCTGTTAAACATTTATTATGAGACCTTTCTAATGCACTCTACACTATGGTTAAAAGAGGTCTCTGTAATATTTATATTAATTAAAAAAGTGTTTGGTGGGATTTTTATGGAGTTTTAGATGTAAAGGGTGTTCTGGAAAATGTGTGTGGCGTGACTTTACACCTTTTACCCTTATAGAATTCATATACAACTCCAACTTTGCTTCAAACCCTTTTAAAAAGATATGATCCAATATTACACAAATATCCCTTGCCATTTCCTGTTCCATGGAAGGGGGGGGGGGAGGTGGTACTTCACAACGAGCTACCACAAGTCCCCTCTGGGTACGGAACGATTCAACACGATACAGTCTGATTTTGATATAAAGTAACTTTTTTGTACATTTATAAATTGTTACTAAAACAATTTACATATATTTATACAAGTCACATGTCTGCAACTAAACCCTCCAAGTGATCAAACCGGGCACGGTACCAGGGGTAAAGTAAGGGCTTCCCTTTATTTGTCTTACTCGACTTTAGTGGCGGCAGAATCTCATTTGTCTAGGAGGGATGAATAAAAAACGGGGGCGGGGGGAATTTTTGGAGGATTTGACCCCCAATTCAAAGAGGACTCTCCCTTGGAAAATGTTTTGAAAAGTTGATACCCCTAGAAGATATTATTTGGAGTGGCCCTCATCTGATTTTTTTATAACTACACTTTTCTATCAGTTATTTGGAGTGGTCCTCCCCCAATAAACCTTTTAAAATTTGGATACGTTTAGAAGCTATATCGAATAGTCTTATCTTCTTTTTTTTTTTAACTAGATTTCTCTATAAGCTATTTGAAATAGTCCTCCAGAATTTTTTTGAAAGTTGAATGTCTTTAGAAGCTATTTAACTATTTCGAAAGTATCAAATAGGAGTGAAATAAATTCCAGGAGAGGGGGATATTTTATTTCATTCGGAAGAAGGGGGGGGGATTTATAACTGATTAGAAATTTCTCCCTGGAGAATTGATCCTTCCCCCTGTTACGCCACTCCTGCTAGACTTAGGTGTGTATATTCTATTTTAAATTTTTGATCAATTTTTTCAAAAAAAAAATAAGTGTACGCAAATGCATACGAAACAAAACACTGAAATGTTATACATATGATAAAATACTTAAATTAAATTAAGCTTGATTCACAAGCTGACTCTCTTCACGGGCCAGTTTTAATTTCAGTACAAATATAATATACTCCGGAAATCTTCCAAACATTTCGAAACAAAGAACCAGACTGGATCGAATCAATAATATATTTGTGATAATTTCCAGTAAGTTCCACCGGAGGAAACCCTAGCTGGTGGGCTGGTGGGCTGGTGGGCTGGTGGGCTGGACGTGCACTATTCCTTAGAATGGATAAGCGTTTTAATGCTGAATATTTATTATTTTATTTTATATTTTATTTTCTTTCTTCTACTACAATTTTTAAAATTTGTGAATCTATATCTTGGGCCCTTGCCCCTACGAAGTCTCGATCTCGTGTATTATGGTACCAATAGCCCCCCCTCTCCGCCTTCCTCATGGCAGGGCTTGTAGCGGCAGGCCATAATTATTTTAGGGGTGGAGGCGGCGGCTAGGCCCTTTCGGGCCGACGGCTTCGGCGGTAGCGTCGATCGAATCGAATATTGATCGGTGGCGGTGGCTCAGCCGAAATGTGTTTGAACTGGCGGCTGCGCAGAGAGTAAGATTTTAAAAAAGGTGAAAAAACTGCAAAGCCAATATCGTCACGACGAGGCTCAAATCCAAAACCGAAAGAAAAATAAATTATATGTCATAAAAATCCTCGCACTGGTTATTATCATTACAACAAATAAACGTTCTTTAAAACGATACATTAATTATTAGATTTATAGGTTCAAACCTCCTTAACAAAATACTTCAACTTGTGCACAAAACACTGCTCCCCCCCCCCTCCCCCTCTCACCTTTGAAATATTTGGTGGCAAAGCGGCTGTGGTATCCCATTCCTGTGTTTAGTTTTTTTTTTTTCTTTCGTCATATTCAGGTTTGTGCATTTTCAAGATCGCGGGCGCGGCCTTTTAAATCCTGTGTGAGATTCTTCCTTCATCCCACCACTACCCCGTTCCTCCAATCACACAAGAGTTTGTACTTTTATGAACGGGACATTTAAATAACATCCAAGGTCATATAAATGTACAGGATGAAGAGAAAAAAAAACTAGCCCCGGCCGTCATAGCCCACGGCGGCTAAACGAGAGAGTAAAAAGAGAGGAAGGGAAAAGAGAAAAGAAAAGAGGATAATAATTATTATTATTGACGATCTATCGATGAAGGCTGCTTTGTTGTCCGCATTCTGCCGCTCTTACACAGTTGGTTTTCCGTAGATGGAATATGTAGATTGGAGAAAAACTCGGGGGGAGGGGAGAGAAATACGTGAAAAAAGAAATAAAGTGTTGAATGATAAAATAAAAATAAGTCTTGGCTTGATATACAAAAAAACACATATATTAGAAAAGTTAGTATTTTCGTAATGGAAAAATCTACATATAAAAAAGTTTAAGTTAGCTAATATTTCCCTTCTTTAGTTATTCAAAACACAAATCGGTGAAAAATAAATATTTCAAATGTAGTAGAGTAAAAAACATATTTTGTCTTCAGTGGGATTTGGTAGGGTAAACCCTTTAAGAAAAAAATAAACCTTTTTATGGGTTAACATTGACTAACATTTTACTATTTTATTATTATTATTATTATTATTATTGTAACTTTATAGTTTTTGACATCAAAAGTGGCAGCTGTAGAATTACATGACTGTTCGTATGAATACATGAAAGTAGATCTAGTAACTTTTCTAGTTGTAAGATAAGGAAATTGGACTATACAAATAAAGATGATTTAGAGAGCTAAATGTATACCTAACTTAGCAGAGTCTTGAAGAATCTTATAGAGAATATATAAATATTTCAAAACTACCAGCAATGACAATTTAGCTTCCAGCTAATGGATAAAAGTTAGATCTAGTATTTTTTTTTTTTAAGTTGTCGGGTGGGTTTCTTCAACCAACGGATCGACTGAAAAGTGTTTCTAAACATTTTACCTGAAACATCAACAAAAAACAGTTGAATACATTTTGCGGACCACCAACCTATCTTTATATCAAGCAAGCTAGTCCACAAGTATTTGCGGCTCACGGACCTTTTGATAAATCAACATAAGGTACGGTCCAATTCACAATTTGGGATTATAACATTTGGTAATTGGTCACTATTTGGGAAAATATTGGCAAGTGGAGTTGTTGTTTTTTAGCACCACGTCCTACTAACCGCTTATGCACTAACTACGTTAGTGGTTTTAGGGATTAGGAAGGTTATGTTTAGAAGAAGTGTATCCGAATTTGCTTTAGGAGGAGAGTGGAAAACCATTTTAGAAAGACCACATTCAGTACATCTGAGCGAGATTCGAACCTCAATCTACCCGTCATCGGCAGTCTAGTCTACTGCGAGAGTATTGCCTTAGACTATGCGACCATCGACGCGGGTGGCAAGTGAAGTTGATGTAGTATTTACTAACCAGAGTACGAGACACGAAAATAAAGAATCTTAAGTTTTTTCTTTCTCAATGTGTGGGGTGTTTCAGATCAATGCACCATAGATTTTACCGTATTTATTGGCTTTTATCAAGATTATTTTAATGAATTTCTGAGAAATACATCCCAAATGCAAAAAAAAAAAAAAAAGAGATGACAACATTTCTTTAAAAAAAAAAAAAAACTAAATTTGTGCACCGTACGTTTCTAAGAAAGGTTGCAGAAAACTTAACCTTGCATTGTTTCAATATGCCAGTGTTATGCAAACTTTTTAGCTAACGGTACACTTAACGAGTTTTGTTTTTTTTCGGCGCGCTGTTTTATTTTGGGTACGTGCCGGGGCAGCATAAAACGGATTACGCACCAAGTCCAAAGTTTGCGCAGTAAATCAGAATGAGGTAAGTATTGACTAATTTTTTTCTTAAAGTAACTTCAAATGTTCCAAGATTAAAGATTGAAGTTATTTTTCTATGGCCGCTTCTTTAACTTTTGGAAACCTTTCATCCAACCCATTATTATTATTATTAGCACCGCATCTTACTACCCGTTTGGGTTACACGCACTTACGCTAATGTGTAATGAATGGTAGGGTGATATGTGATGAAATGGAGGACCTACAGTTTAACGTGGGATCCGAACCACGGTGGAGGCCTGGCATTCCTCACATTCACAAGTTGTGATTAATACACGTCTTGGCAGAGGTGAAGGAAGGGTTTGGCAATCGGATAAATCTGTGCGGGACCGAGGATTGAACCCCGACCCCCAGCACAGAAGTCTGACACCTTACCCCTAGACCGCCAGCTCACCAAACTATGAGTAATTTGAGTATATATTAGCTCTAGCATCGCGCTAAAGCTTTTGATTTTGTCAGATGTTTTTAAAATATAAGTATGAGTAAGTAAGAAATACGAACGACGCACGGCTGCCACTCGTACCGACTTATTTCGTAATAAACAGCGATGCGCGTCGACCTTGGTGGCCTCGGGACCCGATGCTCGTGAGTTCAAACCCAACCGGGGTTGACGGATTTTTGTTGAGCGATAAAAAAAAATCGTACTATAGTTTCCTTCGGAAGAGAAGTAGAGCCATCGGTCTCATGTCGACTGTGGCATGTAAAATAACCTTGGAAGGTATGTGAAAATACTTTTGCCGACAATGGGTGACCTGGTGGTCTAGGGGTAAGGTGTCGGACTTCTGAGCTGGCGTCCGGGGTTCAATCCTCGGTCCCGGCACAGATTTATCTGATTGCCAAACCCTTCCTTCACCTCTGACAAGACGTGTATTAATCACAACTTGTGAATGTGAGGAATGCCAGGCCTCCACCGTGGTTCGGATTCCACGTTAAACTGTAGGTCCTCCATTTCCCCTCACAATCACCCTACCATTACACATTAGCGTAAGTGCGTATAACCCGAACGGGTAGTAAGACGCAGTGCTAATAATAATAATAATTTTGCCGACAAACTTAGTAAGCCCTTTGTGGCACTCTTGAGTTGTAGCCGCATTTCATACCTGCTGTTGACAATTATTATTATAGGTGTGTGAACAGTTGTTTCATCTTATGAAAAGGAACAATCAGCAAAGAGATGGCAGGATTACGGGCAAGCAATAATTGTCCATCAATTATTAAATTGCAACTTCAAAACAAGATTTAAAGCTAAGCACACACACACAATAATTGCTGCAAATAAGAGATTTTGCCTTTTATCGATGTAAAAATAGCGTGCCTTACATTTTTTATAGGGTTTGAATTGGTTTTTTTTATTTAAGACTAAAAAAATCCTTTTTAACCAGCTTTGGTGGCCGCATGGTGTAAGGCGTCACTCTCAAAATAGGCTACTGCCAATGACTGAGAGATTGGGGTTCGTATTTTGGGTGTAATTATTCTAATGGTGGTTTTACACTACGCAAATGCAGGTACACTTAATATAAATCCAACCTTTCTCAGCCTTAACACATTAGCGTAATTAGTAGATATGCGTATAAACCAAACGGGTAGTGAGTGATAGGTGGTGCTAGGGAAATAGATTGAAACACGGCTTAAATATTTTCAAATTTCAATGCGACCCTTATGATAAAACTAGTTTAACCCGCCTCTACTAGATCAACGGAACTATCCATCAGATATTACTAGTTGGAACGATCACTTGACGCAATCCGTTTATCTATTTTTTGCGCGAGGAGGGAGAGAGGGGAATTGAATGGGGGGAGGAAACACTCTCAGTACATCCAGCCAGGTTTCGAGGGCGTATGCGAGTTCCGTCACGAGGAGTTTGACCTGGAATTACTTCCCAGAACACATAGACAAGCTCCATCACCGTGTTTGTTAACTTATTTATTGTGCCATGCGTGGTTCAATTCCATCACGAAAAATCAAGTGAGCCAAAGGTTTTGATCACTTATTGTTATCATAAGGTCATTCATTATTCATTAATAATGTATCTAATCGAAATTTTGTAATGAAAAAGGCAAGAACATGTATGGATTTAGGCATCGCGCGGTTAATTCTTCCAAAAACGGGAGAGTCACATGACAGTGTATTGAGACGCAGAGTAAGTCTAAATATTGCTTTCGGGAGGTTAAAGTTAACTACCAGATAAAAGTTATCAGCCACTTTAATGTTTTACGCGTATTATGAACTGAATTTATCTGCCGGAAAGCTATCTGAAGGATAAATATATTTTTATGCAGAAAAGACAAGGTTGGTATTGTTTTTCTGGTGCGCGCATGCGTATAAGCCCTGCAGATACCGCTACAATCTAGCGAGTGGTGACAACACTAAACATTTGTTAAATAATGGCGGCTAAATGAGTGCGAGGAAAAAGATGGCGTCACGCGGGCGCAGAAGCTAAGTTGTCTTTCAAGCACTAATTTCGGAATCTGCCAAAATGTGGACAGTAGCTGGGTACAACGTTTACAAAATTTCATTTATTGTACTGACATTTTGATACCTAATTTGGTCTTATATAAATATAACTCTACAAATAGCTTGTCAGTTTATATAAAAGTGTGAATTAAATGTTCTAACCCCTGTGCTTACTAAACACGTGAACCAAGATTTTAACCTAAAAATAGATTCTGATAGGTGAAACCTCATTAAAAATAACGCGTCACTATGGCAACAACCATTTCAACTTCGAGATAAAAGTTATCAGGTACTTAAACCTCCCGATAAAAATATGATGGATAAATACATTTTATCTGGCAGATAAATGCTATCTGGCAGTCATAAGACGCACTTTTAACTTATCCACCAGATATAAATATTTATCTACCAGATTAATATTTATCCAGGAGTCATAATACCGGCCCTAAGTTGTATATCAAAGCTGTGGAATGCATTGAGCGTGCATCACATGCCCATCAATTCCGTGTATGTGATATATTCTGCTCGAAATCGTAAATTTATACGAATATATTGCATGTGGATCGTTTCTGAATAAACATCAACGGTGATAAAGAGTTAATAGATATTCCTAATACTGAAAATTGTTGAAATATTTAATTATATTGGGATGAAATCTGCATTGAAAAGGCTGCTTTTGGCTATTAAAGAATGGTTTCACAGCTAAGCATTGTGCACATAACGGATTATTTAATTATGATTCGCAATGAACAGCAAACTGCTGTGAATCATTTCATTCTCATCTCGTGGCTTTTTTCTACCGTTCTTATCATAATAATATACGTACAGTGTTTGTAAAAATAAATATTCATGTATAAACGAGACATAGAACTTTTGAATGAATTTAATGTGATGATTTCTGAAAATAAACGGAAAGATTATTTCACTAAAATTATATTTTCCTTTTTTTTCCTTTCCTATAATTTAAAAAATTCAATCAAGTCAGTACAGTAGGGCCCCGCTCATACGGTGGGTTAGGTTTAAGACCTCGCTGTAAAGCGGAACATAGCTTCTTTTTTTACTTTCAAATACATATAAAATCCTGATAGCATGATTAAACTATCATATATAAACAAACGATAGTATAAAAAATCATTTGATATTACCCATCACTAGTGTAAACAGGCTGAATTACCGTCATAAAATGGCGGTCAAAAGCCATACATTGCAGGCGGCATGCTGACAAACGTTGGAAGAGGAGACAAACGCTGAACATAGTGTTGTTGTTGTTATCATCATCATTATTATTATTATTATTATTATTATTATTATTATTATTATTATTATTATTATTATTAGCACCGCGTCCTACTACCCGTTTGGGCTATATGCACTTACGCTAATGTGTAATGGTAGGGTGATTGTGAGATGAAATGGAGGACCTACAGTTTAACGTGGTATCCGAACCACGGTGGAGACATTGCATTCCACACATTCACAAACTGTGATTAATACACGTCCTGTCAAAGGTGAAGGAAGGGTTTGGCAATCAGATAAATCTGTGCCGTGACCGAGGATTGAGCCCCGGACCCCCAGCACAGAAGTCCGACACCTTACCCTAGACCGCCAGGTCACCAAACTGCAATATAGTGAACTACTGTAAATGATTGAAAACCGCTGTAAAGCGGGGGGGCCTACTGTATTTCCTATGACGGAACTAGTCCGTATTATGGCTGATGATGGATCTCGTCTATAGCTTTTTTTTTTTTCTCTCGAGACAGAACTAAGATTTTCCTCAGATTTCAAACCCCAAATTCTCCGTCCTCGGTAAACGAGAATGACGCCTTTATCAGCGTTCCCGGTGACCTGGTGGTCTAGGGGTAAGGTGTCAGACTTCTGTGCTGGGGGTCCGGGGTTAAATCCTCGGTCCCGGCAAAGATTTATCTGATTGCCAAACCCTTCCTTCACCTCTGACAAGACGTGTATTAACCACAACTTGTGAATGTGAGGAATGCCAGGCCTCCACCGTGGTTCGGATTCCACGTTAAACTGTAGGTCCTCCATTTCATCCCGTAATCACCCTACCATTACACATTAGCGTAAGTGCGTATAACCCGAACGGGTAGTAAGACGCGGTGCTAATAATAATAATAATAATAATAATAATAATAATAATAATAATTTATCAGTGTTCCCACCGGTGTGGGTCGTATTTTACTGGCCGTGCCCAAAGTACCGAACTAAACCTCCCCCATTCCATTGTCATAGCCTTCCTCCCAGCAAGTTACAAAGTTCCTACTATCGTAGTGGGATAAAATTACCTACGAGTACAAATTGATACTTAAATGTACTTTATTATTGTGATTAAAATAATAATACTCATTTTAACATAAGAAAAACACTTGACGAAATATATTATATGAATTTTAAAACTTACACCTGCAAGAGATTAGAGCAGGGGTATTCAACCTTTCTTTTGTTCGCGTACACTCGTCACACTACCTGTTCAGGTTATACGTGTACTAATTAAGGTAATGAGTTGGGGATGAGGAAAATTGAATTTAGAGGAAGTGTACCCGCATTATGCGTGTAGGGAGGGTGGAAAACCATTTAGAAAACAATTACCCTTAGCACACCCAACTCGGGATTCGAGCCCCGATCTCCCCATCATCGGCAGTATAGTCTATTGCGAGAGTGCCACCTTAGACAATGCGGCCACCGAAGAAGGTCAACCAATAAATCTTCAACTTTATACCCTCCAAAGCTGTTGGTGAATAATGCACGATATAATTATATTACTCTATAATCTACATTTAAAATAGATTACATCCAAAATAATGTATTCGATCATAATTAATTTGGCATGGCTGGGTACAATTGGCTCCAATATCTTGTTCCCTTTTAATTGGCCTATTTGTGTTTGTTGGGTAATTCGGCCCGCTCTGGTCGAAATGACCATCGAGATGGTTGCGACATGTTCGAAATCGACTGGTCGTTTCCGGTTTCTAGAACTTGTCTCATGCTACTTTTGTCTCTTGCGTATGTTTTTTATTTTATTATTTTATAGTAAGATGGTGGTATAAAAAAACGAACTGTGAAGGTTTAATTTTGAAATATTTGTTGGTTAGGGAACACCGGTAATTTTTTTTTTTTTTTTTTTGTGGTTACAACACCTGTTCATAGTAGCTGTTATTCACGAGGACAGTGTCATTATTTATTCTGAGATTTGGATCTGCTACGAAAATTATTTTGAATTTGTATTTTTGAAATAAACTTACCTATTTGCTCTTTGAGTATAAGTGTAATAGATTTGAAAAAAACCAAACTCATCCGCACTAATGCTCACATGGTCTGCACCAGTGTTTTTCAGGGATCTGGGGGCAGGGGGCTTTTTTTTTGTTTTTAGGAGGGTGTTAGATTGTAAAAGGTCGGAAGAGGGGGCGTTTAGCTTTTTATGAATATTGCAGCAATAATTTTATTTTATAATAGGCAACAAAATATTTAACAAAAGGGTCTTAAATTTATTTTAATATTTATGTAATATAATGTTGACAGTATGTTTACTTGTGTTTATAAACATTTAACATAAGTTATACTTTAAATGTGTGCTTTATTCATAAGGATTATAAATAAGAGTTGGGTTGAATACACTATTTTATGAATCCGAATCTACATTTTATCTTTGAATTTTGAATCCGAATTTTAATCTTGGAAAAAATTATGAACATAGGAGAAATATAAATATGATAGAAAAATATAAACTACAAATAGTAACTAAATGTTAACATTCTTTCTTATAATCCATTCGTTACAACATTGATACATTCAGCTAAGTGTTAAATTACTGGTCTGGGGTCTGGTTGTTAAGTTCATCCTGTCATAGTTCGTTCTGAATCACCAATAAGCAGTATTAGAGTTCAGAAACAAATTTCACACGCAAAATTAAAAAAAAAAAAATTTCAGGAATTTGAGTTTCGAATCCAAAATTTTCTTGAATCCTCGAATCTTGAATATCCTTGAGGATCCCATCCCTAATTATAGGCTATGCCACGAAAAAAAATTGCAGTTATTTTGTGATTCACCTTTTCTTCAAACGAGGGTTTACTGTCCACCTGGCAACATAGCATTTCCGTAAAGGTAAATGAGTCATGAGAGATTTGGGCTTTGGGCTTTTTGACAGGTGATAAAAATTATATTTGTTCATATACTTTGTTTTTTTAATAAAATTGTGGGACTTGATTTTTAAAAATTTTATATTTCTATTTTCTCTGGGTAGTCTACTTATATTTTCACTAAAAGGTTTTGAAGTATTTAATAATTTTTTTATAAAAGTTCGAATCTCAGTCAGGTGCATTGTTTGTTATTTTTCCACCCTTATCCCCATAAATATGCCGTTTACTGACCCGTGACCCGCATTGGTAGACACGTGGACTAAATTTTGGGCTTGTATAGTCTAGCTTGAGGGCGTCGGGGCTTGAATCCCGATTTGAATTATACTGGTCTATACTCTTCCGCCACGCAAATCTGGGTACGTTTAATGTAAATTCAACCCTTTTCATCCCTACCCCATTAGTGTAAACGGGTATCGTGACGCGGTCCACACCTACTATATGTCACAATATTTTTGTGACACCCCCTTTGAGAACCATTGTTTTAAAAAAGAGGTATTCAACCCTTTTTTGGTTCGCGTACCCCCAGATATAATTTCTCTTCAAAGTTGTACTCCCAAAGTTTTTGGTGCATAATGCAAGCTATATAGAGTATGTAATCTACATTTAAAATAAAACTGGCGCTCCCAAATCGCATGTTCTTACGTACGGGTCTCATGGGGCTAGCTTTAAATCTGACCTTGATTATTCATTATTTATAGTGAAATAATAAGTATATATATTTTTAAAATTTCACGAACCACCTAAAATGTTTTCACACCAGATTAAATACCACTGTTCTAAATCATGACTTGACGTGTATTAATCACAACTTGTGAATGTGTGGAATGCCAGGCCTCCACCGTGGTTCGGATCCCACGTTAAACTGTAGGTCCTCCATTTAATCTCACAGTCACCCTACCATTGCACATTAGCGTAAGTGCGTATAACCCGAACGGGTAGTAAGACGCGCTGCTAATAATAATAATAAATCATGAATTTCACCCTTCCGTAGATGCGGAAACTTAGGGAGGTGAGTTGAGAAGGAGCTAGAAAAAAAAAAAGTATTTTGAGGGGCTTTATTTTCCAAACCATAGGGGGGCAAATGTTTAGAAAGTGGATGTCTAGAAAATATTTGAAGCGGTCCTTCTGGAAATGTTTTGAAAATTAGATTCCTCTCTGAGCTATTTGGAGTATTCTGCTTTAAAATATATATAAAATATACTTGGCTTTTAAAGGTAATCAATTTTTCAAGAATTTGACCAAAGAAGACAAGACAAGTAGATTATAGGAGCATCCAAATTAATCTATATATATACATAAGATACATATATTTATATAAGATATATATAGATATTTATATGAGATATATATATATTGATTTGGATGCTCCTAAAATCTATTTGCCATGTATTCTTTGGTCAAATTCTTGAAAATGGATTGCCTTTAAAAGCTAAGTGATCCTTGCCTGGATTTTTTTATTACTATTTATTTTTATTAGAGCGTTCCCCCAAAAATATTTTGAAATTTAGATACCCCTAAAAGATATTTAGAGTGGTCTTCGCTTGAAAATTTTTGTAAAACTATATGCCTAGTATAAAACATATTTAAAGTAGTTTTCCCCAGACAAAATGTTGAAAATTAAATGCCCTTAGAAGCTGTTTGGAGGGGATAGGCCTATCTCCTGGCACATTTGGTGATCGGATGTCTGTTAAGGCTATATGAAGTGGGCCTCACCTGGACATTTTTAGAAAATTACCTCAAGAAGATATTTTTGAGTGTTCTTCCTGCAATTTTTTTTTAATTTGGATAACCTTTGAAGTGATTAAATCCTGGCAAATTTGTGAAAATTGGATACCTCTCTCTATACCTAATAAGCTATTTTTCTTTGCCTGGATGATTTTTGAAAATAAATCACCTCAAATAACTCTTTGGTATAATCCTTCCCTGTCTATATTTTCTGAACTAGATTCCTATAGAAACTATTTTTGGAGTTTGAGGCAAAGCATATTATATCTTCATATTATAGAATATAAGAGGGAAGTAAAATAAATCTAAGGAAAAGGGGGGCAAATTATTTCAAGAAGGGGGTCAATGCCTCCCTTTCCTGCCACCTTTGAATGAGACCAGAGAAGATGAGCTTTTGTAACCTAACCCAAAATTTTAAAAACTATGTAAATCTTAAGAGTTTAAGGGTGCGTTTTGTAGGTGGTTTTCGTTGCGCCTGCCCTTATTCGGTCGTTGGTGACGCAAGGGAGCTGGGGAACCTCGCCGTACCTGCTGCATATTTTATCCTGTAGTTGTAGATGCTCGGTGACCACATTCCATTGGAAGGACACTGACCTTGACTGGTGGTGTGTGCCTGCCTTGCATCCAGCTCTCGCCGCTAGATCCCGAGCGCTATGAGGGGGAGAACACGGTCCAATTAAGAGGCAACCACTCGTCCCAATTTTAGATGTCAAAACATGTAGGTTCTAACTCAGGAATTTAATAGAAATGGATGTGAAAAATTGATAAATCACATTTTGGAGGAAAATCATTTCACCCTGTCTGGATTGAACCCCGTATCTTTCTGGTGAGAATTAAGGCACAGTGTCTGGTGGCGTGGGTTTTGCGGTCAGATAGACTTGTGTGCTCTAGATTTGATAGTAGGTTTTACGGTCAGATAGACTTGTGTGCTTTAGATTTGATCGTGAGTTCGTGGGTTTTGCGGTCAGATGGACTTACATACTCTAGATTTGATCATGGATTTTTGCGGTCAGATGGACTTGCAAGCTCTAGATTTGATCGTCGGTTTTGTGGTCATATGGACTTATGTGATCTAGATTTGATCGTGGGTTAGTGGATTTTGTGGTTAGATGAACTTGCGTGCTCTAGATTTGATCATGGGTTTTGCGGTCATATGGACTTGCGTGCTCTAGATTTGATCGTGGGTTTTGGGGTCAGATGGACTTGCGTGCTCTAGATTTGATCGTGGGATTTTCGGTCAGATAGACTTGCGTGCTTTAGATTTGACTGTGGGTTTTGTGGTTATATGGACTTGCATGCTCTAGATTTGATCATGGGTTTTGCGGTCAGATGGAACTTGCGTGCTCTAGATTTGATCGTGGGTTTTGTGGTCAATGACTTTCGTGCTCTAGATTTGATCGTGGTTTTGGTCGATGGACTTGCGTGCTTAGATTTGATCGTGGGATTTTCGGTCAGATGGACTTGTGTTTAGATTTGACTGTGGGTTTTGTGGTTATATGGACTTGCGTGCTCTAGATTTGATCGTGGTTTTCGGTCAGATGACTTGCGTGCTTAGATTGACGTGGTTTTGTGAGATTGGACTTGTCGTGCTCTAGATTTGATCGTGGGTTTTGGTGATGGACTTGTGTGCTCTAATTTGTCGTGGATTTTGGTCAGATGGACTTGCGTGCTCTAGATTTGATCGTGGGATTTTGGTCAGATGACTTGCGTGCTCTAGATTGATCGTCGGTTTGTGTCAGGTGGATTTGTGAGCTAGAGATTTGATTGTAGGTTTTGCGGTCAGGTGGACTTGCGTGCTCTAGATTTTATCGTGGGTTATATGGTCAGGTGAATTTGCTTGATCTATATTTGATCGTCAGTTTTGCGTTCAGGATTTGCGTGCTCTAGATCTGATCGTGGCTTTTGTGTTTAGGTGAACTTGTGGGCTATAGATTTATACATATATAGGTTAGTTTAGTTTAGGTTATACACATGGCGATGTGTATGGTGGCCGAAAAGCCCCAGGTAGCACACTGTCCGTGGAGCCAACCATGCCGGTTTCTCTCTTGCTACACGCCAAGTGCTGAACCGGTATCACGATTATTCTGGGCCTGGAACATTCCAACTAACTCGACGTCAGCAGACATCGAGTTCGTATAATATGTAGTTTTTATATAATATACGATGTAAACATCTTAGATATACAAGTAATATCACTACCAGCCTTTACTGGGGATATGTAAGTAGTGTAAATACCAGCCCGCCTTTGTTACGTCAGGATATATAGCTACGATAGCGTAGCACCACTGCTGAATGCAAAACTAATTTAAATGTGTTTTGTCTCATTCGAAAATTATAATCGTGTTTTTTCAATGAAATATAAAAATCATAAAATTTATACTTAGCATATATATATATATATATATGTATGTGTGTGTGTGTACAATTATATAACTACTATACGTGTATGGATACGGCCCTCCTCAAGCTTTTCTACTGCTAACATATGGTCGTGGTTCAAAATAGTTGCCTACTTGTGACGCAAGGCCGTAGCCAGCCAATAATTTCACGGGGGGTAGAGGGGCCACGTCCCCCAATTTGCGGAAGCTAGAAAAAATTCTCAATGATAAACAGTTCTAGAAGCTATCTAAAGTGATTTTTATGGCAACATAACACTATAACTGCCGAAGGCTTGGAAAATTTCTAGATATTAAACACCTCTAGAAACTATCTGAAGTTTTTTTTTTTGTGTTTTAAACATAGCACCATAACTGCCGAAGGCTAGGACAAATTCCAAATATTAAACACCTCTAGAAGCTATCTGAAGTGTTTTTTATGGCAAAATAGCATCTAACTGCCGAAGGCTATGAAAAATTCTGAATATTTAACAACTCTAAAAGCTATCTAAAGTTTTTTTTGACAACATAACACCATAACTGCCGAAGGCTAGAACAATTTCTGAATATTAAACACCTCTAGAAGCTTTCTGAAGAGCTTTTTATGGTTACACAGCCCCCTAATTTGTACTTGTATCTTAATTTTGATATTGTTTAAACCTTAAGTAAAGCCATATATATTTTGTTCATAAAATTTCGTATGTGGGGGTGGGGTTGAACCCCAAAACCCCTCCCTGGCTACGATCTTGCTGTGACGTCACGGCAGGTCACGATAGGATTTCCTATATTTTTGAATTTACGTTCTATCCAGCTAGTTTTAAAGGTATAAGTTAACGTTGAAACAAAAACGTTAGTTCTTAAATATTTCCAAAAAATAGTCGTACAGTGTCACACAATTATTATTTTTATCTTGAACTTTTTTTATAAATTTATTTTTTGATAAATCATTTAAAACTTAGGGTATTTGGCTTAGTCACGAAAATGGCCTGTATGTGATCAAAAAAATTCCGTGGTAGCATTTTTGTCTAGTATATTGACTGTATAAACTTGTCAGAGGAAGCGAGAAAGTGTTTTCAGTAGATAAACAAGAGGCCTCGCAGGGTGAACTGTCATTTTCTTCCCTCTCTTTCTATTTCGTACATTGGCGTCTGAGTGTGATAAGTGCTTTGTTGCGTCAAAAAGATGCAACCCGCTTCGCGAAATAGCTTTGAAATCACCAAGTAGACAACGTCTTTAAGAAGCCTACAGTAATTGTTTTGGAAAACTTGTAGTGATGTTTCCCTTTTTCGTTTCTCTGTAGAATCAGCGTTCTTCTTCATGCCCGCTAGACCTCCAGAATTTCTTCGTCTCTTCTCCGTTTTGTTTTAATAATTTTCATGTTTTCTTTTATTTCTCTTTTTTTTTTTTTTGTCAATCACGTCTTTCTCTCTGTTTATAGAGTAAAGAATGTGTACAAAGAAACTATTTCATTTATTTATACCCTTCTTATGCGATAATGTGTGGCGGGTTTCAATAACGTAACAAAATCATATTTATTTGAATTTGACGAAATGTTTAACTTCTTTTATTTTATCTTGGTCTTAGCTGAGTGTCAGGAGCTTACAAAAAGGGGGGGGGGGGAAGTATCGGGAGTTCAAAGCCTCTCTTTAAAATATCATCGTCTGAGTGGAGCGAGATCTTGTTTTAACTCGACCGTTTGGCATTTTATCTGTTTGTTATTGCTTATTACTGCAAACTCGCTGACGAATTTTAACTAAACTTCTCAGATACATTCTATGGACTTAGGCGAGATAATTAAGGTATCCCCCTCCCCCATTTTAACATTTCCTGCGAGACTGATGTCTTAAATCATATGAATAACAGTTATTATCTATGAATATAGTGTAATATTGAGTGTAGTATTCATTTTTTTCCTGTTTAACTTGATCATGATCAACAAAGAAAAATGCCAACTTTAAATCCAAGTAAAAATTATGAGAGATAATTCAACTTGAAATCCAAACTTTTAAGATTGTAGTAACGATAGTAACATGGAGGCAACGAGGTCTTCTAGTAACAGAACTACTAGTGAGACTGTAATAACGATACTTAATTATCATGGCGTTAGTGAGGTCTTCCATTTGCAGAACTACTAGTAAGACTCTAGAAACGATAATTTACTAGCGAGGATAGAGCGAGGTCTACTATTCACAGTACTACTAATAACACTGTAGAAAAAATAGTTTATTATCTCCATCTTCCTCTATTCTTACACCATTCTTCCTCCTGTAGTCGATTTTATTCTTCTACTCTCACTTGCATACTTTGTTATATTTTCCTCCCCTCGCTTTTTTTGGCCTCCCTTGCGATCTTTTCCCTACTAACTTTATAATAATTTTAAAGTGGCAAGCTACAACTGAAATCATATATTAGGTACCGAATTCTTTCATTTTACTCTCCTTAACAAAATTAAATTTTATGAAGTTTTTAAATTATTTTTATAGTAACATTTCGGCTGCAGAATATGTAGCCATCCTAGATCATCCATAATGGAGTCGATTCATTTCTATAACAGTTTGGCTGCAAAGGATGTGACAAACGTAGATCGCCAATAGTGGATTCGATTCATATCTATAAAAGTTCTGCAGAAAATTCGGCAATCCTAAATCAGCCATCGTGGATTCGATTCATTTCTGTAACAGTTCGGCTGCAGAAGATGCGGCACTCCTAAATCCTAGATCAGCCATCGTGGATTCGATTCATTTATATAACAGTTCGGTTGCACAGGATGTGACAATCCTAGATCGGCCATAGTGGAGTCGATTCATTTCTCTAACAGTTCGCAGTTCGGTTGCAGAGGATGTGACAATCCTAGATCGGCCATTGTGGATTCTATTCATTTCTATAACAGTTCGGTTGCAGAGGATGTGACAATACTATGTCTGTGGGGATGGTCTTGTATATGGTCTTATATTCAGGTGCCAGTGTAAAATAAACGCCCTGCTGATCTTGGGACAGCGGTTGTTTACTAGACGGGTCGGTGGCGAATCCGGGTTAGGCGTCACGGTGCCACATAGCGTCACGTCGTCCTTTCATCCTGCATCCTCAATATAGCGCAGCACTCCTCCAGCACGTCTCGCCATAAATCACATTCCTCCGCGCCGCGAGACACACTTCTCTGCACGAGCGGGACCCGCTATAGTAAGATTCTGTTAGGAAGGACTTTTTAGAAAATATGGACATATATTTTACGGTCAGCATTAAGGTGCAATAATAACCTAGAATAAATTCATACGCGCCAGAAACCAAGTGGGTTTATAACTTTGCAAGGTAGAGGAAGCTGTCTGTCAGTTTGAGAACAAACAAGGGAGGGGGAAAAAACACCAATAAAATGTGCTTTGTGACCCTTCACCCCCCATCCCATTAAATTACATTATTCGATTCTAAAATATCCCTTCTACGCGCCTATGCCATTTACTTTTGTTTTCCAAACATTTTGGTCAATCCAAATACAGTAAAAACCCATTAGACCTAACCCCAGTAGTCCGAAATTCCGGATAATCCAAACGCACTTTTTTGGAAAATGGGCAAAAATAAGTCAAATGAAATATATTTTGTTGGTTAACAATCTCTAAGTTTAAGAGATTTGTAGGAAACGGTGAAATCTGATAATTAATGCTTAGTATTTACATTTTGTAGTCAACATAATGTTTTCTCCTATAACTAAAAATATTTAAAGTACATATTACGGGTAATAGGGCCTTCATCAGTTAAATAAATGAAAATTTGATTAAACTTATTCAACAGTACGGAATAACAAGGATCTAATGTGTGTGTGTGTGTGTGTGTGTGTGTGTGTGTGTGTGTTTTTTTCTTAGTGGAACAGTTCATATTTTAAAGTACCTATGTTTACTAGTCTATATATAACTATAGAGTCATAGAATATTGTTTTATGTTCATTTCAGTAAACACCAAACTAATGTATCAGTTTTATCAATAGGCCTATTTAACCCAAACGCACCATCTGGTTGGAAATATTATTATTATTATTATTATTAGTAGTAGTAGTAGTAGTAGTAGTAGTAGTAGTAGTAGTAGTAGTAGTAGTAGTAGTAGTAGTAGTAGTAGTAGTAGTAGTAGTAGTAGCACAGCGTAATACTAACCGTTCGGGTTATACGCATAAGTACTAATTACGCTAATGGGCTAGGAATTGGGAAGGTTGAATTTAGAGGAAGTGAACCCGCATTTGCGTGTAGGGAGAGTGGAAAGCCACCCCAGTTCATCTGACCGAGATTCGAACCTCGATCTCTCCGTCCGAGGTCGTCTAGCTCATCAAGAAACTAGCGCGTTAGCTAACTACGCCATCTAGGTTTCTTATTATTATAATTATTATTGGACTGAAGATAGTAGCCTGTGTTTTTTTGTAATTCGCAACGCATCTTACTACCCGTGCGGGTTATCCTCATCTTAATACACTTAAACTAAAGGAAGGTAGAATTTAGAATAAATGTACATGTATTTGCTTGGTGGGAGTGAGGGAAACCGTTCAGGTGAAAAAAATTCTCCTGGCCGGGATTTTAGTCCCGACCTCCCCCTCTACGGCAGACAAGACTAGACGGGCTTGAAGTTTAGGGGCGTGCTTACCGATGCGTGTAATTGACTTAAAGGAGCTAAGATGTAAAGGGTTCAAAGTGCTAGGTACTAAAATTTACAATTTAAAACTAAAAAAAATCCTATGATACATTATATTCCCCACTCATCACCTTACCCCACCCAAGCTAATTTTTGGGCGCGCTACTGGGTTCAAACTCCTTGAATTAACAACTGAAGGCCGCATGGTTTAAGGCGCTACTCTCACAGTAGACTAGACTGCTGACGACGGGAAGATCCATGTTTGAATCTCGGTTGGTTGTACTGAGGCGTTTTCCCCCACTCTCACTCCACGTAAATGTGGGTACATTTCCTCTAAATATACCCTTCCTCATAATTAAAACCTCATAATTATTACATAAGCGTATAACCCGAACGGGTAGTAAGACGCGTTGATAAAAAATTAAATATATTTCTCGTGTGAGTCGCTTGCCCGGATGAACTGTGCGACCCTATCTATGTATGTTCTGTAGACATGCGTCAGGGTAGGAAGGGCGGCAATTGCTTCATTCACATGAGGCGGGTGACGTCACACGCTGGGACTTCATTCAACAGAACAGCCAGGAAACGCGGGGGCCCCGTAATCGCGGTACACTCCCTGCACTAAAAATTGATGGCGAGCTACACTCGTGAATTATAGTGCTGATGCTATGACACTTCAAGTGCATTTTATAAACTCGGGGTAATTTCAGTGACGCATCCAGGGGGTCAAAAGGGGTAGCTGGGGGATTGAGGTCTGAATCTCGGTTGGATGTAGTGTGTTTTTTCCGAAATTGTTTTCCACTCTCCCCCCACTCGAATGCAGGTACACTTCCTCTAACTATAACCTTCCTCATCCCTTAAAGCCATTGGCTTAGTTAGCACATAAGCGTATAATCCAAATGGGTAGTAAGACGCGATGTTAAATTTAAAAAATGCTTAAATCTATGGAGTTGGGCCGAATTTAGATAAAAATTATGACCATGAGAGAAAATAGTAAACATTTTTTTATATAAATGCATTCATTATAATATTCATAAATTCAGGTAAGTGTTAAATTAATGGTCTGGGGTCTGGTTGTTTTAAGTTTATCCAATGTTGGGGCTGTGCTACCAACAAGCAATATTAATAAGAACTTAAAATGCCAATTCAACATTCGGAAAAAAAATCCTTGAATGTTCTTAGGGGCCGTCCTTAAATTACGTAATTTTGGGGGTAGGGGTTGGAAGGGCATGCGGTTTCAATGGTTTTCTGTTTTTTCTTATAAGGAAAGGGGGAGGGGGTCAGAATCCATATTACTTTAAACTTTTTATCAATGTTTTTGCTGAAACAAAATCTAAAAAATATTTTTTTTTTCAGATGTTAAATGTTTCATTTTCCTTCATTGATTAACCCCACTTTAAATAACTATCACGGTTATATAGAAATACTGGCATTTGCCCGCGACTTCGCTCGCATTGAACGAAACATCACACATTTTGCTAACTTAAAATGCTAGCAAAGAATGAAACTTCTAAAGCAGTGTTTTATGTTCTTACGAAGATTTGAGAAGAAACACGGATTCGCCTCCATCCCGTCCCCCTTCCAAACCCAGCTCATCTCATGTGACATTATGTACCCGAAATACCAGCTGTCTACGCCCGGTTTTTTTTTCGGCACTAATTCGCTCGCTGATGAGCTAGCCTGATAGTAAATAGCTGACCATGGTTCTCTGAAAAATAAGGAGTACAACAGAAGTCCCTTCTCGACCCGATGAATACTTTTGAATATACTTTAAGAAAACAAATGGGCAGACAAACAAACATGATAGAAATTGATTATTTGGTTTTTTTTTATCGTTTATATTACCCAGAAATAAAGAGAAACACTACAAAAATTTGAATGTGCAGAAAAATAAAAACCTAACTGGTGTACCCGTTCTTCATATGGGGAATCTATAAAATAACTTTGTTCTTTTATAGTATATAAAATAAATCACAGAGGAAAATAACCAAATCTTAAATTATGTATACATATTAATCCTTTATTGTTTTAAATTGTGTTACAAAACGTGAAAAGTAGGCTGATTAAAACACAATATCAAAATACAGATTATAATCTAAATATGTGTTAAGAGCTGAAATTTCTTTTGCAGATTAAGCTATAATTTCTCCATACACAAAGTTTATACTCTCGATTATTGGTGCTAATTAAAAAAGAATTAAGAGCAATTAGCATAAATAATGGATTATTAAAGATTTAAAACAAATTAAAGTTACATATAACTGTAACAATTTACAGTATAAAAAAGTATTTATTCCGTTTAATTGTTTTTGGCCTAATTCGATCCACCATTTTAAATCCGCCATATTAAATTTTCAATTTTAGAATTTTTCTAGAGAACATATATTAAGACCTATCGGCATGCCAAATTTTAGATATCTAGGATGGTTAGAAGTGTTCTAATAATTCATGCGGCCAGAGAGATATCAAAACTATATCAAATTATGATATTCAATATTCGGTTGTACTCTTTATATAATTTATATTCCAAAAACAAATATGTCAAACAATAAATACATTTTAAAAACAATCTTTGAAACAAAACTTTAATTACCCTTTAAACTGAGTTTACAAACGAACGCAACATTTGCCTAAGAGCGATCATAAGACATGTAAAATTAAACTATATAAATTGTTACGAAAACACATAGGACATAAGGGCATTACAGTTTAACAAATACCATATTGGATTAAATAACAAAGCTAATATTTTGGTTTATTACGGTTATTACCGCATCTAGCTATTATATTTTTCAATTTAGATAAAGTAAATATTGTTCAGATTCTAATAGTTGTTTAAGGTTGACCCTCTGCATGTATTTAAATATTCTACCGTACGGCAAATCTTTTATTTTATTGATTAAGGAAATTTTGGCTGCCTGACCTCTTGCCTGCCTGACAAATTTCAATCTTCCACCACAGGGGGAATTTTTTTTTTAGCACTGAGTCTTACAACCTGTTCAGGTTATACGCATTTTATGTAATAATTACGCTAATGAGCTAGGATAAGGAAAGTTGAATTTAGATTAAGTGTATCCGCATTTTCGTTGATGTAGAGTGAAAAACCATTAAGGAAAAAAACCTCAGTACACCCGACCGGAATTCGAACCCACATCATCCTGTCATTGGCAGTCTACTCTATTGCAAGAATGACGCCTATTTTTTTAAATATTAAACGTCATTTTTATTTATCTTGAGTTAGAAAAATATTGCCATGCTTTTAACACTTTTAATATTTAATGTAGCTTAGTAAAATATTTGTATTGATTTGTATAGTGTTTGAACCTTCCTTTGCATTTATTATTTTAATAATGTAGGCCTATAGTATTGTATACTATTATATAGTACGTGTTTTTAAAACATTTTTTATGGACTTCAACATTTTAAAATTGTTAAATTAGCTATTTAGAGGTGGGTAGTTGAGCTTATAAAGAACTAGTTGATAAAATAAAATAGCGTAAACTCGCGATTTTATAAAAATGTGAGAATACATAAAAACAATATTTAGTGTTATTTTGTTTTCTCTCGTTGTAAGTACACGTTAAGTTTAAATCTTTGTTCTTACCAGTTACAGGATCTTTAAGGGTGTCGAAGAGGTTAAAAAAAAAATCGACTTCTTAAAAATTCATTACAAGTGATCAATTATGAATGATAAATTGGGATAAAATAACACCCCTTCATCCCCTTCCAGACAGAATGACCCCGGTAGAAGGTAATATTGTTGACATTCTGAATTTTTTTTTTCAAAGCAAGGGTGTATTATCGTCGTTATACAAAACAAACGCTTCATTTTTTTAATATATCGTAGGTATAGATATAATTAACTTCACTATCATATTTGTGTTACTCTTTTGATACGAAATAAATTTTATTACTTTCTCTCTATCTTACAGGTAGAGAAAGTATGGTGATCGTCAAAAAAATCGAAGTCGAGATTTTGATGAATTTTGACGTTTCATGACTCCCTGAATCCGAAAAAGTGGTTTTTGAATTTCCGTCTGTCTATCTGTCTGTCTGTCTGTCTGTCTGTCTGTCTGTACCTCCAACTAGAGCCTAAACTATTTTACCGATTGAGCTGAAACTTGATATCTAAGGTTTTCATAGGGTTGCCCCGAGGGGTTTTTGGAATTGGATATCTACCCCTAAAATTAAGGGTAGTTTACTGAAGGGAAAAAAGAGAGAAAAGTCGATTTTCTCAAAATCGGCTCTAACGATTTTGATTAAATTTCATTTATGAACATTAATAAATATTCTAAACAAAATGGCTACTCTCAATATTTCGGCAAAATGGCTTTAAGGGCTCCGGTCTGATGCGTAAATTAACATTTTTTATAATAGCTCCGAAACTATTTGAGATATGAAATTACTTAGCATTACAAATATGTATATATATTTATAATACAAATATTTTATTCGAAACATATTTTTATAAAATCAATAATTTTCAATCTATACGCAATTATATATATATTTTTAACTTTTTGGATATTAAAGCTTAAGTATTGCGATCGTAAAAAAAACTAACCTGAAATGTTGATGGATTTCGACGTCTCATGACCCCCCAAACCCTAAAAAATAGTCTTTGCAATGCCGTCTGTCTGTGTGTCTATTAAAACTTAAAATTAAGGGTTGTTTACTGAAGGGCAAAAAGAAAAAAAGTCGATTTTCTCAAAATCGGCTGTAACGATTTTGATTAAATTTCATTTATAAACATTAATAAATATTCCAAACAAAATGGCTACCCTCAATATTTCGGCAAAAGGGCTTTAAGGGCTCCGGTCTGATGCGTCAATTAACATTTTTTATAATAGCTCCGAAACTATTTGAGATATGAAATTACTTAGCATTAAAAATATGTATATATATTTATATTACAGATATTTTATCCGAAACATATTTTTATAAAATCAATAACTTTCAATATATACGCAATTATATGACTTTTTTTTAACTTTTTGGACATTAAAGTTTAAGTATTGCGACCGTAAAAAAAAACTAACCTGAAATGTTGATGGATGTCGACGTCTCATGACCCCCAAACCCTAAAAAATAGTCTTTGCAATGCCGTCTGTCTGTGTGTCTATAAAAAACTTAAAATTAAGGGTAGTTTACTGAAGGGCGAAAAGAGAAAAATTTGGTTTTCTCAAAATCCGCTCAAACGATTTTGATTAAAATTCGTATCTAGGCGTTGATTAAGATTATAAATAAACTGGCTATTTTCATTTTCCTATGAAAATTATTTTTAGGGTACTTTACAGAAGCGTTAATTTCCGTATCTCCACAACTATTTGAGAAACTAAATAACTTATCATTGCAAAATTGTAGGACTATTAGAAATAAAAATATTTTAGTTGACATATATTTTTATAAAAGCAACAGTTTCTGAGATATTTGCAAATATAATAATACAATTTTGTGAGCTTTAGTTGTAAACATATACTACTTAAGTCTTAACGCAATAATTCTCCAATGCCATAGAGTAATTAAATATTATAAGTATCTAAAAAAGTATGTTATTTTTCCTTAAATCTCTTAGGAGAAATGTTTTCATAGCAATGATCTATCTCCATTTTAGACTCGATAGTCAATATTTACATTTTTTATTGGTCAAAATGTATAAATGAATAATTAAATATCAATGCGATGACTTGAATATCTGCAACACCTTATAAAATGTTAAAACTTTAACCAGACATCGAAATTTTAATACAAAGTGTTGACCCTTGTGGAAGACATTAAACTGTTTGAAATGTTCTTAGGTGGACAAAGATGCGCCTCTTTTCTCATTGATTCTATATCATGGTATATTATTTTATGCGTGTTCTTGTGTGGAGTGGTGATGTTACAATGTACATTATTCTGTTCAGAAATCTTACGAGTTTATAGAAAGAGAGAGAAAGTCTGTGCGGTGTGCCGTACCATTTATTTTTTATTTAAAAAGGGATAATTTAATTAAAAAGGGATAATGTCTTATTTTAGAAAACAAAAGTTTTAGTGTTTTATAGTTTTTATTTTTATTAGATAAACAGTTTTTTGATAGATATCTCACACGTTGTAGATTTTAATAAGTCCCCGACTATTGTATTATATGTATGATAATTCCCGGCACGTGAAATTTAGAATATAGATTAATATGTCATAGACTCAACCTACACGGCTCCTCGTCAGGAAAGCAAGTGAAGAGATGCGTACCTTGAAGAGGTATATCTATCGACATTTCCTTCTCGAAACTTCCCAAAAGAAAAAGGGTGTGGTCATCCAGGTGCGTTTCTGTTCACAAAACTGAGTTGGCTTTTCAAACAGAGACGTAGAAAGATGTCGCCATACCTTGCAACTTAACAATTTAACACAAATAAATCTTACTACCCGCTCGCATTCATAATATCGTAATTTTGAATATAGATGTGAATAATAAATTATTGAGATGTGTAATTCCATATCATTACAATGGTTTAACCCGCCACTCTCGCAGTAGGCCCTAAACTAAACTGCCGATGACGGGGATATAGAAGTTTGAATCTCGGTCGAGTGTACTGAGGGTGATTTTTCCGAAATGGTTTTCCACTCCGTCGCAAATGCAGGTACACTTCCTATAGTATATAAACTTCCTCATCCCTAAAACCATTAACGTAATTAGTACATAATCGTATAACCCGAACGGATAGTAAGATGTGGTGCTAAAAAAAATTGAGTCAATTTTTCTATGTTTGGTTCGATATTGCATATGAAGAAGCTATGTACGTAGTCGAATGGTTTAGGCCTTATTAATTCTAGAAACAGGAATTTATAGCTCGAGGCGAAGTCGAAGCTAATTATTATTATTATTATTATTATTATTATTATTATTATTAGCACCGCGTCTTACTACCCGTTCGGGTTATACGCACTTACGCTAATGTGTAATGGTAGGATGATTGTGAGATGAAAATGGAGGACCTACAGTTTAACGTGGGATCCGAACCACGGTGGAGGCCTGGCATTCCACACATTCACAAGTTGTGGTTAAGACACGTCTTATCAGAGGGGAAGGAAGGGTTTGGCAATCACTCGAAGTTAAACATTTTTTCGGAACCAATTCGAAGTTGCGAAGTTTAGCACATCCCTAATACATACATTTACAGCTACGAAGCTTCGCTGATGATAATATTGAGAGCTAACATACTCAATTAAGCTGCGCCATAACGGAACCAGGCAAGGTAAGCTTTCTATTTTTCAGGGTAAACGAAGGGTAAATTACAAATAAATATTTATATTTAAAAAAATTAAGTAACTTAATAATTTAATTGATAGTCGTGACCCGTATTCGTCTATAGCTTATTAAAACATTTATAAACAATCCCGACAATTTCCCAAGGTAGTGGCCGACCACATGGGGTGATGGACATGCGGGTGTCCTTGCTTCGCCCCCTCCTCCCTCCTTAAATCCCCTCCCCGATCCCCAATTTCCTTTCCCATGCCCGCAGTGTTGCCAACACTTTCGCACCTTATAATGATTCCTCTATACTTTTATTTTACCCTCGCTGTATTTAGATAACCAAATGGCGACCTCGCCACTTCCTTAGTAAATCACCTTTTCAAAAAAAAACAGGTGGCCTGGTGCATGCAATAATATTATATTAGAGCATTTCCCGTTTCTCAGAAGCGCACTCGCTCACACACCTTCACTCACTCACAAACATTGTCACGCACTCATACTCCTTTACTCATTCACTCACTCACACATACACAGACCTTCATTCACAAATGGTATATCTCTCACGTGCCTTCACACACACACACACACACACACCTTCACTCGCATACTCACGCACACACACACACCATTCACTCACATACCTTCACTCAAAAATATTCTGTCACTCACGCACTCACATATCTTCACTCATTCACTCACAAAATTAATATGCAATCACTCACACACCTTCACTCACACACAAACACACACACCTACACACACACACTCAGGATTACGTCATAATATCGCAATATGATTAAATTAATTATATAAAAATACAGGATATATCTGTGGTCACATGGTCTAAGATGTAAGACTTGCAATAGATTTGATTGCTGGAGACACGGGAGGTCGAAGTTCGAATCTCGTCCGGGTGCTTTGAGAGGTGGTTTTCCACACTTGAGATTTCATTGTTTTTTTTCCCATCTCTACTCCAAGCTAATGTGGGCTAACGTTATATATTCCTCATACGTACGTACAAATCATATTACGTGTTGTCCCCCTCCCTAGACAAAGGGGTTGATGAAGCCACAATCCCAATTTAATATTTTATTCTTCCTTTTTCATGATTTGGGATATAGATACTGCGCTATTCTTTTTTTTTCAAAGCTGGCATTTAATGTCGCTGGAGTTGTTGGAACTATAATATAAGAGCTAACGAGACACCAGAATGTATTAAGGATACATTTTAATGTTTCAATTAATTGAGATTAATTTGATCCAAGCCTAGTTAGTAAAATTTTCTTGACAAATTTAGAAAAATGATATTATTTACACTATTCGTAGTGACTATATAAAATTAACCTTGAACTAGCCTCAGGAGGCATCCGCCTTTATTTTAATAATCTGGGGTAGACACCTCATATTGCTTCTATTGTCTAAGTGCCTTATTTAATTTTGGAAAAGGAATAAAGCCTAGCTTAACTCTTGAATTAAACTGTTAATAACTTTGGTACTTTAAGGTGTAATGGAAGGAAAGGCAAGGTCTTTATTTTTGCAATTTTTTTCATACTAACCTTTTGACCAAAATTAATAAAATATGGCTTCACTAGTTATGTTTAGTTTAATTTTCTACACCTTAATAAAAGTATATAAAAAGTGGGCATTCAATGACAACCCCCCATACGCCCGTCCTTATGGAAAGGATTGCCAAGGACTAATTCAATGACACCTCGCCATCCCTACATTATGGGCCACGTTTGCATGGTTTATTTTTAGAATATGTTTTCCACCTCAATATTATACATGTTATTACACAATTCTTAGATGTATTTTTCATATATATGGTTGGCTGTTTCTTTATTAATATTTAAGATGATCATTCAGTTGCACTAGTGGTTTTTCAGATCCTTTTTACCCTCCCATTTTACCTTCTATGACGTCACTCGTTAAGGCATTTCTTCTCGTATTGTGACCCATCCACTTGCCCTTTCTTTGTAGAATCACCTGCATAGTGGTTATATTTTCATTTATTCTTCCTAGAACTTCTCTTGTCCCCCGCTATGGCTATTTTAACTCCTCTATTTTCTTCCAGCCCCCATTTTGAACCTTTCTGATGGGATTTTGGTAACATGAGTTGACTAAACATTGACCAAGACGCAAGACTTAAACTTATGTATGTATATAAGAATGGATTATATTGTGTGTATTTTATGTATTGCACTATAAGTTTATATTGTATGTATGTCTGTATTGTATGTATTAATATATGTCTTGTATTGTATGTATAGGCTGGGTTATATTGTATATACGGTATGTATGTTTTGTATTTACTACATTTATTTTATGTTTTATATGTATTAATGCATGGATGGTATGTGTTTTATTTTATTAATCAAGTATTTATTGTTTATATTATGTATGTATTTATGATTTGTATCCATGTGGTGTGCATATCGTATGTATACATTGCAAGCATGTATACTATGTGTTGTATACATAAGTTTTATGATGTATTTTATGCATGGGATAAATGCATTATCGGTTTTGTATGTATGTATTGAGTGCATGTTGTATGTATGCAGTGCATGTATTGTATGTATGTTATATGTCTTGCATGCATTGTAAGCAGGTCTTGTATGTATGAATGAATGGAAGAATTAGGGTTTATATGTGTAAAATATTATGTATAAAATGCATTTACTAACGTAAATGTAAGTTTTTATTGTATGCATGTCTGTGTTGTATACATTATATATGTATTTGTATTTTATGTATTATAACTATGTATATTTATATTATCCATGTCTTTTATGAATTGTATGCATGTTTTGTATGTATTATATATGTATATTTCATGCATGGGCGGATATTTGAGATTCTTTTTCCAATGTAAATGGGTTTTGCCTTCCATTATGTCTCTCTTTTACATCTGAGTGAAGAAAGACCACATTCTTCTATTCGCAGCCTATCTGAATTTTAACCTGGGACCATTGGCTTAGTAGGAAGAAGCTCTACACTTTCTATTTTCTACAATGCCAGGATATATTATTGCATTGGTAAAGGAATGGTATGATTTAGGTATGGTATGGTATTTGTTTAGTATTGTATTGATATATTGATTGCTATGGTATTAAAATGGTTTTGTATTATATTGGTATGGCTATTATATTGATTTAGTTGGTATTGTAATTGATATGGTATTGTGTTGATATGATATAGGCCTGGTTCCCTCTTGACTTGGTATTGTATTGAAATGCTATAGGCATGGTTTTGTATTGGCTTGGTATTGTATTGATATATCATCGATATGGTATAGGAATGATATTGTGTTGAAATAGTATAGTATAAATATAGTATCGGTATTGATGGTTATGGTATTTGTATCGTATTGCAATGGTATAGGTATGTATTGATAACATATTGCTTGTAATGGTTATCCATATATGTACGTAAATGTTAATATATATATATATATAGTCTATATTTATGTATGAATGTAAATATGTATACTATATTTTACATATATATGCGCTAGTATGCCAGAATAGATGTATGTATATCAATATGGCTTGATAAATTTAAATATATGTCTTTTTATATGAATATAAATATTATTTATGTAGTATGTATGTCTATATGAAGGTATACTCGTATATGTAAGTATGGCTCTATGTATATATGTATGCAACTATTTGAGTATATATGTTTTATGTATGTATAATGCATACATGCATGTTATATGAATATATAATAGAAATTCCAGAAAACAAACTTGCTACACTTTATATTTCAAACCTTGTCAGTAATCGAACTTGTCCTTGCTAGGATGAGGGGATTGAAAGTGCTACTTATTTAGCCCACTTGACTTGGAATCAAACTTCGAGGGCCGCAAACGTGTATTATACCTTACATTCCGACCAAGTCCAAGTAATATAGACGAAGATGGTGAATTTATAATCACTAGTATACTTGGACTCTAAGCGTGAAAATTCGCTTTGAGAGAGGAGATAAAAACTTAACTACAAGGTCTAGAGCTATTTGGGTGAACATACGGGCTAGGATATTTGGAGTGACAGGTAATTTTCCGTTAGGGGTTTGGTTGTATCGTGACACCGTCACACATCAGGTTAGGCTACCTTGTTGATTAGGTAAAGGGAAGGTATTTGGGATAAGTGATGTCTACCAGCATTTGCCTGGAGGGATAATGTAAAATCTTATGCCTCTTGAGCTCACAAGCGTGGGGATAGTGGCTGAAGGGGGTAGGAATTAGGTTAATCCTTTACGTAGGTGGTATAATACGTATCAAGGTCAGTCAGTGGATATATCCATGTATCATTAGCTCGTGCTGGGAACCGAACCTCGGACCCCTGGCAGAGTATAAAAACTTTCTGTACTTCCGCCTAGCTAATAATTGAACCTGAGACCCCTGGGTCAATAGACCAAATTGTTGTGCTTCCATTATACCGAGAATCGAATCTGGGATTCCTGACTGAATATATGAGAGGAGAATAAGTATTTATAACATATTAATTGGACAGGAGATGAGGAAGAGGTGAGGGATATGAGGTAGGAACTGCCAGTTGATCAAGTCTATATGCAGTGCTAGTTGATTTGTACGCCGCCAATGGCGCTAGTCAATATGTACTCCGCCAGGTAGACAAAGAGGAGTGAGGGTAAACCGGTCCTAAGACCAAAATGGCCGTGAGCAAGATGGGAGGCGTGGGGGTTGCGTCTGGGGTAAGGGTGGGGTCTATGTCTGCCATATTGCTCATTTTTTGGTCTAGGACATACTATTTTTATCTACTGATGTATTTTATGATTCATGAAATATGATCATATATCTTCTAAATAATATATATACATAGTGATTAAATGTTATAGGATGCCTGGTATGATCGATGAACTACGATTCATTGTATGTTTCGTGACTCTTGATAAGTATAAGATTAATAAATGTTTAGCAAGAACGATGTAGGTAAAAGTTGGCAAGAAGGTTGGCCTTTTTGGAGAGTAGTTAATTTTCAAAATTTGAAGATAGACCGCCTGGACGAGATCATCTCGTAAATATATATGCTTTGTATGACGTTATCAATAGAAAATGAGGTGGCATACCTGTCCGATCCTGCTCAAAGATATGGGAAGTACCCTTTCTCCGATGAAGAGGAATATTAGCGGCTAAAAGTATGCATAGCTAGAAGGTGAATCATTATACATCTGCATTCTTTTCAAGGATGAGAAGAGTAACGTTTAATTCAGTATTAGAGATTAAGGATGAGCTTTGCAGTCTTAAGGGGATGAGCATTTATCGTTATGGACTCAAGTTGTTTAACCTCAAGATGCAGGCTAGCCGTCCAAACAGATCGGTAACGACCCCTATAAAATAGGCAGTTAAGGATATTAACGTTTAGAAAGGATGCTTGAGGTTGAGAAGGTGTACTCGTCACGCATCTGCATTTTCTTCAAAAAGAAGTATGTTGTACTAGAGATTACAAAATATTTCATAATGAGGGAACTCGCCTTTACGAGGTCGACCTGTCTATCGTCAGGACATCGGTTAGCCATCGGTCACATGACGTCAGGTTCCTGCCAAGCTTGCGGCCACATGTCGGGAGAGGATCGTGGGTGGAAGGGGTAGAGAGAGAAAGATTTTTTTGAATTGCATCTTCTGAGTGGTTAAAAATATTTGGTGTTTGAAAGTACACGTAAGGATCAATGGAGTGGGTCTGAAAGGGTTTTCTACTTTAAGAAAATATCGATTACAAATATTTTCTTTTATTCGTTCTAGTAAATTCATCTTCTCCGATGATGGGTTAAGGGATTATTGTTTATAATTTATGCATAATGATTGAGTATTGGGGTTGGATGTCCTTAAGAAATTATTGATTGCATATTTATAATTTTGTTCGTCTTAGTTTATTCTTCCACCAAGCTGTACAGGTTTATAAAGTACTTATATGGATAAAAAGGTGTATCCATCATGCATCAAAATTTGCTTAGAGCGTGTAGTATCATTGATTACATCCATAATGAGTGAGGACTTATCCGTCTAAGGGCTGAACGCTGCCTCATTATTTAAAATGTATATACTTGGTAAGAGCACTGTAAGGTGTTTTTTTTTTACTTGAGCAGTTATAATCATTGCTAAAACGCTTTATTATGACCCTTTTAGATTTATTACCTCATCAAGGATCGAAGAGTGGCCTTCGAAGCCGACATGTTTATGACGATTTAAAACGTCATTCTTGGAGTGGACAACGTTCTTTCCCGGTTGAAGGTAGAGGGAGAAGTCTTGGAGGATAATAGACAAGTCTCGACAGGTTTATAGCTGCAGTCACTTATGACCCTGGAATAATAGCTGTCCTTAAGGTGGGATGGAAGGGGATGCGATAAAAAGACAGTGTTGTTGCAGTTTTTATAGTAAAAAGATTTTTTGGCCAAAATAAATAAAATATTGCTCCATTAAAAACATAGAATTTAATTTTCTTCACATGGTGATATCAACAGTTCTTGAATATCCGTCAAGGATGTCCTGGAATTTAATGACAACTTTTTCTCTTCATTTTAAGGTTGCTCGTCTAATACTGCTATGCTCATGACAGATATTCAGGAACTGTTGACATCAACATGCAAGGAAAATTAAACTCTATGTTTGTGCTGGAGCAATATTTTATTTATATTAGCCAAAAAGGTTTTTACCATAAAAAAACTGCAAAAAAATTGCCTTTTCTCATGTCTCCTTCCGTCCCATCTTAAATTATATCCAAGCAATATTGGCCCATAAGGTTGGGGGTTTGGGGTGTGTCATTGAATGCCCACTTTCTAAATACGTAATATCAGCGGTTTTTTAATATTTATCATGAGTTTGGCGTAATTTGGTCAGGACTTTTTATATTTGTTTAAAAACTTTTTAATCACATGCTATGGTTATCAAGACAAATATTAAAAAAATTGTTGAGATTTAAAATGTAGAAAATGTAACCAAAAAATCTACAAAAACAATATTTTATTAAGTTTAAGAATTAATAGCCAGAGCTATTATTTATGCTTATTAGTGGAAATTACTCCATCTAGATATCATATTCTGAAAATTGAAAAATGACACCTGGACACGGGAATCGAACCCAGAGGTCCCTGGTTCGATTCCCGTGTCCAGGTGTCATTTTTCAATTTTCAGAATATGTTATTAAGTTTAGCCAAAATTGTTTTGTATTAAAAACTCCGGAAATACGGACCTTAACTCGCGTTCACTTCCATTCCACCTTAAACCAAATAAATACACTCCAACAGGAAATATAATTAAAACTGATGAATTGAGCACAATGAAAAATATGGTTACTTTATAGTTAATGATCGATATTTACTGTCGTAATTTATAAGTGTTTTTACGCTATCTCGGTGACGAAATGGAAATAAATGAATGGCTGAGGGTAACCGCAATGCTGGAGGAAATCGTCATTGAAACTAGAAATACCATTCAAGGTTTTGTAATCACGTATTCGCCTATCAATCTGCCCGCAACATGAAAGCAATTATGAAAATATTTCAAACATGTTTCTAATCACGTTTTTTTAATACACGCGGACAAAACTACCGTTTGTTTGTAGACTAATGTGGTTGAATTTATTTTAAGCCAGGCTGTATAGCTAATTACTTGGACCCAAAATACAAACTACACTCAAAAGGTAAAAATGGCAAGCAGCCATTTTCAAGAAAATAGAACAGTAAAAAATTTATATCAATTTCGATTTATTTAATATCACATTTTATTCCAAAATAAATGGAACGGAACTCCGCGCGGACTTTCTCAGTCCATTGTTTAAAAATGGAGATATTTACTCAAAACTCGTAATGTATGTGAAAGGAAATAATATACACTAACAAACCCGATCAAAAATTGCGTTATACTTGAGTAAAATATTTTTTGACTCCCGGTTTTAAATTTTATAATTATATTTTTAAAGAATTAAAATCCTCATTTATATATTTGTACCAAAAAGAGAGATCGATATTGGGTCCACAGGGAACAATACCTCGTATTAAAAGGTCGACTTCGGTTAAAATTTTCGACATTTTATCAGAGCTTGCACACCTTCAGTTCATCGTATTGCTATTAAATTCCTCATTTATAAATCTAGATAAATAAAGTTGTACAAACATTTCTCCTAAGAGGCTGAAGGAAAAAGAACATACACTTTTTGAGAGACTAACTTGTATACTTATTATATGGCATTAGAGAATTATTGCGTTAAAACTTAGGTAGTATCTTTCTACAACTAAAGCTCACAAAATTGTGTTAAATATATTTGCCAATATCTCAGAAACTATTGGTTTTATAAAATAATATATCAAACAAAAGTTTTTTTTATTTTTAATAGTGTTACAATCTTGCAATGATACGTTATTAGTATCTCAAATAGTTGTGGAGATACGAAAATTTCCGATTTTGTAAAGTACCCTAAAAGTAATTTTCATTGGAAAATGAAAATAACCATTTTACTTATAATCTTAATCAACACCTAGATACGAATTTTAATCAAAGTTGTTAGAGCCGATTTTGAGAAAAACGATCTTCCTCTTTTCGCCCTTTACTAAACTACTAATAATTTTAGGGTTAAACAAACACACAAAGAGACGGCTTTGCAAAAAACACTTTTTAGGGTTTGGGGGTTCATGAACATTTCGGGTTAGCTTTTTTTTACGGTCGCAATAATTTACCTTTAGTGTTGGAAAAGTTTTATATATATATATTTGCGTATAGCTTGAATATTTGCAATGATAAGTAATTTCATATCTCAAATAGTTACGGAGATATGATAAAAAATGAGAATTTACGCATCAGACCGAGACCCTTAAAGTCATTATGACGAAAAATTGAGGGTAGCCATTTAGTTTGTAATATTGACCAATGGCTAGAATTGAAATTTAATCAAAATCGTTAGAGCCGATTTTGATAAAATCGATTTTTTTTTTTTTTTCGCCCTTCAGTTAACTACCCTTAATAATTTTAGGGTTAGATATCCAATTTCAAAAACCCCTCGGGGCAACCTTATGAAAACCCTCGATACTAAGTTTTAGCCTGATCGATAAAATAGTTTAGGCTCTACTCCGAGGTACAGACAGACAGACGAAATTCATAAACCACTTTTTCGTATTCTGGGGGGTCATGAAACGTCGAAAATCATCACAATCTCGAGTTCGCTTTTGCTTACGATTACATTACTTTATCTACCTGTAAGGTAGCAAGAAAGTAAAAAGGTTCAAATTATTCCGACGTGTCACTCTCGCAATAGACTGGACTGCCTATTACGGGAAGATCGGGGCTTGAATCCCAGTTGGGTGTGTTTCAGGGTGGTTTTTTACTCTACCGCCACGTAAATGCTGATACACTTCTTCTAAATTCAACCTCACTAATCCCTAACACATTAGCTTAATTAGTTCATATGCATGTAGCCGGCCAAACAGGGACTAAGCTGTAGTCACAAAAAATTATATTCCTGATATGATTATTATTATTATTATATTATTATTAGGTGTTCTGTCTCACGACAGGTCCATTACTTTTGTCGGTGAACCTCGGCCGCCAATACGTGTTGTCCTCTATCTTCCTCCTCCTTCCTAAGCTTCTTCCGGATCTAGTATAGCATAAAGGTGGGGAGGTAGGGAACGTGAGAAAAGATGAATGTATTTGCAGTTTTATTATCAAAACTTTTTTTGGTCATAATAAATCAAATATTGCTTCAGTAAAAACATGGGTTTTAATTTTCTTCACATGGTGACCTCAAGATTTCTTGATATCTGTCAAAGGTGTCCTGGAATTTAATGACAACCTTTTCTCTTCATTTAAAAACTTTTTTATAGTATAATGCCTCTATGCTCATGACAAATACTCAACAATTGTTGTTACCACCACGTGAAGAAAATTAAACTCTTATGTTTGTACTGGAGCAATATTTGATCTATTTTAGCCAAAAAAGTTTCTTTTATTTCTATTTATTAAATTTCAGGGCACCCTTGACAGATATAAAAGAACTGTTGATTTCACTATCTGAACAAAATTAAACTATATTTTTGTTCTGAAGCAATATTTGATTTCTTTTGACCGAAAAATTTTGTGCTATAAAAACTGCAAAAACACTGACCTTTCCTCGTGTTCCCTCCACACCACAAAGGCGCCGACCAATGGAAGTGAAATATCCTCTAACTACATCAACATCCACCCGAAAACGTTATCTTATGACTCTAATAAAATAGTGACTAATTGTTTGAGGAAAGCTAAATTTATGTTTATCACCATTTACCATATCATAATCTCACATTTGGGGTCGCCTTGGTAAGCGAGAAATCGCCGCGCAGACATTCGGATCTAACGCAATATTTAATTCTACCATGGACTATTTCAAAATATGGTTCACGCCAAAATAAAGTAGAAAGATTTCACCAGGGCTCTTTTTTCTTAGCAACCTTATATTTTGAGTTTTATTAATAGACAAAAAAAAAGTGTGTAAATGTGATAGTAGCTCTTTTTCAACGATATAGATTTAACCTTCCTTTAACAAATACAGTAATTTGTTGATAGGCTAACAATATAGTATTTTAAGATATTTGAGAATGATCATCCTCTTTACCTTGAGATAAGAAGTTTCGTAGTTTTCTTTCCCCTCTCTCGGATTAATATGATAAAGTGTGGTTGCAAGTAAGGAGCGAAAGAGAGCATAATCTTGGACAAAATAAAAAAAAGTAGTTCCAGGAAACGACATGAACGATTGTATTTAAAGCAGTTAGGCCTGACAGCGATTGATGTTTTCTCGCTGACGAAGATGGCTCCCTCTAAGCTTCATTGAACGTCTACCTTTTAATGCGGTATTTTTAAAACTATAAAACCTAAAATGTAAAGTTTCTTAATCCTAAGTTGATACCTTTCGTCTTCATTTTGACGTGAACCATATTTTGAAATGGTACACCCTTTCTATACATGGATTCCCTAGACGTCTTCAAGGCGTCACAGCGTTTGGTGGGTGGGGCCCTTAAGAGCACGTCTCAACTCATGGATAACACCTAACTTAGATCAGTAATACAACTCAGACCAGACGTCGCACTGTGCTGCGTTTTATTTTTATCCATTCTACCTTTAGAAACCGGCGGAATTGAGACTAGTGCACTCGTTTTAAAATATATTAAAATAAAATGTACGTTGCACATACAAACTTCTCGCTCCTCTTTCTAAATTATGCTTTTAATTTTTAAGATATATGAGACTAAATCGTAAACATTGTTATATGAACATTATGGGGTAAAAAAGAACATTTCATTTCGCCAAAGAGTATACATAAAATAATAAATATGGTTACAGAAATATATTATTTGTTCTGTGCATTTTCAACTCGCCATTTCCCAAAGCTCTATTTTTTTTTAAATGCTTATAGTTCGGTAAATAATGATTATATAAAACATTCTTTCAAATAAAAATGGTTTATTTTAAGAGTCTTGCAACTTGGCAATAATAGGTTTTTCATATCTTAAAGAGTTGCGGAGATTTGACCAAAATTGAAAATTTTCGCTTATGTTAAGTACTCTCAAAGTCAGCTTCATGGGGAAATGAAATGCCCCAGTTTGTTTCTTAATACTATAGATACATCGATTATAACTTTAATCAAAATTGTTAGAGCCCATTTTGATAAAATTGATTTTTTTTCTCTTTTTTATCCTTAGGGCGCCCGTCTCGGTCAGTGCTAAAGTATCAATTGCTTTCAGGCCACAGAGCTTAGAATAAAATGGTCTGTGTCGTTTTCTGTAACTACTTCTCTATTATGTCTAGGCTTATACTCCCTTTCGCATTTCACGTACTACCACCTTTTGTCATGTCAATAAGAAAGAGGAGGAAGAAATTTACGAAACTCCTTAAGGTAAATTTGGCAGCTATAGCGGAACAAACAGACAGATCGATTTTTTAGTGTCCGCCATCTTGAAACGGATAATCAGATCGAAAATCCCTGTAGATACGTTGTTCGGCCCTTGTCTGTGGCCTAGGTTCAAATAATGCTGCTGTCACATTTCGTTAAAATTGAGTCTATGAATTCGACAGTTATCGCGGAATAAAGACGAAATGTCAAATGGTCAAGTTTAAAAAGAACCTAGTTTCGCTCAGTGAGTAATTTATTGTAAAAGTACTTTACTAAAATACTACTATTCCATTTTGTTGCTCAAAATCTTATGGACACGCGAAGAAATATCTCTTAAAATGATTGACATATTGGACACACGCTCTGAAAAAGGTTCGCCAGCCCTAGTCGACACAATTTTCTGATATTTCATTTTCCAAATATTTTTTGTTTGTTTTTTTATTCTGACCCAAATACCTACAAGACTTTTTTTTAGTTATTACTAAATAAAATATATATACTTAATGTTGTTTGAATAGTTACAAATGTTTATCTTAATATTTTAACATGATATATGTCTAGTAAAAAAAGAAGGAAAGGAAGTAGATCCGCCCATCGAATAGATGTTATATCACTTCCCCCCTTCCCACTGTCCCCGGCCAATAGCCAGACATGACACGAGGTGGTTGGCAATCCTGCACCTGCGGTCTTCTAGCCCAGTGGAGCCCCGCCGTCTAGCAGGCCAAGTGGCCCCCTCAGGGCTGATACCACTTGGACGACCTTTACCACGCGGTGGTGCTTGCTTGCTTGTGCTTTTCCTGCTTCGGCAACGGGCCCGCTCATTCGCTCAATTACTTGATGACGACTTTCATTTCAGACCTTTCTTTCAATTAACGTGTTGTTGTTGTTGTTGTAGGTTTTTTTTTTGCTGTTGTTATAAAGTAACTACAGGAAGGAATAAATAAATTAACCATTTATACGGGCACATATTGACTACGAGAATTTGTTTGGGATCATGGTGCTTTTGGTCGCTGCTGGGGCGGAAAACTGGTTTCATACAATAGTTAGAATATTTTTTACAAACAAAGTTAATTTGTTTTCTTAGTATTAATATCACAATGTATTTATTTTTTTACCACATTATATATGAAAAACCCGCTTCATTGGCCGAATAGTCTAAGGCGTCACTCTCGCGCTAGACTGCCTTCTAATGACGGGGAGATCGGGGTTAAAATCCGTTCGGGTCTACTGAAGGTGGTTTTTCTTAATGGTTTCCCACTCTCCTTCCACGCAAATGGGGAGTAGATTACCTCTTAAATCCTTCCCTCCTCATCCCTACCTTATTAGAGTAGTTATCAATATTATATGCGCTATAACCTGAACAGGTAATAAGACGTGTGAATAATAATTATCACTAATATGCTAATTAGTTATTTTATTACTAGGGTAATTTAGCATACACCAGTTTTAACCAACTAACTTTGCCAACACACACCTTACAACATAATTCTAGAATAGGCGGCACGTGGGTTTAGGCTCCGATCTCGTATTGTCTGACTTGCTGATGACAGGGATGTAAGGGTTCGAATACCGCTTGGCTATACTGAGATTTTATTTCCTATAGGGATTTTTCACTCTTTCTTCGCGCAAATGCGAATGCATATCTTGTCAATTATACCTTTCTAATTATACCACATTGGTGTAATCATGCTGGTAGCCCGTAAGGGTAGTGAGGCGTGGAAAATGGGGGGAAAAGAGTACTGTAATTTACTGTCAAGTAGAGCAATAATAATTGTGGTTGTCTTCGTTCCACCCCCTTCCTCCATTCATTTTAGTCATTCGTTAAAGTTTTTCCAATTGGTCTCTTTAACCATGTTCATTTTCTTAGGTATATTGTCAAATTTTAATTTTAAGGTCCTTAAGTTCAAAAACTTCTGCTTTAAGAAAAGAGAGATTTGTAATTATTTAAAGCTCACTTTGAAAGAGCCAATGATGGCTTTTGCGTCGACGCACCTTTATACTCTAGTACAAACCGACTAAAAAAGGAACTTATGACAGTCACAAAAGTTACTAAAACCATTTTCCTTTAAGTATAGTCATTCGCGCCCTGGTGAGAAAAGTGACACGTCTCATAAATTGGCCACAGGGAGATGCACCAAGTTGGCATCCACCTTTAGTAAAAACGACACATCTGTAATTCCAAATGTGACCGTCAGAGGGTAGCGGTATCAATCTTATCTTGATTCAATATTACACTTATTTTATAATTAGCAGTGTCACTTGAGAGTTGCAACACTGAAGTATATGTTTGTTGGAGAAGAAAAAGGACACATTTTGAAATAGTTTCAGACAAAAAAGTTTCAAATCAGAAAAAAAAAGAACTTAAATGATCAAGAAAAGTGACATACATATTAACAAGAGAGTCACAAAATATGAAACAATAAATTGAGCAAGAAAAGTGACTCAACGCAGAGTTTTTTTACTCTATCCAAACTTGTGAGGTCACCACGATGACAAATTATCAAAACATCATTTCGATACAACTTTTTTACTCCCTTATTTTCTTTCCCCTGAAAAAAATTCCCTTTTTTGACACTTTTCTCGCCGGAGTGCGAATGTTATCTGCAGCTGTCACATTTTATTGATATAACCAATAATTATAAAATTATACTAATAATAGAGTAAAATATTATTAATGTTGACCTCAACAAAAAGGTTTGTATTTTCTATCAGTTCCTTCCACCACACCTTGGGTTCGAATCCCGACGTGGTCGACGACACTGGCACCTCGTGGGACGGGGGCCCCCCCGAGATATTCGCAAGCCTGCCCGTGATTGCGTGGACGTGTCAGAGCGGACTTTCTCCCGGATGTTTTGCACGTGGCGGTGTCGGTCTAGCCTGGTTCGCTCGCAGACCTGCAGTCTGCCGCTGCAGACCTCCTTGGCCTGCCCGCAACACTCCACTTGGGGACTACCTCTGTGTGTGTGTGTGTGTAATCCTCGTATGTCGGTCACATTACCATAAATTATATCGAGACGCGCCGCCAAGTTTATGGCTGTTCCAATAAGGTTGTACTCAGACGCAATGTTAATTTAAAAAAACGCTGGGTTGGAAACGAATGAGGAAGATAGAATTTAGAGAAAATACACACACATTTGATTGGAGGATGAGTGGTAAACTTTTAGAAAAAAAAAACACCTCAAAACACCCTGCCGAGATTCTAATCCCGACCTCTTGCACCTGAAAATCAGACTGGCCTGGTATAATGTCTGTCTTTTGACCTAAAGATTCCAATTTCACAACCGAAAAAGGGGTTCCTGTAGAAATTGGGCCTTTTATTTTGACACTGGTGAATTGAGGGCCGGGTAGCTGGGCGTTGTGTCTGTTCAAGAGTTAGAGTAGTTTGTAAGTCGTGTGTTAATCTACCAGGTTTGTTCGGAAAGTGCACTTTAAATACCCTTAATTTAAAAATAAAATATTTTCATCTCGAAATAAATACCCTTGCGATTTTGCCTTTCACGACTATAAATATAATCAGACCCGTAATAGGTGGACGTGAGGGCTAAACGTCAAGCTCGTTTAGTCTCGTTTAGGGATGTTGGGGATCGAGTTCCGGTTGGGTTTACCGAGTGTGTTGTGGGTTTCCACCCTTCTTACACTAAAAGGGTTACATTTACACCTTTACCATCCCTACCCCATTAGTGGAAATATGTGACTAACCCGGAAAACTGGTGTTAAGACACGGTACGATTAAAATATATATAGGCCTATGTATGTCTACATTTATACATATAATATATTATAATTGGTGCAATTTAAATAATTGACATGGTGTACCGCACAGACTTTCTCCCGCTTTTATCTTATTAATAGACATTTACTAAAAACTCGTAAGATTTGTGAAATTAAATAATAGATCTATGCGTTGTTGTAGAAACACTACACCAAAGATAATAAATGAAATAATATACACTGTTACTTACTTCCTCTATGGAATTAAGAACTAGTAACATTGTTACATAAAAATTGAAAAAAGAAAAATATCTTTGTACACCAAAGAGCATAAGAATCAAATTCAAATTAATTTTCAAAGACCTGAATTAAAAATTATATACTGTATATATTTGCTTATAGCTCAGAAATCAATTATTTTATAAAAATATAGTTCAATTTTTTTTATCTTTAATGGTTCTACAACTTTACAATGATAATTTATTTCGTACCTCAAATAGTTGCGGAGAAGTTATGAAAATTGGAAAATTTCCCTCATGTAAAATACGCTCAAAAGTCATTTTAAGAAAATGAGAGTTGTCATCTTGTTTAAAATAATAAACATTGTCTAAATATAAAATTTAATCAAAATCGTTAAAGTAAATTTTGAGAGAAAAAAAAGTGTTTTTTTTTTCTATTTCCCCTTCAGTAAACTACCCTTAAATTTAGTGTTAGATATCTAATACCAAAAACCTCTCGGGGGGACCTTAAACCCCAGATACAAAGTTATAGCCCTAATCTCTCAAATATTTTCGGCTCTAGCCCGAGGTACAGACAGACGGACGGCATCGCGAACACTACATTTTATTTTATTTTAGGGTGTCATGAAACGTCGACATTTATCAAAATCTTGAGTTCGAATTTTTTGACGATCACAATACTTTCTCTCCGATTTGTCAAAAGAAAGTAAAAATATATGATTGGATGATTGGTATAAATCTCTCACGAACTACCAGTCAAACTCAAGAAAGCATTGAGCGATGACACGTCAATGTCTCCGTTGTTGAGTGGTTAGAAAGGTTGACCAATAGTTATGAGGACCTTGGTTCAATCCCGGTGGTGAGAGAGAGAGTTTATTATTATAAATTAATTAATACAATCCATTCCAATACCATACAATACAAATTACAGATTATTACAATTTTAATTTTAATTTCAAGTTTAGAGATATTCATTATCACTACTATTCTAGAGGCATTACAGAAAATCTGGTTGATGCGCCTCTTGATGTGCGTATAGAATATAGAGCTGAAGGCGTAAAATTATAGATAAACAAGGTAAAAATATATAAATTACATAACTAATGATAGGCTGTTTCATAAAATAAACTGTTTACTATATAAATAAGTAGTTAATCTGACACAATGAGTATTTTTATTTGAAGAGTATTGTTACACCTAAACTAAAGTATAATTTATAACTAGATGATAGTGATTGTGAGGAAGATAAATTAATAAAAATCTATACTCTGATTTTGATGTGTTTTTTTTTTTAAAAAAAGAGCCAGTTTTATAAGGTCTTATTTCGTACCAGAGTCCTATTTTTGACCAATTTAAAATTGACTCACAGGGAATCACAAGGTGCTACGATGAAATAAATCACAGCACTTGTTCAGGGAAGACTTATTTTCCGATACATTTCATCATAGTCGCAGAATCGCAGCAATTTTCGTAAAACTTTGTTGAAAGATTCTGGTACGAATCAAGCCCTTCCAAAACGGGCTTTATAGCAAGTTCCAGGTATAGGCACTAGAGCTGGGTGTCGTCGTAATAGGCACTCTCATAAGCTTTTACTTTACATCCATTACTGTTTCCAGACTGTGGCCTGGGTCAGATTTTTTTTATTCAAGCCGTATATTTTCTACCAACAGCCTGTCTGTCGTAGCTTCTTCATACGCCTTATAATTTAACTTAAGACTAGGACAGGCACAACATCCAGTCCTCGGCCGTTAATTTATCAATGAAAAAAGGGAAAAACCCACATCTCACCAGCGATAAATTTTTCTGCCATGAGTTGAATCGAACCCATTACCCTTAGCTCATTAGATAGACACGCTACCGACTGAGCTACGGTGTCGAACACTCTTAAACTAAAAATTGTAAATCGTGCTAAAAAAAAAAAAGTCCTTTAGATATTTTTCTCTCTAGTTTCCTTAGTTTTATTCACGATCAAATTTATTGCGTCATCAATATAAAGCATCTTATTTAATAAAATAATAGTTTGTCATGTATTTTAATGTTAATTTAAATATTGTATTTTGTTGTATAGGCTAATATTAAATTAAAATATTTTTGTAAAACAAAATGTTCACTGTAGAGTTCTGAAAATAATAGGATTACAATGCAGCAGTTCACGCTAATTAACACCTCTCTCGCTCGTTTTTTCTTCACATAGGGGGCTGTCCTTGAATTACGTAAGGGTTGTTCGGGGTGATGGGGGTATGTATTTTTTTTTTTACTTTTTCTTGCGAAAGGGAAGGGGTCATACATAATCCATCTTATTTAAGGGTTTTTTTATCAACATCTATGGTGAGCGAGAGAAAAAAAATTGTCAGAAAATTCTGAAATGTCTTGTTTTCATCTAATTTTACCGCACAATAACTAAAGTATTCTAAAATTTCATAGCACTAGCTTTATTTCCGGTTCTTATCTATAAAAAAATAACTAAACCCTTAAAATAAACTAATTTACCAAATCGTATAGAAAATATGTAAGATGGGAGGTGGGCGTGGGTTACATGGAAATTCTTACGATCTCTTTAGGTGACCTGGTGGTCTAGGGGTAAGGTGTCAGACTTCTGTGCTGAGGGTCCGGGTTCAATCCTCGGTCCCGGCACAGATTTATCTGATTGCCAAACCCTTCCTTCACCTCTGACAAGATGTGTATTAATCACAACTTGTGAATGTGAGGAATGCCAGGCCTCTACCGTGGTTCGGATTCCACGTTAAACTGTAGGTCCTCCATTTCATCTCACAATCACCCTACCATTGCACATTAGCGTAAGTGCGTATAACCCGAACGGGTAGTAAGACGCGGTGCTAATAATAATAATAATAATCTTACGATCTCTTAGGTGGGGGAAGTAGGGGATTGAAAATCATGATAAAAATCCTTACATAATTTAAGAGTGGCCCCATACCTTCCGTGAGCACCTTCTATACCCGGATTTTGGTAGGAAGAGCAGTATTTGATAGTTACTAAAGTTACTAAAACAGTTTTAATATATTCATACATCAAGTCATGAGGTAATGGTTCGCCTTTTGAATATCAAAACGTAATCTTGGTATTTAAATTTAACTTATACGTTTGACACATCCTTTGTGGTTTTTTTATTCATTGTTTTACGTGTTATGTTTAGGCATTTTAATAAAATTATTTACGGGGTCTTTAATGGAAGGTAGAGGTGTCATTAGACCCTTCCGTAAGGTCTTACCATGTCTTCCCAAGTCTTCCCAACTTGTTGTACCGAATGTACTTACTTGTCAACTTATCAGAATATAATTATTTTTTTCTATTCCAGAAACTTGGCTATCGGCATTGGCATCCAAAACTTCCCAGAGGGCCTTGCGGTGAGTCTCCCTCTCAAGATGGCCGGTTTCTCCACTTGGAAGAGTTTCTGGTGAGTTCACGTCCTCATGTACTTGTGTACACCCAGTCTACCCTTACTTTGACTAATCACACTATGGCCCTATCTTATAAGCTGCGCCATAGTGGAACGAAGGAAGGTAAGCTAGCTACAGTTCAATTTTCATGGAAAGAGCCTTTTAGAAAAATACAAACATATATATTTTAAAGTCAACACTGATAAAAAAAATTGTTTACAGTTATTTTATAGGTATTTATTATATATATATATATATATATATATATATATATATATATATATATATATATAATATATATATAATATATCAAAATCGACAGCTTAAGATCACATGACTTGACTTATAAAGAATACACGAGAGTAGATCTAGTAGTTTTTTCTTTATTTCAGAAAAGGCCATCCATTACTGGATTGTACCTTACATGGTGAACGAAGTGTACTTGTACACTCCGTTTACCCTGAAAGATAGTAAGCTTACCTTGACGGATTACACTATGATGTGGCTCACAACAGTGTTTCCCAAATTGTGGCCCGCGTAGTCATACTATTATATATAAATATATATATATATACACACACATACAATCCATTAAACTTTTTTTTAGCATCCGTTCGGGCTATACCCTTATGAACAAATTACGCTAATAGTTTTAGGTATCAGGAAGTTTAAATTTAGAGGAAGCATATCCGCATTTGCATGGATGTGAGAGTGGAAAATCATTTTGGAAAAACACCCTCAGTACACCCGACCGAGATTCGAGCCTCGATCTCCCCTTCATCGGCAGTCTAGTCTACTGCGAGAGTATCGAGTTAGACCATGCGACCACCGAAGCGGGTCCGATGAACAAATTAACGTAGATTTTGATGTGATTTCTTGGACGTTAATAAGGCTTTCTTTCCCTCTCTCACGGCTTTGTTTGTATTGCCAATAAGGCTTTATTAACATTTGTAACGACAGTTAATACCTTACAAGATAGCAGGTATTGGTATCGTTCTTTTTTTATGAAGGGCTGTAAGAACTACGTTTATTAAGATATGACGCTAAAGGGGTACGTAATCGTCGAAAGTTTGCGTTTATAAAATAGGGTCATATTGTGGTTCATCAAGGTAAGACTGCTTCCTTTCAGGGTAAACAGAGTGTCTAACCCAGTTTTATTACGAATTGACAGACCTATCTGACAGAAAAATGTTATTATATCTACTTTCACGTATTCATACGCTTTCCTACCGATGCGGGGAAAAAGCGATTACCCCTGAAAAAAGTAAATATTAAGGCCCTTGGCCCTGTCGAGTGCAAGTCTAAAACCTATTTTGTGGGGTGGTGGGCGGAGGGTAAAAGGCGTGTCGTGGCTTTACAACCGACCAAAGTATCCTTCCGCGCCAACAAGAACAGATGGATCACGGAAACCGTAGATTGCGCTAGCTACCGGACAGGTCTTGAGGAAAAACAATACGTTTGGAAATACCAGTTTTCTCGAGAACGAGTGAAATTTGTATAGTAATATTTTCAACACCTCTTCTCAGATAATGTATCAATGTTTCTTAAGTGTTACTTTTTTTTTTTTGCTATGAAGTCGGCAGTTTTCTATTGAAAAATGTCGAAATTCTAGATATTTAATCACTGTTAAAATTATAGAGGAGGTGTGTATACAAAAAGTATAACTTAATCAACATGCTTCTATTCTTGAAGATAACCGTGTGTTCCCAAGGCTCTGCATTTCCACGCCAAATGAAAAGGGCCAACCGCCTTAACGGTCACGTCCTAGGTATACTATCCGCATAGAGAAAGGTTTTCTTTATTCTATCCAGTACATTATTTCAATTCTTACCCTCTTCGGTCGCTGCATGGTCTAGTACGTCACTCTCAGCATTTAGACTGGGACTGTCGATGACTGGGAGATCAGAGTTTGATCTCGGTCGGGTGTACTGAGGGTGGTTTTTTCCTAAATGGTGTCCCACTCTTCACGCAAATGTGGGTACACTTCCTCTAAAACCTTCTTCATCCCTAACCCATTAGCGTAATTAGTACCTAGGCATATAACCTGAACAGATAGTAAGACGTGGTGCTAAAAAAAATCCCTTATTAAATATCAAGCTGATTTAGTATGGTTTTCTGGTGAAAGGAAAGTCGGTGTTCGAATTCTGGCTGGATGTACTTAGGGTGTTTTTTAAGAAAAATAATTTTACACTCTCCCTCGACGCAAATGTCGGGTACACTTCTCTAAATTAAACGTTCCTTATCCTTAACACATTAATGTCAATAGTACATATAAGTATAACCAGAGCGGGTAGTAAGATGCGGTGTTAGATTTAAAAAAAAGTAGAAACACCGTATCCAGTGTGTTCTGTATAGGGAATTTAGATGGTCTCTGCCAGGCCACCCAGGCTAATTCCACCCCGAATAAGGCGCATGCGCACGGGTACGTGCGGACGGAAGTGAGTGTGTTTGTTTTGGTATTGTGCCTTATTTGATGTATGCCGGCTGTGTCGTCGTTCCGTGTGTTTGTAAGTATGCTGGCTGGTCGGAGGCACACGTGGACACATACATACACATGTTGTCTGTCGACCGTGTAAACACGTGAGGTCATTGACCGTTTTTCAAGGTCACTTTTTAATCAAACATCTATAGCTCATTTAAGTTTTGTTTTCATTGGTTTTGGTTGGGCTGTTTTTGTTGTTGTTATTGTAGATGGGTTTTTAGTCTATTTAAGAAATATCATATATGTAGATGACCGGAATATAATTTGATGTGTCGGATTTAAGATACAGTATTTTAATATGTTAGAGGTTTTGACTTTGCACACATAATATTAGCAATCATGTTAATTAGTTATACCTAAACACAGTCCTTGTATAATTATAATGTTGACAAGTCTTCTGTCACTACTTACAATCACCAATCCGGCAATATTGACGTTATACACAATTGAACAAAACAATTAGCTATCCAAGTTCGTCCTTTGCCAATGAAATTCTCAACCACCATGTCCAGGTATTACTCTTCTCTCACTCTGTGTTCATTCACCTCTAAAATATGTTTTGTCAATTTGACAGATAAAGTCAGCTTACACTACCTGTCGAAGTGATAACCGATAAAAATTATAACGAGGAGAATAAATTCTAAGATGTTTTTACGAGCCTTTCATCTTTAATAAACAGTCAAAGCTAACAGAAACCGACAGACAGTTACAAACGTTTTAAAGTACTTTATATATAAGTCTGTTCACCGTAGAATTGTTTTCTGAAAGGCTTTCCCTACCAAAAGCTATTAAGTAGGATATTGTAGAAAAAAGACCTTTCAGAGAGAAATTCCTACCGTGAATGAGTATTATATCTATATAATATATAGATATATATAATAATAATATATATTTGTTTACTTGCGTATGGCATATTTGACCGTGAGAGATGCAATATCTAGATCTGGTAACAGAACATTGCCCAGGGTATACCTTGGTGGTTGTCTACACGTCACACCCGCAATGAGACGATGAGATGATAGTGATTATAAAGATGTGGCGCTAGTGAAATCTTAAAACGAACTTAATGCTACCAGATCATGGTGGCCACAGGAACAATTCCCTTTTTAGGGAAATAATATCTATTCTGTCACCAGGAATCGAACCCGGGACCTTTATATCAGTAGCCAGGGGCCAAGAGCATGTCTAAATCTTAATTTATACGATCTGCAGCTGTCATTTTTGATGTATATTATTTTTACTCAGTAAACGTGTACTTTCTGAACCGACCGATTATATCATCATACGACTTATAAACTCACTTAATTCTAGAACAGACACAATAGCCAGCCCCCTTGACGTTAATTCATTACTGTAAAAAGGGAAGCCTCGATTTCATTATCATAAATGTTTTCGGCCGTGTCGGGAATCTAACCCTGGATCAAGGGCCGGCAACCAGTCGATCTTGAGAGGAAATTTTAAGCTGGATTTGCAAAATTTGTAATTAAAAGTTGATCTTTGAGACTTTTAAACTCGCAAATATATCAAGAACTTTCAAACAATATTCGAGTGGGAGCAAAATTACCATTGAACGGTCATAATCGATAATTTTATAAGAATTTTAAATAGTTTAATTTAAAAACGTACATTTTATTTGTTCACTATTTTTTCTATAAATGTTGGGACTTTAAAAAATATAGAATTTAAGGATAAGGTGTGAAAAAAAAATAAAGCAAAAGTAGAGTAAAGAAACGATGGATGATCGCGGAACTTTTTATAATTTTGAAAGTCGATCGGGGCACAATAAGGTTCCGACCACTGCCCAGGACTCAGAAGGTAGACGCGTTACCAAATGAGCTGAGGTGTCGGTTGATATAGTTTAATTTATACCTTAAATTTATTTTTATTTATTGAGGTATTTAACTTACACTTTCTGAACCGATTATATCAGCACACGGGAATTGTCTATGAGCTAGAGCGAAAATACCTACCAATTTTGCTGGAAAAGGAATTTCGAAATAATTTCCAGGATTCTTTTACTTGCCACAATCGACATGGGACCGACGATGGTTTTACTTACACTTCGAGGGAAGTTGTGCTACGGATTTTTATCTATCCAAGAAAAATCCGTCGACCCTGGTTGGGCTTGAACCCACGAACATCGGGTCCTGAAGCGAGAATTTTACCTCAAAACCACTGAGGTCGCCTTATACCTTAAAGTAATACAGTAAATATTGTCTTTATTTTCTCAAATTTCCTTTTCACTATATCCTCAGATACATAGGCGTTGGGAGAGTTTAATTTGGAGGATGGGTGGGTTTCAAGATCCTAAGTTTATGACATGATAATACTTACTATTAAACCATAATAACATCGCTATTTCTATACATTTGTGGTGGAACTTTATTTGTGTAAGAAGGAAAGGGCGGTGGGGCAGGAAGAAGTAGCAAAAAAGTTTTTTGATGACTTTATACTATCCTCTTCCCCAGTTAATATTAGAAAAATTTGGACTCTCCTAGAAGTTATTTGTAATGCCCTTCGTTTGGAGGGTTTTTGAAAATTATACTTTTTAATAGCTATTTAGAATAGTTTTCCCTCCTCCCTAATTTTTTTTTTAATTTGGATACTCCTAGAGGATATTTAAAGGAGTCCTCCTTAGGCAAATTTTTGAAAATGTTAATACTTTTAAAAGCTATTTTAAGGGGTGCTCACAATAAATATTTTTTTTAATAAATTAAATTCCTTAAAAACTATCAAGTGTTTTCTTAGCTTTTTTTTTTTTTTTCAAAATTATATGCCTCTAAAAGTTATTTGAATTGGTGTCCCACGAGAAAATTTTAAAAATTGAATGCTCTTAGAAGATATTCGGGAAATGGTCCTCGCCAGGATTTAAAAAAAAAAATTAGATGCCTTTATAAGCTATTGAAGGTGGTATATCTCCAACACATTTTTGAAAATTGAATGTTTTTAAAAGCTAATTGGAGTGGTCTCCGTTTGGACTTTAAAAAAACAACTATATGCTTATAGAAGATATTTGGGAAATGGCCCCCTAAGGGAATTTCTTTTAAAAATCGGATGTGTCTAGAGGCTATTTAGAGTGATATTCGCCTGGAATTTTTTTAAAAGTGAATGACTCTACAAGTTATTTGAAGTTATTTTTAGGATTCAACTTAAAAACCTCGAATTTTTTTCCGTAGGAAAAGGGGGGGGTGTTGAATCCTCTATACGCCCATGCCCAGATATTCAAATGATTGTTTTATGATCCTGTTGTTAGAACTCTAGCGGACGGAAGATAACGAACGTTTACTGAATTGGTGGAGTCTCACATTATCGCTGCTTAGAGCTGTGATGACGTGTGAAGAGGGTTGCGGAGTGGAGAGAGAGAGAGAAAGGGGGGAAAGGGGGCTAGGAGTGAGACAAGGTCAATAAACTTTGTGAACCGGAAGGAAGTGGTCGATACAAACATGCAAAAAAAAAAAAGCCGTCATTCATGTAGAGTAGTTAATAGTTGAAATACATTAACATTGACTATTTTTTATCTATCTTTTTGCTCAGAGAGTGATGATAATAATAGTTGAATCTAGACCGCACTCGTGCTGTAAAATAATGGGGGGGGGGGGGGGGGGGTAGGACGGGAAGGTTACAGCTTTCGTACCTGAATGTTTGGTCGGCGTTGCCAACTGTACAATTTGGAACTACTTGTACTCTGCGTAGAAAGCTAATTATTCTGGGGGGGGCTCCTCTAGAAAGTGGAAGTAATAATATGTCATTATAGTTTTTATATTTATTTTTATTGAGGGGGGTTAGAGGGGGCCTATATATAGCTGCGGAGGAGTGGGTGAGATGTATACTGTGTTAAATATACCGAATTTAATGGGGCCATTGAATATTAAGAAAATAAGATTCATCAGAGTTTGGCAATCTTGGTTTGTTTCACGACCTGGTATAATTTACAACCCAAAGTTTTGTATGTTTGAATGAATAATAATAATATGCTAAGAGTTACATCCCCATAATGAGGACTCCGTCAAAACCGTGCCACCCCCTCCCCCTCACGCGGGGGTTCAGACCCTTCTTACTACTCCCATGCTTGTATTATAATTTCACCACCTCGAACGAACTAATATTGGGTGTTTCACTGAGATTAATATCCGAGGCACTAGTATAACATAGTATTATAATCAATTTTTAAAAATGCCCGATTGTTTTATAATTTAAATATTATATTATGATAACATCCCCACCTCACCGCTGCCCCCCCCCCCCCCCACCTGAGATCTATTTTTTATTTTTACACATTCTGGAAAAAAAATACAATCCTGCCGGTTAAAATATAATTTTTTTTTTGCTTAAAGGATCGACATTAAAAAAAAATTAAAGGTTTGAAATTGGAAAACCAGTTTATAAATTTGTCCCAAGATAGCCCTACATTTTGAGGGTGGGAAATGCTTTCACCCAATTTGTATAGATTTGTGTGTGTGCGGGTATGCAGGCCTACATAACTGCATTATGAAATAAATAACATCATTTTTACTATTCTACTGCCCGTTGTGTCTTGACTAAGGATACCCAATTTAAAAAATGGTTAGATATTTATCCAACCTTTAACCCTTCGGTGGCCACGTGGTCTTAGGTGCTACTCTCGCAGTAGACTAGACTGCCGATGATGGGGGAGATCGTAGTTCGATCTCTGTTGGGTGTACAGAAGGTGGTTTTTCCTAAATAGTTTCTCGCTCTCCCTCCACGCAAATTCGGTTACACTTCCTCTGATTTCAACCTTCCCCATACCTAACCCTTAAGTGTAATTAGTAAATAAGCGTATAACTCGAACGGTTAGTAAGACGCGGTGCTAAAATATATTACTATAGTTTGATATTTATTGCAAATAATACAAAACTATTTTATAAGACCTTATATAAACTTGAACCATAGTTTGAAAGTTGACATTTTTCAAGGTTAAAAGATCGAGAAAAACATCAAGACCTAAATGCTCGGGAAATGAAACATTACTGGTATAGGAATCGAATGATGTCATTTAATCGGGTGCGGGGCCAACACAAATTATATCGTAATTAGTATTTTCCTCTAATAGTATTGCCTAGTATTGCCCTAGTATTGCTCTAGTATTGCCCGCCGATGTGTTCGATCCGGCCCGCGGGATAAAAAAATGTAAATGTGTTGCTTTGTGTTCCGTTATGTTGCAACCCTGCCCCTCAACATTTCCAAACTTGGTAAATCATGCCCAAAAATATGTGGCAATATTTGCATCCTCATATTCATGCGAACAAGTGTTTTCCACCATAAAACTTAGGAAAAGTGATCTTAAAAACCGACTTACTGATGACTCAGTGATGAGCATCTATCTTCTCTCTTTAAGAATCACCTCCTCACAATTTAATCCGAACCATTAAAAAATGCTGGGAACTCTTTCACAGTTTAACTCATCTCACACCCCATCATATAAATCTTCTATATTAACTTAAAAACATAATAAACCATTAAAGTATTTATGAAGGTTTTGCATTCTTATTGTACTGTATTAAACTTATTCATGTTAGTCTATTTATGTGTGTTTATAATATTTTTTAATAAATTTTGAAGAAAAATTAATGTATAAAAGAATTTGGTCCGCCATTTCTCCCCCTCTCCCCCTTTTTTAAGTAAGTTTGCGCAGTCCTGAACTATACCGACGGCGTACTTAGTCTCTTGAACTATAGCTATATTTAGTTAATAGTTTTAAATAAGTCCAACCCCTATCAGTTTTACACTCTTCCTCCACGCAAATTTTGGTGGTACTTTTTCTTTAAATTCTACTTTCCTCGTAGACTTTCTTTTTCCTATTTTATGAGCTCTAAACATTTCAAAATTCATATTTTAAAAAAATACCTGGTTCCAACCCAAAACTTAGGATAAAAGAACAATAAAAAGTATAAACCGTGTGTACTTTTGGAGACTTATTCTATCAAAATCCGCTAATTGAATCAAATTGCTTATAGTGACACCCCTGGCCCGCATCAGGCAGAGCAGAAGTCTTCTAAAAATTCAATGACACTGTATTTTAGATTAGTAGGGACATTTTAGTTAGCAAACTAGCTTCTATTTTAGGAGGGGCGTAAGCGCCGGAAGTCCTCTCGTCCGGAAATAGCTCGTCCGCCATTTTACAAGACGGCTGTGACCTCTTTCTTTTTTTCACTCCAGTTATGTTGCGCAGTCAACGTAATTATTGACCTAGAAACAAGAATCGTGTCACTTTTTATGTGCCGGATAAAACTGTCCATGGTCACAAGTTCTAAAATATGTTAAATAAAAGTGTTACGGAGAGAAAAAAATTACACTGATGGATTACGGTAGGGAAGGTAGAATTATAGAAGAAATGTACTTGCATTTACGTCGAGGGATAGTGTTTAATCATTTAGTAAAAAAAAAACACCCTTAGTACTGCAGACCGTGACTCGAACCCCGATCTTCCCATCACCGGCAATCCACTGTAGCGCGAGAGTGACGCATTAGAACATGTAACCATCGATGTGGGCTACCTACAATTGTACAATTACTTTTAAAATAATTGAACTGGATGGAACAATGCTTTGCGCTCGTTGAAGATATTTGAGAACTTTGAAAGTGTTACATGTGTTTCATATTAGATGAAGAATTTCGTTAATCTACGATCATTACTAACTTGAGGGAATCGTTTTGAAATGAGCGGTAGATATTCATACCACAGTGAGATTTTGGAAAGAATGGCCTTTTAGAAAATACGAACATATTTGTTTACGACCAACATATAAATAAAATTGTATTGAATTATTAGTGTTATGTTGTAGGATATGTATTGATAATATCTATCAAAAGTGAAAGCTTCAGCTCACATGACTTGATGTATGAGTATGTGAAAGTAGATATAGTAACTTTTCTCTTTGTTCATCACGATGCATTATCATAGAACAAACCTTACCACAAGAGCCTAGACCATGGGTATTCAACCTTTTTTTTTTATCACGTACTCCCCGATATAATTAACCTTCAACTTTGTACCCTCAAAATTGTTGGTGTATGTTGCAAATTATACATATTATATAATTTACATCTGAAATGAATTTTAAAATATATAATTTTACGTACGCCCTTAGATGTATTCGCGTACGTCATGGGGCACGCGTACCTCGGGTTGAACACCGCACGAATTAGCACTTAAAAGAATGTTAATTCTCATTGTAACAAATAAAAATTTATTTAGCTGCGATGTCTATTTAATAACAACTTAAGAGTTAATCTGAATAAAATTAGAATTGAATTTTTTTTTAAACTCCTGTTTGAATGTTAAAATCTTTTATTTATATGTTTTTTTAAGAATAGTTTTCTGGATTCGTAGTTAAAATGAGGATTCACAATTTTTAGTTAAAGTTAAGATTCGAACTCGGGATAAGCTGGTAAAATGAAGATTCGAATTTGGGATACAAAGGAAAAATAAATATTAGGATTCGGGGTACGTAGGTAAAACGAAGATTTGAACTTGGGATACGAAAGGTAAAATGAAGATTCGAATTCGAGATACACAGGTAAAATGAAGATTTGAGTTTGATATTCTGGAATTGCAGGTAAAATTAAGATTTGAATTTGAGATTCGTAGGTAAAATGAAGGTTTGAATTTGGGATACGCAGGTAAAATGAAGATTTTAATTTGGGATACATAAGTAGTGAAGATTTTAACTCAGAGTGCTTGGGTAAAATGAATATTCGGATTTGGGATAAGCCGGTAAAATGAATATTTGAATTTGGAGTGCGTAGGTAAAATGAAGATTTAAATTTTGAATACACAGGTAAAATTTATTTGAATTTGGAAAACACAGGTAAAATCAATGTTTGAATTTGGGATACACAGATAAAATAATTCGAGCTGTTATACACATATAAAATGATTAGCAATCGGAATGTTCAGGTAAAATTATTTTAATACGGGATTCGTGGGTAAAATAAAAATTCAAATTGTAGATTTGGAATTCGTAGGTTAAATAAAGATTGGAATTCGGGATTCATAGGTAAAATAAAGATTCAAATTTGAGGTTTTGAATACATAGTTAAAATGAAAATTCAAACTTAGGATTCATAGATAAAATAAATATTCTCATTCGAGAGTCGGGATTTGTGGGTAAAATGAAGACTCGAATTCAAAACTCTGGATTCGTAGGAGAAATAAAGGTAATTCGGGATTTGGGATGTGTTGGTAAAACGAAGACTCAAATTTGAAGTTCGGGATTTGTAGGTAAAATGAAGACTATAACTCGAAGTTTTGAATTCGAAACTCGTGGATAGAATAAAGATTATAACTGGAGGTTCGAGATACGCAAGTAAAAGGAAGATTTGAATTCGATATTAGGGATTCCTAAATAAACTAGAGATTATTATTCGAGAAAAACGTGTACAGTATTGGACTCATCCCTAGCTTAGATCCATTTGGTCGAAGTGACTTCTGTTTGTGTTCCTGGTCGCTGCTCTGCGTGATGTGCACTTACATGCGACGAGTGTTCGTTGAGATAACAATGGAAGCTATGAAAGGGTCCTGCCCAAGGCCAGCAACAGCTGATACCAACTACTGAATCACACGCTCAACTTTTTATGAATGGCCATCACTCACAGCGTCCCATTTCCTGCGACCGACAAATCTTTCGTATCAACGAATAAGTGAACAATTATTTATACTTGTATAGAAACACATAGATACGACCCGCTTCGGTGGCCTCACGGTCTAAAGCTCTGTTCTCGCAGTAGACTAAACTGCTGATGAGGTTATCGTGGTTCGATCCTGGTCGGGTGTACTGAGGGTGGTATTTCCTAAATGGTTTCTAGCTCACTCTCTCTCTCTCTCTCTCTCTCTCTCTCTCTCTCTCTTTCTCTCCGCCAATTTGGGTATATTTCCTCTAAATTCAATCTACCTCATCTCTAAAACTATTAGCATAATTAGTACTTATGCGTACAACCCGAATGGGTAGTAAGATCTGGTGCTAAAAAAATACAAACGACAGCAGGACTGTACCTAAGGGGCAGATTTTAGTGTTCAAACCTCTCCTGAAAGTACAGTTAGTAATGCGATTTGGACCCGCTTCGGTGGTCGAATGGTCCAAGGCAGAGGTTCACAACCTGGGGTCCGCTAATAGTCCTGTGGGGCTTGCAAAACAACCCTAGATTTTTTAGTTTTTTTACTTGTATTTTATTCAGATATTGACATCTGCATATGACATGTCTCGACGTATGAATAAAGTAGATATAGTAATTTTTCTAGCTCTCTTCCTATCTATAATAATTGTACTATCTATGGTTTCCATAAGGTTCCATAGAATGGTTTCTGGAACTAACAATTTAACCATAAAATCAAGGGTAGCTTACTTATGGGCAAAAAAAGAAAAATATATATATTTTCTCAAAATAGGTTGTAATGATTTGGATTAAAAATCGTATCTAGACACTATTTAACATTATAAACATTTAATGATGCATCTCATTTTTCCGGATTTTTTTTTTATACATCCAATTTTGATCATATCTCCGCAACTATTTGAGATACGAAATAACTTATCATTGAAGTTGTAGGACTATGAAATAAAAACAACTTTTATTTTAAATATATTTTTAAATGGAGGTCTGGGAAATGGGAACTTGATTGTAATGCTCTTTGGTGAACATAGATATTCCTCTTTTCTCAATATTCTTCTGAAACAATGTATATTATTTCATTTATGTTCTTTGGTAGAATGTGATGTTTTTCTATTATGTTTCTGTAACAATTTATTTTATTTAGTTTTACATATCTTACAAGTTTCAAGTAAATAGCTCCATTTTTTGATTAGAAGCGAGAAAATGAGTGCGGTGCAACGTACAATCTTTTTTTTCTCTCGTAAATAAGATTGCGCTTTTGCGTCATTTTGTAACCGCCAATGCCAATAGAAGTTTTACTATGCGTACCTTCATTTCGCACCCTCAGTAAAATGCCCCTTGTCCCAAGTCCATGTGGTGTTGTCACTTGGGACTGCAGGTAGATCCCCGTGTTATTATTATTATTAGCACCGCGTCTTACTACCCGTTCGGGTTATATGCACTTACGCTAATGTGTAATGGTAGGGTGATTGTGAGATGAAATGGAGGACCTACAGTTTAACGTGGGATCCGAATCACGGTGGAGGCCTGGAATTCCTCACATTCACAAGTTGTGATTAATACACATCTTGTCAGAGGTGAAGGAAGGGTTTGGCAATCAGATAAATCTGTGCCGGAGCCGAGGATTGAACCCCAGACCCCCAGCACAGAAGTCCGACACCTTACCCCTAGACCACCAGGTCACCATCCCCGTGTTGAATGACTCAAGATCTCCCAATGAGCGCAGATGTTTCAACCTGGAGGCTGTGGGTTTGGTGCAGGCCTCTACCTTGTCTGTGCCCTTGTCCCAAGTGAATGTGGTGTTGTCACTTGGGACTGCAGGTAGATCCCCGTGTTGAATGACTCAAGATCTCCCAATGAGCGCAGATGTTTTAACCTGGAGGCTGTGGGTTTGGTGCAGGCCTCTACCTTGTCTGTGCCCTTGTCCCAAGTGAATGTGGTGTTGCAGGTACGGCCAGCTTAGCGGGATGGTGGAGCCTGTGTTCGGTCTGTTGGGGGCAGCTGCCGTATCTTTGGCTCAGCCTGTACTCCCATATGCCCTTGCTTTCGCGGCTGGCGCTATGATCTATGTCGTAGTGGACGATATCATACCAGAGGCCAACGCCAGGTAACACCAATAGAAATAGTAGTAATAATATAAATCTAAAGATCGTTACACACTGGATCCACTTGGCTTTTGTATGAAGATGGCAACGTTATATTGATTTCAAAAAATCGATATACATACATCGATGTTTTAGTAAACGATATATCGATCAATCTATCGATATATATATTTTATGTATCGGACTACGCTTTAAGGCTTGCAAATTAAAATAAATTTAACTAATTTTCTCTCTATCTTTATTAACTGAGTAGACTTTTTCCTGTTTTTATTAAACTTGTTTGCAATTTTCAACAGTTAAATAAAGCATTAAAAAGTGAAAATTTGCGAACAATAGCATCGCAGAACAACAGCCATCTTAATACCGCTTCAGTGGCCGAATGGTCTAAGGCGTCACTCTCGTGGATAGACTGGACTGCTGATGATGGGGCGATAGGGGTTCGAATTCTGGTCGGGTCTACTGAAAGTTTTTTCCCCCCAAATTGTTTCCCACTCTCCTTCCACGTAAATGTTGGTAGATTACCTCTAAAATGATTCTTTCCTCATCCTTACCCCATTTGAGTAATGATCATAGATGTGTACAACCTGAACAGGTCTTAAGACGCGGTGATAAAAAAATACCGCCGTTCCGTTTGCCCAGACCAATGCAATTCAATATTTAGGAATCTACCCATATATCGATATAATTAAATCAACATCGACATACCTTGCGATATATAACATTATAAATGTATCGATGTATTAGGGAAAATTGCTATCCCTACTTACGCCTAGCTCAGACCTTGTACGTTAAATATCAAGGATTTAAAAATAAAATGACTTGTTCCAAGGTTGAGAAAATTGCAAGGTAATTGAGGGGAAATGCATCCAGATTTACGTTGAAAAGGGAGTGGGAAAACATCATAGGGATAAATCATCCTCAATGCACACTGCCGGAATTCGAACCTTGACCTACCCGTGACCGGTGAGCCATTAATTTGCGGACTTGACGCCCTAACCCGAGTGACCACCGTAGCGGGTGCTTGTAAGCAAGATAAAATCAAAAATAAATTGTATGGACCCTATTCAATGAATTTTACTTTTTTGGTTTTCACTAATTGAAAAGAGCGTTTGATAGCTACCAATTTATTCTAAATGATGAATTTTTTGACCATATTGGGAACTGAACCCCAATCACAAAAGCTCAGGAAGCAGCCGCGCTCCAAACCGAGCTAAGGTGTCACGAGATGTAGCACATCCTCTTGCAATTATTTATGGCAATGTGTGATATAAATTCGTTTAATTAGTTGTATCATGCACTCGACACTTTCTGTCAATACTGGATAGTTTTCCCTTGGTGGCCTATCTCCAAGGATAACCACTTGGGGGAGGGGGGGTGTAAATTCCCCAAACAAGTATCCCCCATGTCCGCCGCTCAAGTCATCTCGACTGACTTAAAATTACAAATCCTGGGGCCAGTGAATATCTGATAAAACACTATTTAGCTTATTGGGCGCACACGAATATCCTATTTTAATACCATCAAGACATGGCGGATGTGATCGGCCCGGACGATAATGGACTTTCAGGATTTCAAACAAACAAAGAAAAGATCCCCCCTCCCCTTCTTGATTTTTCACAGTAAGTGTAAGAGGATCTCGGTTTTACCAAAGAAAAAAAAACTAAAGTCTTAATAGGCCTATATCAATTTAATACTATGTTAGCAATTCCTGTATACTAGTTCCCTATGCTTATTATATTCATGAATAGTTGTCTATTTTATCTTATTTAGTATTAGGTGTTCTGTCTTACGACAGGTCCGTTTATTTTTCAGTTGCGATCTTGTCCTCTGCCTCCTCCTTCAAGTCCATTTGCTATTTACAAGGGTTTCATTATAGATATTCGAAAATAGAACAAAGAGGCAGAAAGATACATAGCAATATAAAAAAGAAAGAAAAGAAAATTAAATGTTTTTTAAGATGGAGATATATGGAACATGAAAAAGAACAGTGTTTATGCATTTTTTTTATAGCAAAACTTTTCTTTTTGCAAAAATAAATAAAATAATGCTTCATTACAAACATAGAGTTTAATTTTCTTAACAATCAACATTTCTTTAATATCTCTTATGGGCAACCTCTCCGTGCTCAACCTATGAGGGAGGACCTTCTATTTTCATTTAATAATTTCACTAGGAAGTCTGTTTTAAGATGGGAGAGGAAGCGAAATTGAGTTAAGGTTTTTTTTTTAATATTAATATAAACAAAAAAAAAGATTTTTTGAACAAAATAAATCAAATATTACTTCAATAAGCACATTTAGTTTTCCCGCACATAGTAATATCACCAGTTTTTTAATATCTGTCATGGTCATTGTGTAATTTGATCAGGACTTTTTTTCTTAATTTAAAAGCTCTCTGTTCAAATGATATCATGCTCATGACAAATATTTAAACTCTGTTAGTTGATATAATTAAATGTGTAAAATTAAACTAAAATTATCTACTGAAGCAGTATTAGAATCATATGACTATTTTTTCATTTTTTTTTTTCATAAAAACTGCAAAAATATGGATCTCAACTCGGATTCCCATCCATCCCATTTTAACTCACAAAATGAAACTGCCAAAATGGGGAATGTAGACGACATGTATGTACATATGTTACAGCGGCAATGGTAAGTTGGCATCTTGGGGCACCGTCGTCGGTTTCATCGTGATGATGGCGCTGGACGTCGGTCTAGGATAACACAAGCAAAAATCTAGCCTAGAGCATTATAACATGGTCTAACATTTACCAGTGGACACTTGGCCCATAAAATGGATGTCATTTTAGGAAAATTAAAATAAAGTCAAGATCAGCGTATTCATCATAAAAAAAATATATAACTACCAAAAACAAATCTTAATGTTTTAAACTCATACAATATACTCAGTTAATTGTATCTGTACCTAATTATTAAATATGATTTTATAATTTTTAACGTCATTTTAAATGGTAACCAAATTTCTAAAGTTTCTTGTTTCATAATATTTTCTTAACATGTTTTTAGGTTAAAGTTGATAGGAAATAGTATTGTGTACTATTGTGAATAAAATTGTTAATGAAATAATTTCTACATGGATGCGCTGATCTATGATTAATAAACAGAGTAAATTCAAATTTCTACGCACACAAAATATTCGCACAAATCAAAATATTTTAGTGTTGACAACCATGTTCAAAGATACCATAAGCAAAGTATTCACTTGGAAAAGGGATGAAATGTTTAAATGTTTTAAAAACCAACATCATTCCTTTATTCAATATATAACTAGTTACATTTTTCAAAGAGATATCAGTGATAAGTTTAGCAAATATTTTATCCACCCAATACCCATTTTATATGGTGATATTATAATATATAAATATTTTACTATTCTCATTATTAATTTCACTCTTTTAAGAGCCCGTCTAACTACATGGATCATTTATATAACTCAGGCGACCCGCTCGAATCTGACGTAGCATTTTAGTGTGATTTCCTGTATTGTTCTTTTTTTTTTAAAGGGGGATTGAGACCAATGAAATTGCTTTGATATATTTTTGAAAATATTTAAAGAATTTAAAAATGATTATTTTAAAATTAAAAGACTATCAAACTGGTCCAAATTCTGGTGTTGTCAAATGTAGAATGCGCATAAAACTCTACTTGAGATGGGCTCTTAAAAATATTTTACAATATAAAGTATGAGTGATAGGTTTTTTTCCATGGGTAAGTAATGTTTATTTATCCAAAAATACTTAAGTAATTATTCGAGTTTTTGAAGGTTAATAAATATACTCAAGAACCGTAAACATTATGTCATGACAAATTATCACAGCCATATAATGAAACATTCATAATGTTTTTACAGAATTTTGGTTTTATTAAGTTCTTTTTTAAGCAGATAACCAACTTTTGCTGTGATTTTCTCTCAATTATTATGCTGTTTCTTAATAACTGCCATTTATTTACTATTAGTATTCTATTGATTTTTATTTTTTAGATTTGTTTGTAATTATAATTTGTATTTAAAAAAACCATATAATCAAATTGTGTATGTATAGTAAATTGTCATTTAACTTTCTTTTTTTTTACTTCACAAGAGGCTCTCTACTAGTTAAGTAACCAAAAATTAAACTTTAATGTTCATGATAGATTTAATATTTAGAGACATTACCTTTACGTGTATCCGCATTGTTAATTATTTAATACTTATGTAAAATTTTATGTTACAGGTCTTGTTATAGTTATTTTTTAGAGTTTTTATGATGTGAATACCACAAATTGTCATGGCTCTTAAAATGAATTGTTCCAGAATTTTCAAATGTGATAGTAAAATTAGTACATTACAGGTTTTACTTTTGCTCTTTTCAAACAATGTGATATTTGTATCATTGATCATGTGATATTTATGTTCAATCGTGTGATATTTGTGTCTTATCAATCACATGATATTTGTGTCATCAAACACATGATGTTTGTGTCATCGATAAAATGATTGATTTGAGTATCGAAATATTGTTCATCAATTATGCTATATTTTTGTCATCATCAATGATGATTATACCCATGCCATAGCCCAAAATATTTTCCAAAATTTAAATATCTGCTTTCAACATAGGTCCATGTAATTGATTGGGTCCGTGATACAATTTAATTCATTATCTAAACCAAATATTTTCCATGGCTATAATTCTCTATTAAGAGTCTTCAGACTCAGAATTATATCTTCACTACTATCCAATATTATGAAACTTTGTAACTCTAATAAACACTAAAGGGGTGAAAACGTGATGGCATTTAGCTGGTTGTCGTATATATTTGCCTGATAAGGATACCAAAATAATGTACCCCTTAAATGAACTGTGTGCTAGGTAACTTACTTTATAAATAAAGTAAGGACTAGTTTTCACATAAGTTTTAACCTACAAACTAAATTTTTATTTTAAGTGTAGCCTATTCACTTTTCACCAAAGTATTTTATTTTTAAAACTACTGATATAATTGAGATAAAATATTCAAAAGCAATACTCTTTAACATTATAAAATACATAATATGGTAACATTCCTTATAATATCTACCTTTTTTTTTAGATTTTCCTACCTATTTAAGTCATTTGAACTTTTATTTTTTTAAATGTTCATTTATATTTGTTTAAAAAAAATTGTTTCATTTCAGGAATATTATTTATTGTGAACAGTTTGTTTTTATCTATGTAAATAAATATTAATCTTATAATAATTTACTGTATCGTATTATGTTGAGTGCAGTGTTTAGATTGAATGGTGGTGGCATGCCTTTTATCAATGGGTGAAAGGTTTATTTACGTTTGTGTATTTTGAGGAGGTGATAATTCAAAATTGATGTACCTATCCATAGCTGCCTTCATTTTCCAACAATGTAACTATTTACAAATCTAAGGACTCTCTTTATGTGTAAAATATAGTCCAGCAATTTAGTTAAGTTAACCCAGAATAGAATTGCATGAAATGTAACATTAAGTAGAGAAATTGAAGTATTGTGATATGATAGTTGATAACTGCCCGTATTACTTGATGTGTATGTGTAATATGTATACTATATAATAATGTGAAATTTTCATATATATTTATTTAATATATAATATAATATTAATTATCTTGATCACCAAAGTATAAACTGTACCTATTCATTTTACCTTCAAAATGCCAATTTTTCAAATCCTAAAAAGTGTTTTAAAATAATTGTTAATTATGTTTCCTTGATTTAATTGATCAAATTTGGTCAATAGCCTACTACAAATTGTAAATTTTTAAAATAAAAAATATGGGAGCATCATGTTTTTACATCAAATTATATTAAGACAGACTGAACTCTTTTATAACTATATGTAAACTGAATTTTCATTAAAGTACAGATTTTGCTGTAAAACACTATTATTATAAATGGTTTATTTTAGACTGCTTTTACATTTGTATTTCAGAAATTAGGGTAATTTTAAAGTTTTGTGGCTATGTTTTAAAAAAATCTGTTAAAAGTGGTGTGCATTGATGCACCCAAAATTTACTTGAAAGGAAGTGGCAAAGATCAAGGTGCAACCACTGAATTCGGGGGGGGGCAAATCCCCTTAAATTGCCAGAGTTGAAGATAATTAATTAATATTAAATGCCTCTATAAACTATTTGAATTTTTTTTTTTGCAATGGTAACTAAGGGTGGAGAGTTAAAGAATTTAAATAGTCTTGATTACAATTTTTCGAAGATATTATTTCAGCTCTTTTTTTTTATAATTCGGAAATTTTGGGGACACTTTCAATGTGTGTAAAGATACATTTTTTTAGATCAAGTCAGAAACCTACTCTTAAATATATCCTATACATAAATACTCATTGATATTATTAGCAATTTTGGGGAATAGGGAAGATGAGGTGGTGGGTTGTTGGTAGTTTAGTGGGGGGGGGGGGGGGTGGGGGAGGCAATGTACTTAGCAAAATTATATCTCAACTAATTATTTTGGAAATGTTGTGAAGATGTCTTTCATATTTTACTATCAAATTGTGGTGTAGACATACATAAATATTTTTATGTATTGTAAATGTTTTAAAATAGTGGACAAAAGGTGGATTGTTTTAAATAATACTTTTCTCTTTAATAAAATTATTGTGTTTTTGATTTACTGCCCATTGTTTGTTATTTGGTAATAAATTATTTGTTTTTTTGTGAATCTTTTATTTTATTTTATATAATAATATGTATATATTATTATTCATCCAGGCAGGTCCATATTGACACTAATGGGGTAGAAATTAAGACAATAATAGTTTTGAGTAAATGTACCTGCATTTGTATATAAAGAAGATTGGGAGGAGCCAATAACAGAAAGTTTGGAAGTTATATAGAGGAGAAGAATGGAAGCAATTAGAGGAGGAAGCTGTGGAACGATAAGAAAGATGGAGGAATGTTACTATACTGACCCAGCCACAGGCTTGGAAATAGTTGACGATGATGATGGTTTGTGTATAGAAAAAATGGGGGAACAATTTAGAAAAAAAAATCCACCAACCACCTGGCTGTGGTTCAAATCCTGACCTACTTGTCACTGACAATTCATTCTATTTTGAGAGTGACACATTAGACCAAGAGATTATCGATGTGGGTTTCAAGTGACTGAACGACTCATAAATAAATAGTTAACTGTAGTACAACCACTCATAGGCACAGAAAGAGGGATGTTGGAGGGGTCTGAGATACCACTCCCTACCCTTAGAAATGGAGGGAGCACACATATGATGTGACCTGCTTTGGTGGTTGTATGGTCTCCTCTAAGGAGTCATTCTCACAATAGACTAGACTGCTGACGACAGGGATATCGGGGTTCGAATCCCAGTCAAGTGTACTAAGAGGGTTTTTAACAAAATGCTTTTTCCCCTCTTCCTCCACGCAAATGTGAACACGCTTTTTTAAATTCAACCTTCCTAATTCTTAACTCCTTAGCGTAATTAGTACAAATGCGTATAACCCGAACCAGGAGTTAAACAACATAAGATATGGTGGAAGAGGGGGTCCACATGTAGTAATACGTATAAAAGACTTTGTGTTTTTTTTTAATCAAACAATTAATTTTATATACCACTATCCACTAATTATTATTTTAATATTCCCTGGAAAAACACTGGCCTTTTATCGCGTTCCCTACATCCCAACCTTAAGTTTTATTTTTAATTACTGATTTAATAGTGAAAATTTAAAGGAAAAAAAACTTGAACTGAAGTTGAGAACAAATCATGGCTAATCTGATCAAACATTTGTGTGTCTTTTTTTTTTTTTTTCTAAGTAACAAAGAGAAAACGACAGACTGAATATATTTTGAATAATTATTAATACAATATCGTGAGGTGGATACAAATCGGCATTGGGGTATTCCCGTTGTAAAAGGAGCGTACCTGAGATTTTTACTGTAGGTCCTTTCTCGCAAGTACTTTCTATTCATCGCCCTCGTGTAGCGTGACATGACACGCCAGAGTTTAGAAATACCCGCGTAGTCAATCGGCCTTGATCGGACATCCTGAGGCCAACAACTGTTTATTAGGGGTATTTAAAGAGAGCATCTGTACGGCCGATTAACCCGAGAATTAACCGGCTCTGTGGTGTAGTGGTCAGTGAACCTGGCTACAGGGTCCCGGGCATGATTCCCGGCTGGTACCTTTGGTATGTTTCCCTTAAGGGGAGTGAGGCCAACCGTCACCAGGGTTTGGTTTATTAGGTTTAAGTTAGGTTAAGACTCACCCTGGCTCCACTACTTCATAATAACTATCATCACTTCACCTCAATGCGAGTATGACGTGTAGACAACCTCCTATGGCATACCCTGGGTAACAAACGCTCTAAGCTACCTAGGGATGTGAAAAAAGTATCGATATTTTCCTCTCGATACTATTTTTTTTGTCGATATTTTTAATGATATTAGTGCTTATACTACGGTATCGGTACAGTATCGAAAGAAACGACTTTGTTGTCATTTTCACTCATGCTGGGATTAAATGTTTACCAGGATGAACAAATGACACTATTTTCTTAATTCTCACTCATTTTTTGCATGACAAGCAGGAAGTAACTCTAGCATTCAATCTCTTTTAGCTCATCATAATTCAGAGCTGTTAATCATTATAAATTCATTATAATTTTCAGTGTTTAAATAAACATTATAATACAATTTTGATGCAAAAGTTGAAATTATTATTACTAGTTTAAAAAAAAATTCAGACTAAACTTTCTATACCGATATTTACTGTTATCGATACTGTTCTTTCGATACTAGTAAGGTATCAATATTTTTCTTCCGATACTTTTAATGAGTACAGTATCGATACTTTCCTTTCGATACCATATCCCAAGTGCTACCACGGCGGCGATTAGTCTATATACAGGCGACCGAACTAGATGTAATGTCTCTACCGGTCATTAATGTCATATGATAAAAATAAAACAAGAATTAGAGACCCACTTCGGTAATCGAACGGGTAAAGACACTGGTCTCAAAGTGTGAAGTCGTGAACCGATATCTTGGTGGGACGCGAAAAGTTTTTGAAATATGAATATTTCTTAATTATTTGAAAATATAAAATCATGAAAAAATTTGAAAGGGAAAATACGGAAATAAAGAGCCGACTAAGAATCCATAGATCTATCCGAAGACACCTTGTTTAGAAAAAAATATAACAGCAATATAAATATATAGGCCTATATGCAGATTTTGATGTCTGTTCAACAAACGTTCCAACTTTTTGCTACTGAAGATTTGAGAATAGTTGCTCCTTTCCCTTCTTCAGAAATCTTTAAGGTTGGATGTTCGGATCTGGTCGAAATCAAAACAGAACTTCGAAACAAACTGCAATTTTCAAACTTCTTGCGTCTGAACCGGGAACAAGTGCATCCATTGCACACGTCTCATTATGGAAAAAAAAAAATATATATATACATATATATTGGTAAAATTATATTTGTAAAATTATTCTCAATAATAAATGAAAAAAAAAGTAAATTATTATTTTTTCCATCCCCTCGACCGCGAAATTTTGCCATTTAAAAAATTGGGTTGTAGTTCTAAGAACTTATGAAACACTGGTCTAAGGTGTCACTCTCACAATAAACTGGACCACCGTTGATCGGTAGATTGGGGTTCAAATCCCGATTGAGTGTATTGAAGGTGTTTTTTTTTTCTTTCTTTCTGTTTGGTTTCCCCCTATACCTTCGTGAAAATGCGGGGCGAGTACATTTAATCTAAAATTATATCTCCCTCACTTCTACCCCATTCGCGTAATTAATACATACTTATAGCCCTCTTGGATAATGAGACGCGCCAAAGAAGAAAATAAAAAGATACAACATTACACTTGAACCAGAATTGTCATTGAAGAAGCATTTTGTTTTTTCTGCATCCTTCGCTTGAAAACAAGGAATTCAAGATCATAGAATTAGGTTTTTAATTTTAAAATATTTATTTATCAATTTTTCTCTATTTTATCACCGCGTCTTACTAACTGTACAGGTTATATGCGTTATAAATTTTGCACACTTAGGTGTGTTTAAACGAGTTTACAATTACTTTTAACATTTGTTGTTGATGGGCAGCGATTTGTTATCTCTGGATTAAAAACTTTGTTTTAAACTAAACAGAACCTTCCTTAACGTTGTCACTATCATAATTGACTTAAAACAATATTAAGACTTCAATGGATGTCTACCTGCCTCAGTGGTCTATGGTCTAAGGCGTCACTTTCACTGTAGAATGGCTTGATGAGGACGTAGAGATCGAGGTTCGAATCTTGGTTGGGTGTACTAATGAGTTTTTTTCTAAATAGTTTTCCACTCTCAACGCAAATGCGAGTACACTTCCTATAAATATAACCTCTCATTTCCTAAAACCATTGGCATAATTAGAACATATGCGTATAACCCGAACGGGTCGTAAGACGCGGCGCTAAGAAAAAGAGGGATATTTCAGTATTTTTATAACAATAAAATCTTTTAAAAAACATAAGTTGGTTGATCCAGAAAGCTAAAATGGCTACCCAACAAAAAAAATAAAATGATAGTATTAAAAAGTCGCTTGAACAACCTTAACTTTCGCTGAACAAATTGATTACCTAATAAAGCACACGACTTACAAACTAAACTAATATTAGAACAGGTACACCGTCCCGTTCCCCGACAGACAATTCACAAATGTAAACATTTGCGGGCCGTATTGGGAATTGAACCAAGAACTAACTACTTGTTAAATAGGCAGACGCATTTACCTGTTTAGTACAAGAACCATTAAAGAGATTAATCCAAGGGATAAGGATGAGGGCCACTTGGAAAAGAATAGCCTCCCTAAAAACATGTACAGACAAGGTGTTAAATCTGGACTGGTCTGGAAAGCCACTTTCGGTGAAAGCTGCCGGGATTCGAACCCCGAAATCCTCAGAAAACGAAACTTAGAAATTAAACGAATATATTAGCGAGTAAACTATTCCAGTCTGTTTATGTTGGAACAAATTGGATCAAAGCAACCTTTGAGCAGGGGCCAATCACCCTCTGCCCACGCACGCACGCAGCACCCAAACTAACCGTGTGGGTGGGTGGGGGGAGAGGAAGAGGGAGGGTGAGACGAGGCCGCGTCCACCCGGCCAGGCGTCTCAGCGCGATCGGAGCGTCTATTTACAGCCCCCACTATTTATAGCATCTAGACCAGACTGCCCCCCCTTTGCCCCCTCCTTCTGCTTCAGTCTGCTTGCTTTCACTGGCCTTCCTTCACTTAAGATTCCGTACTGGGGGAACTGCCCTTTCTTTGCAACATAGCGAGCAGTTCTCTCACTCAGGATTCCGCACTGTGGGAACTGCCCTTTCTTTGCAACATAGCGAGCAGTTCTCTCACTCATGATTCCGTACTGGGGGAACTGCCCTTTCTTTGCAACATAGCGAGCAGTTCTCTCACTCAGGATTCCGTACTGGGGGAACTGCCCTTTCTTTGCAACATAGCGAGCAGTTCTCTCACTCAGGATTCCGCACTGTGGGAACTGCCCTTTCTTTGCAACATAGCGAGCAGTTCTCTCACTCAGGATTCCGCACTGTGGGAACTGCCCTTTCTTTGCAACATAGCGAGCAGTTCTCTCACTCAGGATTCCGCACTGTAGGAACTGCCCTTTCTTTGCAACATAGCGAGCAGTTCTCTCACTCAGGATTCCGTACTGGGGGAACTGCTCTTTCTTTGCAACATAGCGAACAGTTCTCTCACTCAGGATTCCGCACTGTGGGAACTGCCCTTTCTTTGCAACATAGTGAGCAGTTCTCTCACTCATGATTCCGTACTGGGGGAACTGCCCTTTCTTTGCAACATAGCGAGCAGTTCTCTCACTCAGGATTCCGTACTGGGGGAACTGCCCTTTCTTTGCAACATAGCGAGCAGTTCTCTCACTCAGGATTCCGTACTGGGGGAACTGCCCTTTCTTTGCAACATAGCGAGCAGTTCTCTCACTCAGTATTCCGCACTGGGGGAACTGCCCTTTCTTTGCAACATAGCGAGCAGTTCTCTAACTCAGGATTCCGCACTGGGGGAACTGCCCTTTCTTTGCAACATAGCGAGCAGTTCTCTCACTCAGGTATCCGCACTGGGGAACTGCCCTTTCTTTGCAACGCAGAGAGCAGTTCTCTCATTCAGGATTCTGCATTGAAGGAACTCCTCTTGCAACGCAGCGAGCAGGGTTATACGCTATACCAATAAAAATTCTCCTATATTAAAGTTACCTATTTAGTGCTATTAATAATCTGTAATAGTTACACTCATATTAATAAATATGTGTTAAATATAAACAATAATGCCAACTCACCCCTAGTCTTAATTTTAGAATGTAATCTTTTTATCGCCCGCTTAGGTGGTCGAATAGACTAAGGCAGTGGTTCCCAACCTTTTTGGATGACACCCCTAGTAGTTCATCAAATTTCCTTGCCCTCCAACCCCACCCCTATTTTTTAGAATAGTTATAAAAAACTCTTTAAAAAAATTATTTTCACTACTTTATTTTAATCAAAGCAACATAATGGTATTTAAAAAAAATAGACTTAGTTCTTGAATATTGGGTTTGATGTTTGACAGAGCACGCCGAAAATCGCTTTTCACTTATATCGACAGCACTGTTTAGTTTTTATGAGAGTCCCGGTGGTATTGCATGTGGCGGTTGGGGTAGCTGAGGAGAGGGTAGAAAGGATAATGGGGGGGGGGGGGTGAATCTGGGTCTTGGAGTTTGAAAATAAACATGTGCATGCTTACGAGCGTCTTACTTTTGGATGGTCACCTAATAAATGAATTATTAGAGTCTGTTCATGATAGGCTTTTACTTGGATGAGAGTTCAAAAAATCAAATGTTTAGGTTTTGGGTTGCCCAACACTTGTAAAAGATCTCCGTTATGTTATAAATGTTAAGTTTTTTAATTACCTGTTATATTTCACATTAAAAATAATGTAAACTAAGTTTTCTCACATTATTTCATTACTTTTAATAATTTCTTTTTATTCAATCCGAAACAATATTTTAAACATAATTGAAAGTACTTATTCTTCTTTTTGGAATGTTATCTTTAACGTGTAATATAGTGCATACATCAATAACTTTTAATACAGGACTTGGAAAAGAGAAAATACTAGTCTTTTTTTTATATATAATAAATTTTTTTATGAATATTTTAACGTATTTCGAAATATTTAACTGAATGAAATATTTGTATCCACTGCGTGGGTGCATCAATGTAAAGAACTTGTTTCCTTAATGTTCAACCACATGGTTTAAATTCTTCGGTCGCCATTTTGAAGCTATTTTCGTTAGACCTTTTGTGGAAGTGGTGTGAATAAATTTTTTTTAGTGAAATAAAACGATAAATAATCTTTGTGTTCGACCTCAAATAAATATATAAATAATATTGGCCTAAATTACTGTGGTTAGCTATCACATTCATATATTACCATCTGTTTTCATTACAGCTATCCAAAGAGAAAGATGTCAGCTGTTGGCGTAGGGATATATTAGAGACTATTTCTAGTAACTTTTTGAGCTGTCATCCGAGTAAACTTAGGTCATGAATGAATTATACAACTGGTACGCAGTGTGGCTAATACCACACGGAAAAAGAATCTTACTTTGGAAAAAGGATTAAAATAAAAAGGGGTCTAAGGCGTCACTCTTTGCAATAGTCTGTACTGCCAATAACGGGGAGCTCAGGGATCAAAATCCCGGTTGAGTGTACTGTAAGATGGTTTTTTTTCCTATATGGTTACCCTCTCCCTCCACGCAAATGTGTGTACACTTTTTCTAAATTCAACCGCTACCATCCCAAGCACATTAGCATAATTAGCACAGCCCGAGCGTGTAATGAGACGCGATACTAAAAAAAAAACCTCTTTCTCCAGGATCCGGATATGGTAGCCCTAGTCGCAAGGTCATTGAACCTGACAGACACAGAAGGCTGTAGTTTAATCTCGACCTGTGCATCCAGGAACATCTGTTCACTAACTCTCCTTTCAGGTAAATACCGATGCAATCCTTTCTCATACCTTACTCACACCTTTTAAAAAATTAAGTTTTTATCTCACACTGGGTTCATTGCGCATGGTCTGAGGCTCTACTCCCAGAGTAGACTATACTGCCGATGATGGGGAGATTGAGGGTTGAATCTTGGTCAGGTGTATTGAGGGTGGTTTTCCCAAAATGGTTTTTCCACTCTCCTTCCACGCGATTCTGTCACACATCATCTAAACACAGCCTTCCTAACCCATAAAACCATTAATGTAATTAGTATATAAGCGTATAACACGAACGTGTAGTAAGACGCGGTGCTAAAAAAAAATTGTCACTCGTTTAGTGACCGAATGATCTAAAGTCGTCAATCTTATGTTAGAATGGGCTGTCGATGAATAGAAATCGGGTTTCGAATCCCGGTCAGGTGTATTGAGGGTGGTTTTTTTGTAAAATTGTTTTATAACCTTACCTCCACGCAAATTCGGATACACCTCCTCTAAAATTCAACCTTACTCGTCCCTAACTATTAGCGTGTTATTAGCACTTTGCTTACAATCCCAAACAGATTACATAGTAATCGCGGTGAACAAAAAAAAATCTTGTTGGAGAGCGCCAGTAAAATTAATAATTGTTATAACCTCAACTTTTGCTTCCAATCCCGCATCGCCCGCCAACAGATGATGGACAACCTTGCTCGCAGCTAATAGCGCCGTTATTGAAGGCGTACTCGGGTTTTTTTTTTATATCGCATGTGAAATGGAATGTTAATAGCTAGAGGGGAATTGTGGCTGTTTTATAATATTCCCTCTTCATCCAACTCCACCCTAACCCGCATACCCTAAGGTGAGCATTCGTCCCCGATTTTAGAATTATTATGTCCCGGACTGATTATGTCCCCGATTTGTTAAATAAATTAACTCGGTTTGAAAGAAGAAAGAAGAGACGTACTTTCTTCAGATATACACCATGTCATCGCAAGGACCTTTCCTTCAAAATAATTATGGCTACCGATCGGGTAAGAAGACGCGGTGCTAAAAAAAAATCAAACATTTTTTATTATTATTGTTGTTATTATTATAAATGGGTCGAATCTAAATCTTAATTTTATATTGATTCGTTGTAAAAAAAATTGAACACAAAAAGAAAATAGATATGGTACCGTAGGTAACTAAATATTAACATGTTCTTCGTTATAATGAATTTATGATAACATTAATACGTTCAGTTAAGTGTTACATTAATCATCTGGAGTATAGTTGTTTAAAGTTTGTCCTAAAATTATGTTGGGGAGCTGAACTACCAACCAACAGCATTAAAGGTCTAAAATAAAATTCCTATTAAAAATTTGGAATTTTTCAAAATAAATTTTATAATCACGTGTCTGTTATTTTATCCAATCTTCGAATCTCGAATATCCTTAAGGATCTTAGGGATTCAAGGGTTCGTGGATTGGAAGGCCCCATTTATTTTATTATGTTAATACTTTTATAGTTTCAGTGCGAAGGCTAGTTCACTCTTTTCCTGTATTGTTCCCTACAATTTTAATTTTATTGACACTGTTCAATAATGCGAACATACATTAAAAAAAACCACTACTGTGATAAATTTTTTATGAATGTCGGCTCTTACTATGAAAATTGGACAGTGATTATGGAAAAATAATAGTTGACCTAGCCAGTCTATATTTTACTTTTTTTATTTATTTCACTTTATACTCTATATTAAAGAGAAGAAATATTATAACCTTGCCGAAAAAATGTTCGAGATTATGATGAATCTTCACGTTTTTATGCGCTCCATAACCCAAATATAATTCTGTCTGTCCTCAGGGTGTTGTTTTGATTTTGATTGAAGACCTCAAATAAAGAATAGTTTAAATGTTAAGAAATTTTCGAAAATCGACATAACGATTTTGTTTAAAATGCATGTCTTGGAAATATTTACATGTTTTTATGATAATGATCATACTGATTACTTATGTTTGAAAACTTAAATGTCAGACTATAATAGACTATTTAAAAAAAAAACGATTGTGTCATAACATTCCAATTCCACTGGTCCCATGTGCGTACTACTTGGCTCACCGTTATGGACCACCAATGGCCCGCAGACCACCAAACACGCCGCCACGGACCACAGTTTGAGAACCAATCGTCTAAGGAATCTCTCTTGCAATATACTAGACTGCCAATGAAGGGGTGATTGGGGTTTGAATCCCGGTCGGGAGTATTGAGGGTGGTTTTTTTCCCTAAATGGTTATACACTCTCCCTCCAGTCAAATTCGGGTACACTTACTCTAAATAAAACCTTCCCCATCCCTAACACATTAGGGTAATTATTACATATGCGTATAACCCGGACGGTTAGTAAGACACGGTGCTAGGAAAAAATCCTTTAAATTGCTTAAGGCGATAGTATCATAGTCGAACAGAAATTCAAAAACGCCAGAAACCAAGTGGGTTTATAAGGTTCTTCGGTGGAACATTAGGAAACAAACAGGGGAGGAGGAAAATACAAATAAGAATGGACCCGAAAAATATAGGATGTAATGAGGTGGATAGAGAGCTAGCTCATTATAGGGATAGGGTGTAATGAGGTGGATAGAACTAGCTCAATATAGGATAGGATGTAATGAGGTGGATAGAACTAGCTCAATATAGGGATAGGATGTAATGAGGTGATAGAACTAGCTCAATATAGGGATAGGGTGTAATGAGGTGGACTGAATAAATAGATCAAGATGGAGATAGGTGACGTAAGTATGGCAATGAGCTTTCGAGTTCCTAATGCCATACAGTAAGTAAAATTAACTATTAAACGCTCAGTGTTGAAGATATCGTTTGAATAAGGAAATATTGTCAGAGTCTCAATAAATATTATACAATTATATAGTTTTAAAACAAAATAAAAATAAATTCCTTTTGTTTTTAGTTAATCTTGGTAAGGACAGAAAATAATGTCAAAATTTTCAAAATAAATTATTTTTTTTATTTTATTCATAATTTTTCTGTTCAAAAATGACCCAAGTTGATTTTTTTTTAAATAAGCCAAAAGAGTTTTTTTTACAACAGTTTACGGAGACTTTGAAGCAAGGACGCCCTTGCGGGTGTGTAAACGGTGCGGTCACAGACGGCCCCACGATTTGGGGGCCCCACGCTTGCTTAGGTGACAGAGGGAAAAAACAAGTTGGGATGAGAATTTTTTGTATAGTGTATAGGTGATCTGGCCAATATGGTCAGAGTGTAAAAACACTTAATAACATGATCATGTGTTTTTGATATATTGAATGACTGAAGAGAGTTCTCCATTTGAGTTCCACCAATTTGCATTTGTCTGTATGGGGTGGATATGCCTCACGATAACCCTTAAACGCATTAACCGATTTAATTCAAACTTGGAACAGTTGTTCTTTGTACCTCTATACAGATCAAGTTTTCTGGGGAAGAAAATTGACCCTTGTATATATAAAAAAAACACACCAAGCATTAACTTTTAGGGCATTTCCTGATACCTTATACGGTTGAAAATTGGTATATAAATTCAAACATCGTAATAACATTAAACTTTTTTTTTTCATTTTTTGGGGAAAGGGGGAGATGAGGAAAATAACTTGAGTTCCCTCAAACGAAGCTTGCCATAGGCCCCATGGCTGATAAGGGCAGCCCTACCTTAAAGATAGCGGGATGGCAGAGATAGGTTAGATCAAATAGATGATATTAGAACAAGTCAACACATCATTGAGCGTTCAAGTCATTCAGATCCAACGTCTGGGCATCATTTTGTACCTAGTCAAATGTGGATATTTGTTTAGTCACACACGTTGTAATAAGTAATTTTGTAACTAGTAAAATTCAGATCTTTGTCTAGTCCCACACGTAATTAGAAAAATTTTAACTATTAAAATTCTTATATTTTTCTAGTCCCACACTTGTAATAAGTCATTTGTAACCAGTAAAATTCTAATATTGTTTAGCCTCCCTCACACGTGGATTTAAGTCATTTCATTTTGTAACCAGTAAAATTCTAATATTTGTTTAGCCTCCCTCACACGTGGAATTAAGTCATTTCATTTTGTAACCAGTAAAATTCTAATATTTGTTTAGCCTCCCTCACACGTGGAATTAAGTAATTTCATTTTGTAAATGGTAAAATTCTTATATTTGTCTTGCTCCACACGTTGTAATGAGACATTTTGTAACTAGTAAAATTTCATCGAGCGTTCATATGGAGGGCTCTCATGAAAAATAGAATAATAGTTTTAAAGGTAACAACCAGTAATATTACCAACTTGGTAGTTATCGTCTTATTTTGTAACACTTTTCAAGTCACGGTGCAGCCCAGCGTGCAACATGACGTGACCTTGAAATAAAATAGTATGTGTTGTATGCCGATCCGTTAGGATAAAAGTTAACTCCTAAATCAGGTTGGAATAAAAATGATACGAGCTGACGAGCAAAAACGGGGCAGTCAGTGAAGCAACACGAGCAACGTGAGCGAAGAACTAGTGAGTGGCAGCAGCAACAGCAACAGCAGAGCCTGCGAGACGATGGTTTGTCGACCAGGGGAGAAGAGAGGTCGAGGAGGTAGTCAGGTATTAACATTGCTCACATAGCTGGCATTCCTTCTTTCCCTCCACCCCTTACCCTCTTGCTTCTCCATCGAGACTCGCAGCATCTTGGAGCTACTAACGTGCTGGAGTGAACTCTTGCTTCTTGTACAGCCTGGACCACATGGATGCTGTGAGAGAGGATTTTTCGGTCCAGACAACCTAGTCCGTCATCAGATACACCGATGCTAAAATACTATTATTAGGAGAGTATCGTGTTAGCTAGACTGCCGAGGACGGGGAGATCGAGGTTAGAATCTCGGTCGGGTGAACTGGGGATGGTTTTTCCTAAATGGTTTTCCATTCTTCCACCACGAAATGCGGGTTCACTTCCTTAAATTCAACCTTCCCAATTCCTAACCCATTAGCGTAATTAGTATTTAAGCGTATAACCCGAACGGTTAGTAAGACGCGGTGCTAAATAATTATTAGGAGAGTACATTTTAAGTATAGCTAAACTCGCTGTGATGGAGGACAGATAAACCACACTTTTCAGTTTGTTGGAATCAAACACTGGCCTCCAAAGTTCATAGTTAAAGTCTAACAGATCATTAAGCTGGTCTCTAACCCTTTTAACCCTTGATGATTGGTTTTGGACCAAGAAGACGGGATCTTACAAACAAACAGATAAGAAAAGTCAAATTTTTATTTAAAAATCAAAAATGTTATATTAACAACTTGATGTTAACATCTTTCAAATTATCGAATTATTTAATATAAACATATGTAAATATATATTTAGTCAAATTAACTTTTCTAGACAAGTCATATGCAACTGTTGTTTTATCCATTTGTAAAATTTTACAATATAGGCCGCCTTATTGTCGATATTGTTTTCATATTTTAAAATGATATATGTTATGAATTTTACCAATCTTGTTTAAAAATATTTTCTTATCAACTGGTTGTGCTTGTTCAGTAATTCAGATTTATTATTAGAAACATTGTACTTTAACTTTTAATAAGCTCATTACTAATACCTTTCTTTTATAATTTAACCGCAGCCAACTTTGTAATGTTTGGTTAATTACGTACAGCATACTATACTTCATATGACTTTAATTGTTTCATAATGTTTATATTTACATTCTTTTGACTTTCTACTAAAAATAAAAACTAATTTTCCACTTCATTAAATTATTCATTTAGATTCATTTGACGTAAAGTTGTTTACCATAATTCCAAGTTTTATCGAATGTAACATTTAAGTTCTTCCTTATACCAATATTTACATTTATTTCCTTACTAAATTTTTACAACGAATATCATTAAAAATATAATGTTTTAAGACAAAAAACAACTCAATTACCATTGATTGGTCGCAGACTAGACCGTTGAGGGATACTAGACCAGAACAGGCGGAAACAAGCAGCGGTTCGGGGCGCCAATGACTGCCGTGGGCGGAATTTCGTAACTATCAATAATTACGGCAAACACTGTTGTTATAATCATTTTATTTGTATAAAATGTGAATGTTTAACAATACCTCCCCTACCAGCTTAGTGACCCCCACCCCACAACCAGGGGCGAATCCAGGATTTTCGTGAGAGGGGGGAAAGGGCGCTCTCACGGATTTTTGTGAGAGGGCGCAAGGGTGGGAAAGGGGGGTTTTGCCAAAAAAATATTTTCTGCTTGTAGCGAAAAATCACCCTTAGTCCGCCCCTGTAACAAACCGCCTCCTGGTGACTAAATACATCAATCTTTTTCTATCTCGAGAGACTCAGGAGTTCGGGTTAAGGAGTTAAGAAACTTGGAATATCGCGAGCTTAGAAGCTCGATGCTATTAAGCTTTTAGGATTAAATGGTGGAGGCCAGATTTATGAATTGACTTAGAGAATCACACGACCTGTAGTAGAGCCAACTGATATATATAGGAGCCGTTTACGAAAATCCATCATGCAACGGCATGGGCGGACAACAGCGAAGACGAACGGACCTCCCGGGTAGCAGCCCAGGTCTTCACTGAACGAAATCTACCAATTTTACACGTGGAATTATGTATGTATTTCCAGTCCTGACTGGCAAAACGGTGATCTTGGTTACTGACTAGGAGGATTTTTCCACGACGCATAATGGTTTTCGCGTACGTATATGTTTCCAGTGCGAGAATGGAAGTATGTTAACGCGTCACAGTATTGACGTAATCAATTTTAACAGTAAGCTACTACTCGTGCTTTATTATTACCCAAGTGGTCAAACTCAAATTACGGCAAGGTGCACTGGAGGCTGTGTTGCTTCCGTGTAGTTTTTTTTTTATCCTCTCTAAAAGTATATTCTGCTATATTCCCTATTAATTAACTTCATCATACCCATCATATTTGAGTCAGACATTAATAATACATGTGCTAATTACATTATTTGAAATAATTCTTAATTAAACTAGCTTATCTTTTGCTAGTCTAACCTACCAAAAGCTAGTAATTAAGTTTTTTAATGACTAGTCTATTATAAAGTATTGGCTATCAATATTATACAATGCTTTTAATTTTAAAAGCGCCCCTGTTCAAGCGCGCTCAAATATTTTTTTATATAAAGTGTAAATAATAGTTTTGAAATAAAGAAAATACTATCCTACAAACATACATTTTTATCTCCAGCATTAATAGCTTACAATTTTTAGCATTTTTTATTTATTTTCATTGTACTATACATCTTCTTACTACCTGACTAAGCTGTCCTCACTAAACCCGCTCAATATTGAGTGGCAGGGCGTGCTCAGGGGCGTCGCGCCGTGGGTAAGGTTGGGGGTGTCACCCCCCCCCCTCCCTTCAATGTTGGTTAAAAGCTTGAAAGTTGGGAATTTTTTGAGATTTGAGATCTGGAGTTAAGAAATTCTAAGCTTATTCTGTACCCCATTACTTTCTAACATGAAAATCCTTAACCACAGACTTGTACAGACAAATTTTAAATTTCCCAACTGTTGATCCCTACTCTACAAAAAATCCCAACTTCAAAAATTGTCAAACATTTAAAGGAGATTCCTTGTTTAGTAGATTGTAGAAATCTTAGTTAATCAAGCAGTCTAGTAGCGCCGTTGTCAGTATGCAGAGACAACGGCCGGTGAGTGTATGCCGAATGAGGTATGGAAACGAATCGTATGGGGTCGTCCATAAACCACGTAACACTTTTTTCCTACCTTTTTAGCCCCCCGCCGACCCCCATGTAACACCATGTAGACATTTAGCCTCCCCCCTCCACCCGTGTTACGTAACTTTTCTCACCAAGAAGTAATGTCATTATTTCATAGGGAAGATTTGTGATACTAAAGGAGGGATTCAGAATTAATACTTCTTAAAATTCATTTTAAATCCTGAACATAAATGATTTCAGAGAGTATTATTATTTATGGATAGCTACACATACAAACTGATAAGACAGGCAAGTACAGACATAAAGACGTTGAGTTCAAATTCCTCAGGTTCATGAGGAAAAACCTCTGCTATATTTATATTATGGATGTCAGGTTTGCGATCTGAGTAAGAGCCAAACGGCACTACTATGTGCTGACTAGGATGGCCCTTTCTATAATAGCGCTCGCAAGATGATGTTGTTGAAGTGTCCACATCAGATGCTTGACGCTGGGGAAAGACATATTTCTTAACATTGTGCACTTTTTATGATAGTCATATTATCATCATATAGAGAGAGCTGTTTAAAGAATTCTAAGTATACAACTTTTCTAAATTATTATTGGATTAATCTACCACTTTACTTTAATTAACTTATCAATACCTAACTAGACTTATGTTTCGTTCCAACATCAATCCTGGATCCTGACTTCACTCTTGGAAACTACTAGATAGCCAATGAAGCAGAGATCGGGTTCAAATACATGTCGGGTATACTCAGAGTGGCTTTTCCTAAATGGTTTTATAATATTCTCTCCCGTTAATGAGGGTAGATTACCTCTAGAATTCTTCTACCTTCCTCATTTCTACTCCATTAGATAAATATAATAAAAAAAATTAGAATTAACTACAATTAGACTATAACACCCTACAAAATGTATACTAAAAAGGTAGAGTTTTAAAGAAAATTTACCAGCATTTGCATAGAAGGTGAGTGGGAAACCATGTAGGAAAAGCAACCCTCAGTAGACCTGACTGGTATTCGAACCCCAACTGAGAGAATGATTATTTAGATAATGCAGCCACCACAACGTATGTATAATAGTTGCATTTACACATTAGATTTATCAGAAGGGAAAAGGTATAGGCTTAAATACACCTACCTTTTGTGAATAATTAATGATATTTGAAGCTTTACTTTTCATAACATGCTGCTGGTATGAAGAAATAACTCTATTGATGGACTCCTCAAACTTGCCTTGAGATAAATTCTGTACTTTTGCTTCTTTCCATGTCACTACAACATCTTTTTGAGACTCTTCCACTATTTTTTCTGGATATCGCTTTTTATATGCAAGCAATGAAGAAGTCTCCTCTTTTTGAAGAAATTTTTGTTTCTGTACAAACACAAGTGATTATTCACGGCCTATGTAAAAGAATGTGCAGTAAGCATTTAAATTATACTCAAACTCAACTATACTTATAAATTAAGGCCGCTTCGACTGACAGCTGCTATCCAACTAAAAGCATGTGAGGGGGTCAGTAGTTCGGACAAATCTAAACAAGTACCGTGAGTATAAACATGTCACTGTCATCCACATGAAAATATGTGTTTTTGACTATGCTTGGCGTTCATAGTTTCGGGCAGACAATTCCACCCAAGCGAATTCGAAATATTGATAAACAAAAAGTAAGTGCTAAGTTTGCATTTTCAACGCCACAGATATTAGGAAGTTATCCATAAGTATGTTTATCAAAGGTGAAAACATGAACAATAATATTGTTTTTAACATTAAAATTTGAGTTTAAGACCTGTGTTACGTAACACTTCAATGTACCCCACCCACCCCTCATGTAACAGCATGTAGACATTAGAGTTCACCCCTCCCTTCCCCCCTTCAAAGCGTTACGTGGTATCAAATCGTGGCTGCTAGACTGTCGCAGAGTGTTTTGGGTGGGGTCACAATATAGAGGTTTTAGCTTTATATTTACTTTTTCAAGGATTTTAATGATTATGAGATGCGTAATTCTAATAGAAACGTAAGTTGATAAAGTGATAAAAACGACCTAGTTATAGCTTAGGTTCCTTTTGGCTATTCCATTCTGATAGCTTCTTGCTGACTTGTTTATTGTGGCAGCCTTGTAATGCTGCTAGCATAATATAAAATCATCCCCCAACCCCGGGCTTGTTTATTATATTTTACTACATATTAGTCGCATATAATCATTATTATAAGCAATTTATAATAATTAAAACAAGCATTAGTGGACATGCGGGTTTAATGTAACGCTCTTTTGGTTTGGTTTGTTGGTGAAGGTGGAGTAAAGATTTTAATTCTGGCCAGGGGTAGTTTATCCTAATATCCATCCAAGCAAATAAGTGTACATTTCCTCTAAATTTGACCTATCCCACTGGTGTAGCTAACTGTAGATAGTCCGGGTTGGTAGTAATACACAGTGAAAAAAAACCTTAAAAACTAGGATTTGAACCCTTTTAAGTTATCAAAGGGTCGCGATGGCCGCAGAGAGAAAAGTTGTGGTCATAAACTACAAAATGTTGGAAAGGCTGTAATAAAGTCAATTAAATTTTTTAATCTAAAATAGACGATTTTAACAATATCTGCAAATCTAAATAAATATATTATTTAAGCTCAATTGGATATTTAGCTCAGATGCAGGTAAACTGAAATAAATAATAATTCAAGTTGCACTGAACCTTCAGCAATTAGGAGGTAATGTTGCCACAAAGACCTCTCATTTTGACATTTTTATTGCTATCGATAGGTTTAGCACACTCGCTACTAACGGCCTAATTTAATTGGTAAAATCATTAAACCATACATATATGTATGGAAAGCTGATATGTTAAAATACTTTAATATTATCAAAGTAGGCCTTTACAAATAAGAATCCCCATTAGCGTGGAGAGAGGATGAGAAAACCACAAAAATATCCCTTGTCAAAAACCACCCTCAGTTCACTCAGCCAAGATTCGAAGCCTCCTCGTCAACAACTATTGAGAACTATCTGCTAATCACGCGCTCGCTCGCACGCTCGCCAGTTTGTTGGCCACCCAGTTGCTTGCGCGCTCGCACGCACGCTTGTCAGTCTGGCCGAACCCTAACGACAGTAAATTAGACTGTACCGGGTCGAGCGCGCGCGCTTGAAAAATCAGAACCAATTCTATCTTTCAAGCGTGCGCGCTCCAGTCTCTCGCTCGCTCCAGTCTGGCCACCTCTCATTACAACTAATGTGTTCTATTTTATATTTTAGTCGCTCGCTCGCTCGCTCACCCAGTTTGGCCTTCCCCTTATGTTCAATTTGGCCCTTATAATCAAAGGAGTTTGACACGCCTAGCCTATGGTTACATTGTGGAGATACAAATGAGACCTAGCATGTCTATACAACAAATGCATCTCCCCCAATACTGCATGTCACTTTCTGTCCAAGATAGAGGGTAGTTAGTTCTATGTCCATTCCTCCCTCACCCCATTGGTTATAAGTAGAGATAGGGTAAATTCGCTTTTGCGAAAAACGCGAAAAGAAAAAAAAGGGTCGAAAATAGGGTATTTATAAGTTTTCTTTGCGTTTCATGGCATTTGAAAGTGTTTAAAGCGATTTTTATTTCGCGAATTAACGCGAAAAACGTGATTTTGAGAGTATTTTAGCTAAATTATTCTATTTAGCGAAATAGACGCAAATTCCCTGAAAATGCTGTGCATTTAAATAAAATGCTGAGAATTTTTATAAAATGCTGAGAATTTTTATAAAACGATGTTTTTCAGCGGAAATAAGTGATTAAAAAAATCATTGAGTTTCACTCGTCTGTGTGCTTCAGCTCGGGTTTTACTTTCATCCTGTGCCTTCCACAGCCCATCCGGCTAATCGCCACATTCCTTTAGTCGTTGCTTTTATCATAAATCCTTTGTATAGGCCCTAAAAACATTGACGAAAGACATTTTTACCTATTTTGCTACAAAATACTAAATTATGCCACAAAACGCTAAATTTCCAATAATTAATGCTAAAAAAAACTGAAAATTAATGCTATTTTACCCTATCTCTAGTAATAAGAGGACAATTAGAATGCATTCGAACTTAAAATTATTATTTTTCTTTTATACATTTGAGTGAAAGCAGTGGGTGCTCGTTAAAGAGGGTGGAGATTATATACTTTCTTTACCTCTCATCCTTCCAGGGGAGGTCGTGGTTTCTACTCCATAATAAAAAAATAACAGTGTGGATAGCTTTAAAACCCAATTAAACAATCTCACATTATCTAAAAATGTTCTATTGTGACCCTATCGGAACATGAATTTATTTGATAGAAGAAAGCTTGATCTAGGTTTCTAACGTTTTACTTTAATCTCAAAAACACAAATTTTTGCTTAAAGCATCGTTGAGATTTTTAAACTTTAAACTTAAAAAAAATTAAACTTTTTAACTAGTTATAAAACTGTAGATAACTTTCGCCTACACTTTTGTGAAAACCATATTTTAAAATATCAAACCATTTCTTAAATTACTCGTGATTTCTAAACGTCCGCAATGCATTTCAGTGTTCTACTATACAAACCTCTCAAGGGCTCCCTCCACCTACTTAAAAGAAAATATCATCACATTGCTGTATTTCTTATAGAAATGGCATCTATGAACCTTTAAAACCACAAAAGAAAATCTATTCTTTCAAAATGTTTTATTGTAACTCGATTAGAAAATGACTTTAATATGTTCGAAGAAGGCTTAAATTTATGCTTTTGACAATCTAACATTATTTCATAACTGCAACATTTCACGTGAAACGTCGTTGAAAATGAGATAATTTCTGCTACTTGTATTTTTTTTTAAATTCTAAAACAAAAAATGTAAGGTTTTTTAATCCTCCTATAGGAATATGTTGTTTGATTGATACTTTTACATCAATTTTGGCGTGAGCCATATTTTATAATAACATAGCACTCCTTAGATAACATGGGGTTTATCTGAGTGACTTAAAACGCGCAAGCGCAACGATAGGCTTTCTTTTAATTCAGATTTAATTTAGTTAAACTATTTATCAACTTTGTCTACATTCGTTTAACAGATAATTTTCTATCTTTTTTTATGTTTTAGTTTCAGTAAATTGTAATCTATCTTTAGATTAAAAAAAACATTACAGTTTAAAAAATATAGCTTTATGTTTACCATAATATATAAAATTGAGTGCTTTACAGTGTAGGTTTCTAGCTACACTTTGAAAATGGTCACTCTTTGCTACCGCTGGATTTGAACTCTGACCTCGTCGTCACCATTAATCTAGTCTATTGCGAATTTTATACCTCATTAGCAGCATCCACAGTGATAATGCAGGCTATTAAGAAATATAATGGTCAGGCAATCGTTCAATTCACTCACTGAAAGTGATAAGCTATAGGTCTCGAGCTAATCAATCAATGACTCATTTTGGAATCATGTCAATGAATCAAGCTCAGACTAACTCAGAATTTAATGATTCACCAAGATTTTTATACATGTCTATGACTCATTTTAAACTTAGTCAGGCTTTACAAATCAACAAGGCTATATCAATGTCAATAAATCAAATTTTGGCTGACTCAAATTAAATGAGCTTCCAATATTTTTTTTTCCTTTAGATGTCAATGACTCATTTTGGACTGAGTAAAAAATTGAATGAGTGAAGCAGTATCAGGAAATCGAAATACGTTGCGTCCGCCATCTTATATTTTATCAAGTTTCATATTTTTCTCGTAAAGATAGTATGATCTATAACATCCATACCAAATATCAGCTCTCTAGAACTCAAATTGTGATTTGCATCCGCCATCTTGGATTCATCATTCAAATTTTCAAAGTTCAGATTTTTTTCTCATAAATATAGTTCTCTAGAATATTATAAAGTGGGTGAAAGCCCCGGTAGGATAGACAGACACCGCATGGATTATATAAATATAGATAGTTAAATTGTAAATGAAACTTTGGATTTATATTTTTGAGCAAATATAAAGTGTGATTATTTATTTTATGATCAAACATTAAACAAACGACCGCCTCTGTGCTCTAGTGGTCAGAGTTTCTTGCTACAGATCTAGAGGTCCCGGGTTCGATCCCCAGTGATTCCAGATTTTTCTGTGAAGCAGAAAGTCTGGAGCTGGGTCGAACTCAGTTTCTTGAGGAAAATTGAGTAATTATTTGATTAAAGAAGTAGCAGCTATGATCTAGAAAACTGAGATTAGCGACCGGAGAGTTCGTTGTGCTGACCACATGACACCCTCTATCCGCAAATGTTGGCACTATCTTCGCCCACATGTAGTGGCCGCTTGGTCAGTTTGATGGCTCGCTTGTCATGGAGTTTTATTAGACAAACTAAAGTAAAACATGTTAGAATTATACTTGTATTGATTTTTTCCGTCCCTCTTTTTTTTTTTTTTTTTTTTTGCATCGCGTCTTACTATACATTCTGGTTATACGTTTATGTACTAGTTAAGTTAATTTGTTAGGGACGAGGAAGATTGAATTCAAAAGAAGTGTATCTGCATTTACGTGTAGAGAGAGTGAGTGGAAAACCATTTAGGAAAAAAAACCTCAGTACACCAGACTGGGATCGAGCCATGATCTCCCCATCATCATCAGTCCAGTATATTGTGAGAGTGGCACCTTGGACCATGCGACCACCGAAGTGTGTGTCGTCCCGTATTGGCGTATGAAATGAAAGTCTACTGACTCCTAGACCTACAGTTAGCCTTATTTTTCCAAGTCCACGAGGGATGGGCTTGGTTTATTTTTAAAAGGGGAGCTGGACTCCATGATTGTGTCATTGAGTGACGCGGAAATCCTGAAATGCATGCGTCTAACCTCCCAGGTCAGAATAGCCTTGACTGTTCCACGGACGAATGCCTACTCTACAGTCATTCTTTCCCGCCGCCATTTTGAAGGCGCTAAGGTTTGGCTTAGCGCGGTCATTGTTTATTTCACTAAGACGCTTTCTGTGGTGTGTGTGTGTATGTGTATGTATGCGTGTGTGTGTGTGTGTGTGTGTATGTATGCGCGTGTGTGTGTGTGTGGACTACGTCTTACTACCGGTCTGGGATTGAGCCATCGTTTACTCTAGCGAGGTAGGGATGAAGAAGGTAAAATTTACCTACATTTGCGTGGAGGGAGAGTATAACTCCATCCATGAAAACCCCTTCAGTGCACCCGGCCGGAAATCGAGGCCTGACCTCCCCGTTATCGACAAACCATACCAGACGAGGTAGCCTGTGGTTTCACCTATGCGGGTATAATGTTCTCAGAAGCAAACATGAGACGGAGGTTGAATTTTTAAGAAATTCATACTGGGATGCGTTTGGACTAGCGATCACCCATTGGTTCTTCACTCTAATTTGGCTTTTGTTTGTGTGTGTGTGCGTGTATGCGTGTGTACATTGTGTACTATAATATATTTAATAATCATTATTATGTCACCCCCACCAATGGGTACGAGGACAAAGACGTCAGCTTCGTACAGGCTATTTTCAATGACAGAGTGGTCGGTATTTGAATCCCGGTGCATCCTTCTATCGAGTTAAGGGTCTCTGGTTCAATTCTTGCCATGGCTGAAAAATGTATTATTGGTTAAATCGGGGTTTCCTCTTTCACAGTGGAGTAGTGTGCTGATAAATAAATAAAATCTTGTTTCAGTAGATACTTTAATTTCTTACACATAGTAATCTCACAAGTTAGTCCTATTTTATATTTGTCACTAGCGTCAGGGCTGGATTTAAATCTGTTGAGGCCCAGAGGTTGAAAAAAATTGGAGGTCCCAACACTAAACAAATATTTTTCTTTCCAACGTATGACATTGTTATATTTTCTTTACAAAATTAACTGTTAAATGATCAATGTTAAAGATAATATCTAGATAAGGAAACATCGTCATCACAATGAATTTGATTTTTAGTCCCAAATGTAGCTACTAGATTCGCTGCGATCTGGGGTTGTTAATGTTTCGAAAATCACAGTATGAAATATGTGTTTTCTGCATGAGACATTACTATTACCGTCCTCATCCTTAATATACTGGCGTAATTATTACCTATGCGTGTAACCCAAACCGGTATTAAGACGCAGTGATAAAAAAAATGTAATATATTTATTTTGGCCAGAAACATTTTGCCATTAAAACCGCAAAAGTATTAGCTTGACTCAACCTTCCTTCCATCTCACCTTAGTTTACCCAGATATAATAAATATGAATAAATAAATGCCTTCTTCATTCTTGACTTTTTTTTTTAACATACCTCCTTTAATTACGTTAGAGTTTTGGGTGAGGTTTTTCCCCCAGTATTGTCTTATTTTTTTCTTACGAGGGGAGGAGTGGGTGTCGGAATCCATTATACGTAAGGTTTTTTTTATCAATGCTTATGGTGAGTTAAAATCTTAAAAAAAAAACAAGGTTTTGTTATAAAAATAAATATATATTTACTATAGAGATTCATTTATAATTCATGTACTTACTTACTCTATGGAATTTGGAACTTGAAAGTTCATTGCCCCACTTACGAAATTACGCCACCTATCCCTATTTTGAGCTAGTTGTATCAAGTCCACTACCCCATTATACCCTATCTGTTTCAGGTCCCTTCTAATGCTGTCCTCCCATCTGCGTCTAGGCCTTCCCTCCTTACTCTACTTACTGTAATTAAAATACGATAAAATTTCATATTACTCGCTTTGTTACAAATCCTTATGTCTAAAAATAATTTAACGTTTAGATTAATATAATTTACCAAATCGTAAAAAAAAAGAAAGTAAAATCAAGCGGGAGGGGTTAGCGGAAAATCTTACAATCCCTTACATGGGAAAAAAGGGGGGAGGCAATTTTTTTTAATGCCTTACGTAATTGAGGATAGTCCCATACGGATAGCCGGATGGGAAGTAAGACGCGGAGCGAAGCACCATATATGTAATCATATGAGCCATGACGTCATATACCAATACAATGACACAGTGCAAGGAGGTATCGTTATATCCATCCCAGAAGGTTGGAGGTCGAGGTGACTGGATCGCTCATTGATTCACTCACGAGGCCCCCCCCTTGCGCCTAGCTCTCTGTGAATAAACCAGTGAATCATCATATCCAGGGCCAGCTGACCTTGCCACATACCTGACAGTGGCCTTGATAGTGCCGGAGCGAACAATGTGACGTGTGGGCGGATTTCCTGACCCCGTCAGCCGGCGCCTACGATCTCCTCTCATCTAGGTGACTTTCATCATCATCATCATCAGAACCTGCAACAACATTCCTAGCTCACTTGAGTTCTGAACTTATGCTTCCCTCTGTTCACACTGTCAATGTTTCTCGTACTTAAGATGGCCGCCTCGGTCAGCATAAAGTATAATTCGCTGTCTAGCCTCGTGACTTAAAATACAATGGTCTGTGTCATTTTCTGGAATTACTTTGATATTCTGTCTAAGCTTAAATTCAGGGGCAGCTACCCGGAGTACCAGCTCGAGCGGGGTTCCAAACAGTTTCATATGTCTTCTGGGCTTCCTAAAGTATCAATGCACGATTTTGGGTTATTAGCTACCCGATTTCAAAATTCCTAAGTCTTCTGGGCTTAAAGATTTTTTTTTGACCTAGGTTTTTTTGGAAACTAACACATTTTGGGGGCCCCCATGGTGATTTTTGTTTGACAAGAGCTCCTACACCCTTTTAGGTTAGGGGCTAGCTGCCTTAAAAATATCAGGCTCCTATATCTTCTTTGCTTCGAGATTTTTCCTACCTTGATATTTTGGGAACCCCCATTTTAGGTAGGGCCCCATGGCAGTTTTCTGTCACCAAGTATTCCTGCACCATTTTTGCTAGGGACTACCTGTCTGCTAAATTTTCAAATTCCTAGGTCCCCTGGGTTTCAAGATATTTTTGACTTTAGTTTTTGGAAACCCCCTCATTTAGGGTATTTACACGAAAATGTTCGGTCTCCAAGTATTCCTGCACCCTTTTTGGCTAGGAGCTACCTGCTTGCCATATTTCTGCTTCCTAGCTCTTCTGGGATTCGCAATTTTTTTTTTACTTTGGTTTTTTAGAAACCCCACATTTTGGACTACGAGTCTAAGGGTCCCGGGTTCGATTCCCAGCTGGCTTCTTGGGTATCTTACCCGAAAGGGGAATCCCCCCCCCCCAATGGTCACCAGGGTTTGGTTGATTAGGCTTAGTTAGATTTTAGTGTTTCCACTGATTCCACACCGTCATACTCACTATCACCATCACTATCATCTCATCGGGACATGGAAAGAGCCTCCACGAAAAGGTTGCACGATTAGTATATTCGGGCGTCCCCTGGCCTTGGGCAACGGTACATTAGTACTGGCTAATCCTTCCACAAACGTGGCTACAAATAATTGGGATAGCAAAAACCACGTTTCTTCTTCATCATCTTCTGCTTCCATAAGAGTATAGAGCAATATATTATGTTCATCTCCCATTGTTTTGAAATCAAACTGCGGAGTAGAACTATGGATGACGCCGTCGTGTGTATGAAAGCACCCCTTTCAGTACCCCTCTACCGAAACCACCTACACCCTCCCCCCCCCCCCGAAACATTGGAACAACAATAACATAAAAGTTACCTCCCCCCCCCCCCCGAAACATTGGGACAACAATAACATAAAAAGTTCCTCGTCAGATTATTCTTCCTTAGGGGTCGTCCATAAACCACCTAACGCTTTGAGGGGAAGGGGAGGTAAGCTCTAATGTCTACATGCTGTTACATGGGAGGAAGGTGGGGTACATCAAAGTGTTACGTAACACAGGTCTTAAAACTCAAATTCTAATGTTGAAAAACAATATTACTGTTCATTGTACATATTGTTGTTTTCACCTTTAATAAACATACTTATGGATAACTTACGAATATTTGTGGCGTTGAAAATGTAAGCTTAGCACTTACTTTTTGTTTATCAATATTTCGAATTCGCTTGGGTGGAATTGTCTGCCCGAGACTATGAACGCCAAGCACAGTCGAAAACACATATTTTCATGTGGATGACAGTGACATGTTTATACTCACGGTACTTGTTTAGATTTGTCCGAACTACTGACCACCTCACTTGCTTTTAGTTGGATAACAGCTGTCAGTCGAAGCGGCCTTAATTTATAAGTATAGCTGAGTTTGAGTATAATTTAAATGCCTACTGCACATTCTTTAACAAAAATATTTTTTTTTCAAAAAGTGAAGATTTGTTCATTGTTTGCGTATACAAAGCGATATTAAGAAAAAATAGTGGAAGAGTCTCAAAAAGATGTTGTAGTGACATAGAAAGAAGCAAAAGTACAGAATTTATCTCAAGGCAAGTTTGAGGAGTCCATCAATAGAGTTATTTCTTCATACCAGCAGCATGTTATGAAAAGTAAAGTTTCAAATATCATTAATTATTCACAAAAGGTAGGTGTATTTAAGCCTATACCTTTTAACTTCTGATAAATCTAATGTGTGTGTATATAAATTCAACTATTATACATACGTTATGGTGGCTGCATTGTCTAAATAATCATTCTCTCAGTAGACTAGACGGCCAATGTTGGGGAGATGGGGTTCGAATACCAGTCAGGACTACTGAGGGTTGCTTTTCCTACATGGTTTCCCACTCACCCTCTATGCAAATACTGGTAAATTTCTTTAAAACTCTACCTTTTTAGTATACATTTTGTAGGCTGGTATAGCCAAATTGTAGTTATTCTAATTATTTTTATTATATTTATCTAATGGAGTAGAAATGAGGAAGGTAGAATTCTAGAGGTAATAATATATATAAGGGTATATTATACCCTCATTAACGTGGAGATATATTATAAAACCATTTATGAAAAGCCACTCTGAGTACACCCGACAAGTATTTGAACCCCGATCTCTGCTTCATTGGCTATCTAGTTATTTTCAGGAGTGAAGTCAGGATCCAGGATTGATGTTGGAACGAAACATAAGTTTAGGTATTGATAAGTTAATTAAAGTAAAGTTGTAGATTAATCCAATAATAATTTAGAAATGTTGTATACTTAGAATTCATTAAACAGCTCTCTATATGATGGTAATATGACTATCATAAAAAGTGCACAGTATTAAGAAAGATGTCTTCCCCCAACGTCAAGCATTTGATGTGGACACTTCAACATCATCATCTAGCAAGCGCCACTATAGTAAAGGGCTTTCCTAGTCAGCAGTAAAGCCATTTGCTCTTACTCAGATCGCAAACCTGACATCCATAACATAAATATAACAGAGGTTTTTCCTCATGAGCCTGAGGAATTTGAACTCAACGTCTTTATGGCTGTACTTGTCTGTCTTATCTATTTGTATGTGTAGCTATCCATAAATAATAATACTCTCTGAAATCATTTATGTTCAGGATTTAAAATGGATTCTAAGAAGTATTAATTCTGAATCCCTCCTTAAGTATCACAAATCTTTCCTATGAAATAATGACATTCATTCTTGGTGAGAAAAGTTACGTAATACGGGGTGGTGGTTAGGATAAATGTCTACATGGAGTTACATGGGGGAGGGGGGGCTAAAAAGGTAGGAAAAAAGCGTTACGTGGTTTATGGACGACCCCTTATTCCTTAATAAGACCTCACTGTTATAGATATTTAGTAGAATGATGGAAGGACCATATCTGACAGTTACAAAAGTTACTAAAAGTCTGTAACATATTCATATGTCAAGTCATGGGATTTGCAGCTGTCACTTTTGATAGATACTAACAATATCTTAAAAATAACACTAATAATATAGTTAATTACGTCTATCGTGTCTTGTTTTAAAAGGAAATAGTTAAGTAAATCCACGGATAACGCTGTCGTGTGTTGGAAACCACCCCTTCTTCCGTGTCACGCAAGAGCAAAAGTTCCACACTCCTCGCCTCACGCATCCCCGGGCGTGGGGTCTCAATTTAATTTCCCGCCTTTGTGGTCTAGTGGTCAGAGTTACTGGCTTCAGTTCCAGATGTCTCGGGTTCGGTCTTGGGTTCGATCCCCGGTGCTTTTAATATTTATCTAGGAAGCAGTGGGTCTGAAACGGGGTCAAACTCAGCCTCGTTTGGACAAAATGAGGAGCTACTTGAACAAAGAATTAACAGCTTCGGTTTAGAAAACTGAGATTAAAGGCCAGCGGGTTCGTTGTGCTGACCACATTACACCTTCTATCCGCAAATGTTGGCACTATCATTGCTAACAGTGGTGGCCGCTCGGTCGGTATAAATCGCTTACGGACTCATACCATGGAGTTAATAAAGAGAGTCATTCATTAAAGAATGGATAGTTTCCTCTTAGTTTGGTATGGCTACAGCTTACGGTGGTCCAAAATCAAACCGGCCCACCAAGATATCTTCCGGTGTCCAAGTCCACCCTTTATTTCATCATACGTCAAGTCATGTGATCTTCAAATGTCACATTTGATAAATAATATGAATAACTATAAAAACTGTATTAAAAATATATTAATAAGCTCCTTTTTAACACGTCTTACTACCCGATAGGATTAAACACCTATGTACTAATTAAGCTAGTGGTTTTAGGAATTATTATAGGAAGTGTACCCACATTTGCATGAAGATGAAGTGAAAACCCATTTTGGAAAAAATAACCTCAATACACCTCAACCTAGATTAGAATCTACTGCGAGAATAGTGCGTTAGACCTGACCGAAAAGTTGGATTAGATTCGGTTAGGTTAGGTTAGGCTAGGCTGGGTTATTGGTTTACTTTTGAGTGCTGGTCAAATCCAGAACTGAAGCTCCTCTCTCCCGCCTGACTCTAGAGATGGTTAAAACTTAAAATGTAAACATTTTCTAAGATATTTCTGACTTTTACCAACCGATATTGTAAATTTCAGGATTTATTGGTAAATTATAAGATTTACCGGTCTTCGGACTTTTACAGTAACATGTACATATAATGTTGAAAGCGACAAACATGCTTGTAATTTTTAAAAGGTTCTCCCCAACGTCTTTATACTGTTTGTAGGATTCAGTAAAGAACGAGAACAATATTTTCAAGAATGAGAACGAGCTTTCAACTTTCAAAAGTTGAATGAATTGAATGGATATGTTGTTATTGACTGAACAAATGTGACAGTAGAAAGGAATAGTGATAGAGAAAGGGGGGAGCGGGAGATATAAAAATGGGTGAAGAGAGAAGACAATAATATTCATCTCTGTCTTTCTAAATAAATAACAACATTGTTTCCACACACTCGACTTATAGGTTCATTCAACCGGAAAGTTGCAGAGTAGCCAACATCAACTAACGGTCCCTAAATGTATTTTCCAGTTTTGGAAATTGACACCATCTGTCAAAAGTTAAAGAGTCGACGAACAACATCCTATGACTTTATAAATGCTTATGTACAACTTGGTGGTCTTGGATTAAAGTACTCGCCTCAGGAGCAAATGTTCAGGGTTCGAAACCTGCTGATGTCGACAGATTTTTCTTGAGCGATAAAAGTCCTCAGCACAACTTCTTTTGAAGTAGGCGGGGATTCAAAGAGGGAGGGTGTCCAAGGGTCAGTTGACTCACCTGTAAAAGTTAAAAAATTAACACAAAAAACAAAATTCATATTCAAATTTTAGAAAGAAAATACATCACAGATGATTATGTATGGACGGCAGGAGCAGCGGAACTGTGGGGGAATATGACCCCCTGGAAATAATTTGCCCCTCCCTGGAATAAATTCCTCCATATATATATATATATTATATATAGAGAGAGAGAGAGAGAGAGAGAGACTATATATATATCTTCCAAATCCTCCTATATTACCAAATATGAAGCTGAAAAATGGCCTTAAATCAAACTCCAAATGACTTTTAGATGCATTCTATTGTCAAAAATTTGCCTGAGAAGACCGCTTAAAATAACTACAATACTATAGGCATCTAACTGGCACAAAAAGTCAGGGAGGAAAGTTCTAAATAACTTCCAAAGTCATCCAAATTTCAATAATGTCTAGGGGAGGACAATTCCAAATAGCTTCTAGATGCATGTCATTTTGAGGAATTTTCAGGAGAGGACTACCCCAAATAGCCTAGTCTCTGAAATAACTCAATTTTCAAAATTTTGTTGGTGGAAGACCACTTCAAAGATTATCTTCTAGAGGTATCTAATTATCGTAGAAAAATAAGGTGAGGATCACTCTAAATAGCTTTGAGGTCCATCTAAATTTAAAAAATTTCTGGGTGAGGAACACTTTAAATGGCTTATAAAACAATATAATTTTAAAAAATCAAGGCGAAAACTATTCATATCTTCTAGAATTAACAATTTTTCAAAAAATTGTTGGAGTGCCACTCCAAGTGGTTTATAAAAATTATCTGATTTTTAAAAAAATTGGGAGGATGACCACGGTTTAAAACATACATAAGATCAAATATGAATAAGAAACTATTGAACGGCTTTAAACAGAAATTTAACAATGTAGGTAACTGTTATTTATAATTATTACTCCTCACCCCCCTTATGAACATGATCTGGATCCACCCCTGCTTCGGAGGGGAAGTAAAGTCGTCGGTCCCATATCGATTGTGGCATGTAAAAGAACCGTGGAAGTTATGTGAAAATACTTTTCTGGCAAAATTGGTAGGCTCTTTTACTCTCGCTAATAGAAAGTCTCGTGTGCTAATATAATCAGTCGATTCAGAAATTACACGTTAAATACCTCAAATAAGTAAATAATATAAATGCCTACAAGGGAAGCTAGTAGTTTTTTTTTACCATTCATAAAAGGTTCTTAAACCAGTGGCTCGAGTATATAAAGCAAAGCCCGAGCTGTAGCGAGCGAGCAGTAGAAGATAAAAGAACAGCAGACGATGCAGGTTCCCCCTTTCCCTCCCGTCCCTCCTTATTCCCACCACAACCCCCCCTCCCTCTTCCCGTACATTTCCTCCTTGGTGTTTCCACCGCATAGCTCTCAACATCCATGCACGACAGACCCCTGTGCGCACTCCGCGTTCATCAATGGGCGAGTAAAGGACACAACTTTCAAAAGGGGGGGTATATCATGTGAATATACAAGATATCAGACTACTATCATTGATAACCTAAAAATAACAACATTATGTTTACTTGTGTATGAAAGTGACGAAACGTAAAATATTATTTCTAATTTATGTTGAAATTAAAGTAAATCTATAACGGACTTTTTTTGTTGTTGCTAATTTAAGATTACGCAATTTGAACTCTCACATAGTTTTTTGTAATAATGGTGACATTTTAAGTCACCCACAGAATACGAGAATGGTGTGGAGAATGGTGATGGTGTTTTAACTCGTAAGTACAATATTTTAGTAAATTTGTAATAATTTTAAGCAACGTGACAACTTAATTATTAAATACGATCCATATCTATTTCATAATATGTATATTTAGATATTTTAAATAATCTTGAAATTTGCAATTTTCTTACTTTTTTTTTTTTAATGATTTATTTTAGTAGGTCATAGGCTTAAGCTGTGATCTCCGAATTATCTTCATCAACTATAGTCACGTCTATTAATTCATGTGATTATTTCCATGAAAATACGTACACATAAGCTTTTATACAAACAAACATAAAATATGACAACAAAATTCTCCTATTAATTCATGTGATTATTTCCGTGTGTACACGTAAACATAAGCTTTTATGCAAACAAACAAAAAACATGACAACAAAATTTAAATAGTTTCATTTTTCTTCAAACATAGGATGCTTGACATTTTCAAGATTAAATCTGGATCCGGTTTCAATCTCCAAGAGTAAAATAGTTTTTAAAAATAAAACAAACTTTATGCTTTCTAAAAGTAGGCCTAGTAATTATTGTAGATTATAATATTGAGATTTATTTAATTATTTTAACTAAACATAGATTTAGTAATTCATTTCGTCAGACACATTAACGAATAGTAAGAGCTAAAACATTACTCGAACTATATCCATAGATACCTAGGTCTGCTAATTAATTTGTATAATTTTAAATTGCACCAACAAAACTGGCACTTGGTTCTAATTACATCTGGAAAATTAAATCTAATTTATTTTTAATTATATAAACTTTGTTTTACTGATATTGCAATTCGTGTAGAAAAAAAAAGGCCTCTAATAAAAGATCGAGAATAAATGCTCTTCAGAAAAACCTAAATATGGTTATTTGTCACGAGATTTTACTTTTTTGTAAAACTTTATTTTTAATAATGTTTAGGATAAACTGTCAGAAAAACAAAAAACAAACAATGTTATTAATATTTAGAATATGTTGATCCAAATGTTTTGTTTTAATTTTGTCTATATATATTTAGAAAATAATAAATTACAACTCTGCTTTCAAACTGTATGTCGTGGGAAATAATGGAACCTCTTCTTTCAGCGGTGAAATAACTGCTAACTCTAATCGCGAATAGTCCAGTAAGAAGCCAGACTTTTGACATTCTTGAGAGGTGCCAGACGTTCAATCCTGTCTGTGTGCAAAAGAGAGGGGTTTGATGGGTGGGGGAAAGAGGGAGCATCTAAAAGTAGGAAGTTTATTTCGAGTTGCAAGTAGGGTGGAAAGGAGTGTGAACTACTCTCTCTCTTCCGCTCATTCTCTTTAAACTCCCCCCTTTAGCACAAAGCTTGTCTCCCTCCTTTCACACCTTTTTCAGGCCCCACTGAGACTATCCCCTTGCGCTGTGTTCTGCTCCATGTATGTCTACGTCAATAGAAGAAACTGCTCCATGTATGTCGTCTACTCAATAGAAGAAACTGCTCATGTAGGTATACATCAATTGAAGAAACTACTGCATGTAGGTCTACGTCAATAGAAGAACTGCTCCATGTAGGTATACATCATTAGAATAAATTGCTCCATGTAGTGTACTCAATAGAAGAAATGCTCATGTATGGTATACTCAATAGAAGAAACTGCTACCATGTAGGTATACATCAATAGAAGAAACTACTGTATGTATGTCTACGTCAATAGAAGAAACTGCTCCATGTATGTCGGCTACTCAATAGAAGAAACTGCTCCATGTAGGTATACATCAATTGAAGAAACTACTGCATGTATGTCTACGTCAATAGAAGAAACTGCTCCATGTATGTCGGCTACTCATATAGAAGAAACTGCTCCATGTAGGTATACATCAATTGAAGAAACTATTGCATGTAGGTCTACGTCAATAGAAGAAACTGCTCATGTATGTCGGCTACTCAATAGAAGAAACTGCTCCATGTAGGTATACATCAATTAGAAGAAACTACTGCATGTATGTCTACGTCAATAGAAGAAACTGCTCCATGTATGTCGGTACTCAATAGAAGAAACTGCTCCATGTAGGTATACATCAATTGAAGAAACTATTGCATGTAGGTCTACGTCAATAGAAGAAACTGCTCCATGTATGTCGGCTACTCAATAGAAGAAACTGCTCCATGTATGTCGGCTACTCAATAGAAGAAAATGCTCCATGTAGGTATACATCAATTGAAGAAACTACTGCATGTATGTCTACGTCAATAGAAGAAACTGCTCCATGTATGTCGGCTACTCAATAGAAGAAACTGCTCCATGTAGGTATACATCAATAGAAGAAACTGCTCCATGTAGGTATACATCAATAGAAGAAACGGCTCCATGTAGGTATACATCAATAGAAGAAACTGCTCTATGTAGGTCTACGTCAATAGAATAAACTGCTCCATGTAGGTCTACGTCAATAGAAGAAACGGCTCCATGTAGGTATACATCAATAGAAGAAACTGCTCTATGTAGGTCTACGTCAATAGAATAAACTGCTCCATGTATGTCGTCTACTCAATGGAAGAAACTGCTCCATGTAGGTATACATCAATTGAAGAAACTACTGCATGTAGGTCTACGTCAATAGAAGAACCTGCTCCATGTAGGTATACATCATTAGAATAAATTGCTCCATGTAGGTACATCAATAGAAAAACTGCTACATGTAGGTATACATCAATAGAAGAAACTGCTACATGTAGGTATACATCAATAGAAGAAACTGCTCCATGTAGGTATACATCAATTGAAGAAACTACTGCATGTAGGTCTACGTCAATAGAAGAAACTGCTTCATGTAGGTATACATCAATTGAAGAAACTACTGCATGTAGGTCTACGTCAATAGAAGAAACTGCTTCATGTATGCCTACGTCAATAGAAGAAACTACTGCATGTAGGTCTACGTCAATAGAAGAAACTGCTTCATGTATGCCTACGTCAATAGAAGAAACTGCTACATGTAGGTATACATCAATAGAAGAAACTGCTACATGTAGGTATACATCAATTGAAGAAACTACTGCATGTAGGTCTACGTCAATAGAAGAAACTGCTTCATGTATGCCTACGTCAATAGAAGAAACTGCTCCATGTAGGTCTACGTCAATAGAAGAAACTACTGCATGTATGTCGGCTACTCAATAGAAGAAACTGCTCCATGTAGGTATACATCAATTGAAGAAACTACTGCATGTAGGTCTACGTCAATAGAAGAAACTGCTTCATGTATGCCTACGTCAATAGAAGAAACTGCTCCATGTAGGTATACATCAATTGAAGAAACTACTGCATGTATGTCTACGTCAATAGAAGAAACTGCTCCATGTATGTCGGCTACTCAATAGAAGAAACTGCTCCATGTAGGTATACATCAATTGAAGAAACTACTGCATGTAGGTCTACGTCAATAGAAGAAACTGCTTCATGTATGCCTACGTCAATAGAAGAAACCGCTACATGTAGGTCTACGTCAATAGAAGAAACTACTGCATGTAGGTCTACGTCAATAGAAGAAACTGCTTCATGTATGCCTACGTCAATAGAAGAAACTGCTACATGTAGGTATACATCAATTGAAGAAACTACTGCATGTAGGTCTACGTCAATAGAAGAAACTGCTTCATGTATGCCTACGTCAATAGAAGAAACTGCTCCATGTATGTAGTCTACTCAATAGAAGAAACTGCTCCATGTAGGTCTACGTCAATAGAAGAAACTGCTCCATGTATGTCATCTACTCAATAGAAGAAACTGCGCTATTTAGGTCTACGTCAATAGAAGAAACTGCTCCATGTATGTCATCTACTCAATAGAAGAAACTGCCCCATGTAGGTATACATCAATTGAAGAAACTACTGTATGTAGGTCTACGTCAATAGAAGAAACTGCTTCATGTATGCCTACGTCAATAGAAGAAACTACTGCATGTAGGTCTACGTCAATAGAAGAAACTGCTCCATGTATGTCGTCTACTCAATAGAAGAAACTGACCCATGTAGGTATACATCAATTGAAGAAACTACTGCATGTAGGTCTACGTCAATAGAAGAAACTGCTTCATGTATGCCTATGTCAATAGAAGAAACTACTGCATGTAGGTCTACGTCAATAGAAGAAACTGCTCCATGTAGGTATACATCATTAGAAGAAATTGCTCCATGTAGGTATACATCAATAGAAAAACTGCTACATGTAGGTATACATCAATAGAAGAAACTGCTACATGTAGGTATACATCAATAGAATAAACTGATCCATGTAGGTCTACATCATTAGAAGAAATTAACTGCATGTAGGTCTACGCCAATAGAAGAAACTGCTACATCTAGGTCTTCATCAATCGAAGGAAATGTAACTTATTATTTGTATACCTAACATTGGCTAGCATGTTCATTATTAGAGCTATTTTAATCCTAGGTTGGAATCCCGCTAGGGCCAACGCTGTAGCACTCTCGAATTGGGTAATTAACTAAATGGTAATCCGGGTCTATTGACAAGCGGACTAATTATCATCCTCAGCTACACTCTGATTTTTAGAGGAGGCCCACTTTCGACCACCAACATTGATTGGAAGTCACTAAAATTTGTCATTTTAGAAATATTTATTTGATTTATTAATTATTAAGTTCGTCTAAAAAGTTATAAAATACACCAAATACTTCCTCTTAGATTACTGTACAGTATATTTTATCTCTTCACATTCCTAACCAAATGGACTAAGCCTATAAATAAATACATTGTAGTATTTTTCTACCAACAATGTGGTAACATGAGTTTTCAGTTTTCAAATAACGGGCTTCCTATTAAATTCAGACTTTTGCATCGATTGCTGGTGACGGGGAGGTCAGGGTTCGAAAACCGGCTGAATGTACTGAGAGTGCTTCTTTACCAAACTTTTCCACTCTCTATCTCTTGATGCGAATTCAGGTACATTTCCTTTAATTTCTACCATTCTAAACATGACTCACAAGCGTAAATAAAATGCGTACAACTCGGATGGGTAGTAACTAAGGTTGCCACAGATCAAGACTCAAAAAGGACGTGTTTGTGACAACATGACACGAATGTCACCATCATCCTGTCACCTCAACTAATTGGCATTGAGGAAGGAAATACAAATTTTGGGAGTATATTATAAGATAATAATTTTAAGAACAATTGTAATCTTTTATCAACACATTTTTATAGTGATCTTTGAGAATATTTTTAATATGAGTTATAAAAAAAATTATTTAGTAGTTCTTTTCTTTTTTTAGGTAGTTTAGTAAAATTTTAACATAAACAAGAAACACGAGTTTATTTACTATGGATGCATTTTACACTAGATAGCAACAGTGGCGCAGCTATGTTGGGATAAGGAATACCCCATTGTTTCAACCCCCTTCCCCATCAGTCTCCTGTAAATAAATCACAGAAAGATAACGTAGCTTACAATCAGTACAGTGTGCATCTGCAAGAGTCGACGAGTAGGCTAGTAAGTAGAATTAAGACTAGACGAAAAATATTAATCTTACTTTGCCTATTGATGCTTCCGAAGCTTTTTTCACAAGCGGGTTGCATCCTAACTTGACGCACTTAAGCACTCTAAGCACTATCCCACTTGGACACCAATATACAAAATAGAAAAAGTTAAAAAAAAAAGAGAGAGAATTTCGCCTTGTGAGGTCTCTTGTATATGTGTTGATAGCACTTCCCCTCTTCCGTTGACGAATATACGCACTTACTCTACTAATTACTCCTGAACAGCATTGACTTGCATTTCAAAATTAACTTTTTCTTGTTTCCTATTTCTGCATTGACATATGAGTCCACATACTTTTTTTTTTAATCTACCTCATGAAAGTAAGATTCGTACAGTCCGTTTTCGTGAAAAAATCAAATAGCCTGAGCTTTAGACAATAAAAAAAATTTACCTTTACTAAAAACAAATAAGATCAAAAAAATATATTTTTTACAATATAAGATTGTTTTTAGAATTATTTAGTAATCTATGATGTTTGTCTCAATGTTATATTTTTAAACCCCGCCAAATGAAACGTAAATTCTTTAACATGGGATATCCTATCTTGTCTTGCTGTGACGTCACAGTAGGCAACGTCCAAAACAACTTAGAAAACAGGACACCTACACAACTATTATTATTATTATTACTACTACTACTACTTACTACTACTATCGGGGGTTTAGAAATGGACATCGTTTCAATGTTCAGAAGAGAGGACTGCCCATATATGAGGGCACCCTAGTACAGTCCACTTTAATGTGTTCGTACGTCAAGTCATATGATCTGCAGCTGTCACTTTTTATATATATTATCGGACTAGGGAAAATTGCGCCCGGGAAAACTGCGCCTTCCTAGAAAAAAAGGGGAAAATTGTGCTCTCTTACCAATCATCACACCATTAGGTGGGAAAAGTGCGCCCCACACACTGTTTTACACACTTACAAAACCAGTACGCTCAAGGACCTAACAAAGTGTTTGAAGAGTCTAGCCTTGATTCAAAAAATGGAGTAAAAGGTCGTCAATAATTAGTTTGTAACTTCAATTTATACGTTCACATCAAATGCTTACAGATACACACTAATCTTTATTTCATTGAAAAACCTAACCGTACCTAACCTAACCGTACCTAACCTAACCTAACCTAACCTAAACAACAGGCAAAGAAATAGGTGCGATGAATCGATGTACTTTGACCTCCTAAAGACCTCATTATGTGCGATGAGTCGATTTGAAATACCCACCCTCCTAAACAAAAGGTTGCGATGAACCGATCTACGCTGGTGAAAATGTTAAGGTAGTGAGGAAAGTGAAAAAAGTGCGCCCACATGACCGTGTTAAAATTATTTAGGTGAGACAGACAAGGTCGTGTGGGCGCACTTTTCCCACCTATTAGTGTGATGATTCATGCGAGGGCGCAGTTTTCCCGACACCATATTATCAACACCTATACACAGAAGTGGATTTACACTATAGGCCCACTAAGCATGGGCCAAGGGGCGGCGGCTTTAGGGGGCGGCACATTTTGGATTTTTTTTTAAATACATTTTGATTTTAATAATTACGTTTAAAAATTATTGACAAACATTATTGAAATAGTTCAAGTTGCAATCGCTTTGTAATTGACTTCAGTCTCCCCACCTTCATGATGTTAACTCAAGCTACTATAGGGCATGTACATGTCTGATTATCTTTTGTAGAAATATTTAGTCGAATATTAACTTCCGGCCCCCCCCCCCCTCACTCCCCAACACCTTTTTCCTCCGAAACTGCCTAAAGCCCTTGAAAAAAAAAATGGGGGTAAGGGAGGTGCATATTTTAATCGTGCCTAGGAGCGCACATTTTTTTAAATCCACCACTGCCTATACAATAACACTAATGATATATTAAAATATTAAAATGTTTTTGTTGACAAGAAAAATAGTGTGTTTATGTTTTCTAAAAGGTTTCTTCCTCCATAATACTACTATAGTAAGACGTGGTGGGAAAACATCCAGCAAATCTTGGGCCGTGTCTGAATAGTCTGCGTACTATACTCTTCTACACTTTTCTGCACACTTTAATCAAACACGTTTCTGGTGCCCTTAAAGAGCATATGGTGCATAGTGCAGCTAGAGCTTCCTGGTGGATACTTCTTAAACTCGTGCTACAATGGGGAAGAGATTGAATTTTGATAGTGCTTTGCCCATAGTGTCATAAGTGTACTCTTAGGCTACGGCCAGGCTTGCGACCTGGTCGCCGCGTTTTATGACCAGATGTTATCATGGCACCAAGGCGTGAAGATGTGTTACTAGCCATAGTAGTATCTAATCTTAATAATAGAATTCAATGTAAATGAAATCAATTAAAAGTTGGTAAAAAATTAAGTTTTATATGGGTCATAAGACTAATAGGTGAAATATAACATGATTACAATGTATGTATCCTGTCTGAGGTCAATGGACATTATAGGATAATATACTGATTGTATCTTGACAAAATATAAACATAGGTCAAATTACACATTAAAAGATACACACTAAAAATGTAAGTCAATTCATATACACAAACAACATATTAAAAAAATTTTAACTAATAATATACGAATTATAATAAAGACTGAGTATTGACAATTATTGACCAATATAAAAATGTTATAATGAATATTTACGACAGAGAAGGAAATGTCTTAGCTAAGGTAGTTTTTGATTAATTAAATTGAATTCTATTCTTATCTTGTGTTGTGTTGGAATTCCCTTGTTCCTTATTTAGCTGAGTGTGATTCAGCCACAAAATCTCGACATATTTCAGCGCATCGTCGGCGCCATCCTCAGGACTGTATTGAAGAGAAAAATTCACACCATAACCTATGTGAATTTTTCTCTTCAATACAGTCCTGAGGATGGCGCCGACGATGCGCTGAAATATGTCGAGATTTTGTGGCTGAATCACACTCAGCTAAATAAGGAACAAGGGAATTTCAACACAACACAAGATAAGAATAGAATTCAATTTAATTAATCAAAAACTACCTTAGCTAAGACATTTCCTTCTCTGTTCTAAATATTCATTATAACATTTTTATATTGGTCAATAATATCAATACTAAGTTTTTATTATAATTCGTATATTATTCGTTAAATTTTTTTAATATGTTGTTTGTGTATATGAAATGACTTACATTTTTTAGTGTGTATCTTTTAATGTGTAATTTGACCTATGTTTATATTTTGTCAAGATACAATCAGTATATTATCCTATAATGTCCATTGACCTCAGACAGGATACATACATTGTAATCATGTTATATTTCACCTATTAGTCTTATGACCCATATAAAACTTAATTTTTTACCAACTTTTAATTGATTTCATTTACATTGAATTCTATTATTAAGATTAAATATTGTTTCCTTACTACAATTAAACATGTTTTTCAAAAATAGTAGTATCTAGTTATATGAAGAAGAAACGTACATCTAATAAATACGGTGTCCACCCCATTAATATGCAGAGACGTACTTATGGACAGTTTCACACCTTATTTAATGAACACAGAAAGGCTGAAAATAAATTTTTTCAGTATTTTAGAATGAGTGTAGCTTCATTTGACGAACTTTGCTAATACGTCAGAGAGGGCATTCACTTCATTTATAAATAGCTCGGTATCAAACATTGCTAAGTACCGTACTCTACCGAGTGTCAAACTCCAAACGGGTGGGAAACACTGGCCGGCTTGCAAGAAAGTTAGTGAAAATGCTTAGTGGAGGAGTGATAGCGTGGTCCCGAGCACCTTATCGGTCGACATTTTAACCTAGGATGATGCAAGCAAACCCACACAAGTGTCCATTGTTCTCGCGACAGGCTGCGACCCGAACGCAAGTGTGGCCACCTCCATAAGAAATAAAGGCGAGCGTATTTGTCGTTGCGACCTTAAAACGCTCACGAAAGCGTTTTGAAATCTGTCGCTGTCGCTGGTCGCCAAGCGTGGCCACCCTCATAAGAATCAATGTAATACACTACTGCGACCTGGTCGCGGCGACCAGGTCGCAAGCCTGGCCGTAGCCTAACAGTAATTTCAGATAAATATATAGGCCACTATGGATTTAAAAATAAATTATTAACTTAAATATAAATCTCTTGATGGAAGACATTCCGCTGAATAATTCACTAATCACTAAAATAACACACACACAATACAATTACGTACCGAAAGGTCCGCCAAAAATGCAAGGATACCACTATCAAAAATAACTTCCGCCCTTTAAACCGAAGCCATTGCATCTTTAAAGTGTACTTGGCTTCCAAGCGTCCTTGGACGGACTATTTAGACACAAGGCCTTAATAATAGGTCATTAAAAAACCAAATCCACTCATTATTTTCTTTAGTTTTTTTAGCACCACGTCTTACTACTTGCTCAGGCTATACACATTCATTAGAGTTACTTAACGTACTGTACACTTTCTTTACAAAATGATTTTATCAGCAGACAACTTACAAACTAGTTCAACTCTACATCACACTCAACCTCCAGCACCAAACCTAAATTTCCCCAATTTTTTTTTTTTATCATGAGGGGACTAAACCCGAACCCTTAATTTTTTTGGACTTTTTTTATCGCCAAGTTTTACTATCCGTTAGAGCTATACGCGTATGAACTAATTGCGATGATAGGTACGTTAGGAATTAGGTTAGGTTGGACTTAGAGTAAGTGTACTCTAATTTGTTTAGAGGTGAGAGTGGAGAACCATGGAGTAAAAACCATTGACGCCTTTGACCGATGCGAGTAAAAAAGTGCATATTAAATACCCCGATTATAAAAGTGCTGGCAAATCTCAGCACACGCTCACCAAGATTTCTATTTTCATGTATACGAAAGAGCGAACTAGATTCTTGGACCTCAATTTATGGAAAAGTAATTCAAATAATATATTTCAATTGAAAAATGACACCCGGATACGGGAATCGAATCTGGGACTTTTGGCTTAGTACGCCAATGCTCTTACTTCAGAGTTATCCAGAATTCATCCCGTACCCCAAGGTCATTCTTTACTCATATTTTAAGGCAGAGTCTGTGATGGTACGTGTGGAAAGCGTCAGTACATATGAGTGATCAATTGCTATCACGAGCAATCGGATAACGCAGCCACTGTTATTCTACTAATATTACAATTACAACTGTACAAATGCCATCTCGACTAAATAGCCAAGCTATTATATTTGTTAAGTACGACTATAGACGGGTATAAATATATTATTTTAAATGCTGATGATGGAGAAATTGGAACTCAAATTCAGATCGGCGGGTTCCAAGTGGGTTTCCCACTAACCCTCCACGCAAATGCCAGGCTATTTCCACAAAATTCTACATTCCTCACCCGTACACACCATTAATGTAAGTTAGCGTTTAACACGGAGGGTATAAAGACCTAGTGGAAATACTAACCTAATAATCTAAGTATTTAGCGGGAAAGCGACAAAATTAAATTTGACCCCTAGCCTATTCTCACATTCTTTCTAGCTATATAGAAAAGTCTCACGGTAAAAAAAACTTGGAATTCATGAAAGTTATTTTTGTTTGTTTTGTTTATGCCTTTCAAAAGTCAAAACACATGCTTTTTTTTTAATAAGAAATCAGGAAGTGGTACGTCAAAACACAATATTTTAAATAGGTGAATCCGGTTTTATAAACCGTCAGAAAAGAAAAGAAACTTTAGGATTGGACAAATTCATATAATATTGTTTTGTGTTACCACACACACACAACATATATATAATATATAATATATATTTATATTATATAATATAAGGGTGTGTGTGTGTGTGTGTCACTCTAAATTTGTTCTTGTGATTAATCGGATCTTGAATGTCTTTCTCCAACAACTTCTAGACGTGTTTATTTTTCTTTCAAAACACTATCAACAGAACTTTATAAATTAATATAATACTGTCAGTGAGTGACAAGGTTGCAGAATTACTTAGCAATTCCAAACCTGAGCTCAGAATTTGATCTATTCGGTAGGTTGTACCATTTATATTATTTTTAAATTATGGTTTCCACTATACTTTAAACTAAAACTCTTAGTACTTATTTAAAATTCGTCTTCATTGTTGTGTTTGCTTGGTTTTTATATTTTAACTTGCTCATAGCCCAAACTAGCACTGTCGAAAGATATAATCATTCAAGACAATATTTATGACTATATTCTCAGATGATAAGCTTTTTTTTTTATGGACACGCATATAGTTTCTCGGTGACGAGGTTGGGTTTGAATCCCTGCGGGTAAAATTAGGGCTTTTTTCTCTAAATTATCTATAAACATCGATGCAAATGTGGGTACAATATGGAAAACCATGTGTATGTATATAATATAGGTTTATATCTTTATATACACACACACACATTCCACTTTACTACCTTAGCTATCCTAAATAAACATTAGTATATTAGAGAGCTAGTGACCCCATTTGGTAAAGATAAAAATCAGAGAAGCCTCATCTATCCCGGGATCAATCCAACCATCGTTTCGAACCAGGGTCATTGAACGCTAAGTTACTCCCCGGAGTGTCCAAACGTGAAATGATCTAATTATTCTTTCGAGCGTGCTATTAACAGACATTTAAACCGGGAGATAACCAACCACTCGGTGGGTAACTGGACAAAGGCGCCGGTGTCGTTTTGTCTAGCGTTGTATGGTTGGTCGGGGCATAATAAATCCTGGTAAGATGTATTCCAAGAGGGGGTAGTGGTTTCCCAACCCTCCTCCACGCACATGTGGGTACACTTAATCTGTATTCCACCTTCCTCGTCCCTACTCTATTAGATATAAATATTATTTGCATGATTAGTCGCACAGTTAACGTGTCACTCTTCCATTAGATTGGGTTGCAGGTGACGGGAGGTCGAATTTCGCATCCCCGTCAGGTTTTTTTTTTATTAAATGTTTTCCCACTCACCCCCACTAAAATTTGGGCACATTTGATCTACATTCTAGCTTCTGAATCCTTATCCTATTAATGTTAATATGCGGATAGCCCGGATAGGAGCACGCGGTGCGGGAGGGAAAGGGGACATAGACCTAGAAGGGGCTTCGCGGCACATTTCATTCCTCGTGACCTGAAACATTCCCTCCTATCAAAACTTGTTCAGTCAGTGTGGCACGGATGGCTGCCCGACCGGAAGTAGACACTCCAACAGCAGCCTAGGGGAAGGAAGCGCTCATTGGAAGGGGTGGGGGAATGACACTGTGGGAGTGAGAGGAAGGAGGATAGGGGATATAATCCCCCTTCTCTTCCTACGTCGTAGGGAACGCGGGGGTATTCGCCACACTCGCGGGAAATGTGTGTAGGTTTTATTTCGCGAGGGTGGAATTCACCGGGAGCATCACCAACAAACACTGTGATGTTTGAGTACATTTCAATGTTCGTTTAGTGCAGGGGGGCATCCATTTGTAGATAGTGGAACATAACTGAGGTAAAAATAAAAGTGACTTGTTTTCTTTATCAGTTTATTTATTACTACCGTTTAAAACCGGGGTTACTAACGACTTCATTTAAGGTGGGGATGACTGAACTCGAGTTAAGGTTAATTGTTTTTTTGACTAAAATAAATCAAAAGTTTCCTTTGGTAGAAACATAGAGTTTAGTTTTCTTCACATGGGGTCCTCAAGGTTTATTGAATATCTGTCTAGGATGTCCTGGAATTTAAAGACAACTTTTTCTCATCATTTACAAAAGTTTCTCATTTAATGACGCTATGCTCATGACAAATATTCAACTTTTTTTTTTAGCACCGCGTCTTACTAGGCCTACCTGTTTAGATTATATGCCTATGTACTAATTACACTAATGGGCTATGGATTATAAATATATAATTTATAGGAAGTGCGCCCGCACTTGCGTGAAGGAAGAGTGGCAAATCATTTAGTAAAAAACACCCTCAGTGCACCCGACCGGGATCGAACCCCGATCTCCCCGTCTTCGACAGTCAAGTTTAACGCGATATTAGCGCGTTAGGGGACAGCCAGACTGGGCGAGCGCGTGAGCGACTAAAATATAAAATATAACACATTAGTTGTAATGAGAGGTGGCCAGACTGGAGCGACCGAGCGCGCGCGCTTGAAAGCTAGAACTGGTTCTATTTTTCAAGCGCTGCGCGCTCGAGCCAGTACAGTCTAGTTTACAGGCGCCAAGCGATATTATTGTATGTTGGTTCAATGAGTGCTAGGAAAACTTTTCATTTTGACATTTTATTACTATCGATATGTTTAGCACACTTGCTAATGGTTTAAGTCGTCACTCTCATGTTGGACTGGATTGCTAATGACGTGGAAATCGAGGTTCGGACACTTGTTTGGATTTTTACAAAGATCACGACTAAAAAACAAGTGCAAAAAAAGTTTGTTTCGTACATTTGAAAATAGAAACCGCTATCTGCTGAAATATTGGTTTCCCAAAACGTTAAGAGATTAATATTGTGTTTATTTAAGATTAGCATTTGCCCGCGGCTTCGCTCGCATTAAACAATCCAGCAACACATTCGACAACTTCAATTGTATAGAAGAATGAAACTTATTCGAGGGTAGTGTTTTTATGTGCGTAAAAAGATTCATAAATAAACACGGACCCATCACCATCCCCTTCCTCTCCACAGCCCTGATCATATCACTCGCCATTTTTGTACCCGCAATACCAGCCGTCACCAATTTTCACTGTTTACACCAGGTTTTGTTCAAAATTACTTCGCTTACTAATGAGATAGTGTGATGTATATAACTTGCCCTGTATTTTTAAAATATAAGGACTACAGCAGAGGTACCATCTCGATCCAAGTAGACCCTAGTACTGTAATGCAGGGCGCGTGTGACCTGGAGGGGTCACGGGGGCTGGTCACACATCACCGTGTGGACCACGAGTTCTTTTAAGGATACTGGAGTGGGTTGCTAATTAAACATGAATGAAAATGCCCACGGAATATTCAAGGTTTTGACTATTAAAACTAAAATAACATACACACACTGATACATCTAATTTAATGACAACTAAACAAGTCAGTAAATAAAATAAAAATAGTCTTAATCAAGTTTGTTGACCTTCACCTGATCATCTTCATCACCTATGTCATCATCTTTTTTCGAAGCATAGTCACAAGCAGCACCATCATCACCGACATTGTTGTCACCAAAAGAGTCGTCACCATTATCGTTGCCATCAACGGAGTCTTCATCAACAATGTCGTAATCGCTATTAGTGTCGTCACTGACAGCGTCCTCGTCAACAGCGTTGTTACCTCCACCGTAGTCAGCAACAATATTTTCACCAATAGCTTCGCCACTAACACCGTCATTATCACCAACAGCGTCGTAGTACCCCAACAGCATCCTCATCACCAACAGCGTCGTCACTAACAGCAGCGTAGTCACTTAACACCTACAGTGTCATCCTCAGGATAATCACCACCAATATCATCATCCATAGCAGTGTCATCAAAAGCGTCTTTCACAGCAGCGTCGTCCACAGTGTCAGACCCTGTCCACTGCTTGAAGAAGGTAAGCTGACTCTCTTGGGAACGCTCTGCACTCAGTTTGCTGCCTATTGATGATATGTCTGATTTCAATTCTTCTTTAATGCTGTTCAATGATGTCGTCTGTTCCGCCATCTTGCTGTTCAATGATGTCTGTTCCGCCATCTTCCTGTTCAATGATGTCATTTGTTCCGCAATCATGCGGTTCAATGATGTCATCTGTTCCGCCATCTTGTTGTTCAATGATGTCATCTGTTCCGCCATCTTGCTGTTCAATGATGTCGTCTGTTCCACCATCTTCCTGTTCAATGATGTCATTTGTTACGCCATCTTGCGGTTCAATGATGTCGTCTGTTCCACCATCTTGTTGTTCAATGATGTCATCTGTTCCGCCATCTTGTTGTTCATTGACGTAGTTTGTGACGCGATTTGGTCCAGCCTGTTGTTTTGTTCTGTCATGGCTTGAATAAGAGCTGTTAAACCCTGAATACCTGCGGCCATTTTTCTTGTTATCATTAAGCAAAAACACCACCAATATCCCACTTCCGACACCAATGTAACTTAGGGCGCGTGTGACCTGTAGGGGTCACGGGGGCTGGTCACACATCACCGTGTGGGCCACGAGTTCTTTTAAGGATACTGGAGTGGGTTGCTGATTAAACACGAATGAAAATGCCCACGGAATATTCAAGGTTTTGACTATTAAAACTAAAACATACATATACACACTGATTAACTATACATCTAAATTAATTACTATTAAACAAGTCATTAAATAAAATAAAAAGTCTTAATCAAGTATGTAGATTAATACACTAATAGAACACATAAAAATATAAGTAAATTAAATAAACAAATTAACAACTATAAAACACCTAATAACTATTAAAATATTTAAAAACCGTCAGAAAAACGTTCATTAAACATTAGTCCGCAGTAACAATAAATTTCTACATCACCCGTGTACTTAGACCAACACTTGTCCTGCACACGATACACTGCGATGACCCGCGATACACAAACGCCGGTCCGCACACTGGACACGCCGATCCACACACTGGACACGCTGGTTCACAAACTTACTGTCCACAACTTGGACTGGGGACTCCCGGACTAACTTGTTGAGAACCAAGAACTGAGCACACTGATTAACGATAATCGTGTATATATAGGGTTGGTCCCAGCTAAGGGTCTGGAATCCTCCACTTCTAGAATACTAGGCCAGAATTAAAAGGACCCAGACCTTTCCAGACGTGTGCCCCGCCCTCCCCCTGTCCTTTCTAATCCTCCAGAGAAGCGAGAAGGCCGCTGCCTACCTGCTAGACAAGGAGGAAAACAGATAACAGGGAGCGCAGCTAAGGTAAACAATGAGAGAGCGCGCCGGTCCCCCTGTTAAAACACTCATCTCGTTACAATACTTTTTGAGAGTTTACTGTAAATAAAATAACAGACGAAATCGAACGTATGGACAAATTTACAGTTAATTATTTTATGTATAGATTGTATGGAAGGGAACGTGATTTAAGGCCTTTGTTTTGGTGGTTTTTATATCAAAAAACTTTTTTGACCAAAATAAAATATTTCTTCCATAGAAACGTTCAATTTATTTTCTTCATAGGTTAAGTTACAACATCTATTATTATTTGTCATTGACAAAGTGAAATTTGTACAAGCCTGTTTATTTTTATTTAAGTTATTTCTGTTCAAATTACACCATGCTCATAAAAAAAAAAGAGCTTTTGTATACAAGGGCACCCGCAGGATTTTTCCCCCCACAGGGGGCAAACCGTAGGGTTATGGAATACCCCCTAGTACGGCGGAGTGTCTGGGGTTTTTCCCACGGGAAAATTTATTAAATTGAAGCCTCAGCAGACTCTTTTAAGGCAATCCTTATCTCCTGAAAATAAGATACAACATAAGAAAAATGTTTCAAATTCATCCAAATTCGTGGGTGGGCATTTGACCTTGACGATTTGAATGGTGAATTCTGTTGGAATTGCTCACGCATGCACCAACTATCAACCCTAAAGTCAGCAGCCTGTTGGCTAGGGGCATTGTTTGAGCGCTAATGAAGAATATTGTTGGGTGGGATAGCCTACTTCTAATATTTATAAAACTTCAGGATCTCGGGGGGGAGGGGGGGGAAATTGCACCCTCTGCGTGGCACCCCTTGTTGTATATGTTATAAACTAAACTAAACTAAACTAAACTAAACGTATTTATAAAAGCAATATTTTATTTATTTCAGACAAAAATATTTTTGCCTTTTCATTTCACTCTATTAACACAAGACTTTACGGAAATCGTTCAGGCACTTTCATGTTTGAAAACGTCGTGTTTGAATCCCGACTGGCATTTGTTTGATTATAGCGCGCGGACCAGGTGCGCCCGCCATGTTTTAAGTGCACGTTATCGCTGTGAACAGTGGCGGCTCGTAGAATGTGTCGTTAGGTGAGCGCTTCCTCGCCTGCACGACAAGATACGTTTCTAGGAAATCGTCACCCAGCAATATTTGTTTATGGTGATGCGAATCTTACCGGTTATTTTCGTATCTTTTCTACTTATTCGTGGGAAAAGGTTTTGTTCAGGGGTGTTCAACCTTTTTATGTCGCGGACCGCAACACGATACCGACCATATTCAGATTCAATACATATTAAAATATTCCTATCAGCTCAGTCCTATACACTCATACTCACACTAGGGATTCGGACTTTCTGCGACAGATGAAATCTCGAATTTTTCGTGAAGTATATTCTCTTGTTAATTTTTACTTTTTTTAAATAATTTTTGTATCAGAAGGTAGCGTGATTTGTATTATCTACTAGAGTTGTAATTTACTGTTTCAAAGAATATTTGTAAAAAAAATCGTTTACAAATAAACGTAAAATACGTAAATAATCACGTACAGTATTTATTTTATTAGTAGATTATATAAAATTCATAACTGTATTTATTATTTTTTTCTCTTGAAATAATTTTATATTGTTCATGAGCCAGCGGTCCGCAAACCATGTTGCTGTAGGTTGCAGAGCGGTTTAGGTAGTGAATATGTTAAAAGGAATGCCCCACCTACAAATGCACCCGAATCAAACCTAAGCATGCCAGTTGAACACGTTGACGCGTTTATATAACCTAATTTGTTTTGTAATATAAGTTTACCTAAAACACACGTGGGATGATAATTAGTTTTAATACCCTCAATTTTATGTTTATATTTTAAAATGTTTCTGTTTTAATATTTGACTTACTTCCACGTATCCCTCTATGATACGTTTACATAATTATAATATTTATTTAGATTTAAAAAAATGTGACTGCTTGATGTGGCTCAATAATTAATTGCAACGTAACAAGCTAAAAATGAAATCGTATTTAATCTATCTATTATCTTTCACTATCCTTACAAAAATTGAATTCTAGAAGGTTTTTAAAACTCATAAAATATAATGTTTGATAAAGTTTTATGTTATAAGGCCTTTTATGTTAATTTATTCATGAAATAATTTATCTAGCTGTCGCAAACATCTGTATTAACCTGAGCTGACGACCAGACGTCCCCGCAAAAGAAGGCGAAACTTTGTACATCCTCGAGGTGGTGAGGTTGCCTTACAGTTCTTTCGTTATAAGTGATAATAATTGTTGTCTGAATGCAGCCTAATTGCACCTTTGTCTTAATTACCAGGTACACGTTCTTGGGCAGGTGTAACCAACCTTTTAGCGCAAAACTACGGGAGATTTGCACGAAATATAATTACTTCCGAACAATTTGTGTCAGTTACACACAAAACATGTTCTTATTATATATGTTCATGAATAAGCCAAACGCAAAAAAATAAATAGACAATTAAAATTAGTGCAATTATATACTATATTAAGTAACCTTATATTATACTGTTTAGTAATACAAATGAAATAATTGTTTTTAACAAACTTAAACATAGTAAAGTAATTCAGCTATATATTAAAATGCTTAGCATTATATTTTCATTATCTAATAAGTTTTAGAAATACACGCGCTAATGTTATTTATGGTTATCCTATAGGGCGTTTGTATCGAGAGGAAATTTTCTGTCAGGGGTTTGGTTGTTGTGTCGCGCAGCTTGCGAGCATTGGGTTGGGCTACCCGTTGTATTTGCTTTAGAGGAGCAGAGGGTAAGTGAAGTGCACCAGCATGTGTACCTAAATGCTCCTTTGTATAAGCCTGGGAAGAGAATGGAAAAGCCCTTACACCTTTATAGTTTTGGGTTCACAATCAAGGGTGGTTCGGAGGGGGAAGATGGAAAGGGGTATGGAAGAGAGGAGGTGGAGCCGGAGAGGATATTTTATTTACCGTTATGGGTTGCGTTGTTATCAATCTGGCTTCTTCATGTGGAGTTGAAAAGAAGTAGAAGTGCATCACCATTCGTAAGAAAATTGTTATGGTTTTTTAGTGTAAAGTGTGGGAGGAGGGGGAAATGAGAGGAGGGAAATGGGGGTGCATCGATGGCGGCCATCTTGCTGGTCCATAGTCCTACAGTTTCATCAGAACATCTGCATTATTTATTCACGGCCATATCCATCTAGGTTGGCCATGTCCTTGCTTTCTATCATCATAGCTAAGAAATATTTTAATTAATGTTATATCGGTGGTCACACGTTTAAGGTGTCACTCTTCCGACAGACCAAATTGACGTTGACAGGAAAATTGGGCGTAACGAGGGTTGTTTGCCCTAGATGGTTTCCCAATTTCCCTACACGCAAATGTGCGTTCATTTCCTCTAAATTATAATATCCCCCTTCCTTCCTTATCAGGGTAGATATGCGGATAGCTTGGTTGGGTAGTAAGACTGGCACACACACAAAAAAACTATATCTTAACTAATTTGTTCTATAGGCCTAAATAGCTTTGAGCAAGTGACGACACCGGATTTTGTTGTTGAGCTTTCATCGGCTTAAAATTTTAATTATTCCTGAAAGTGGTATTAATTACAATGTCGTATTTCTTTTATAAAAGAAAAATATTTATTTAATAAAATTTATGATAAAATTTGTTTTATTGCATCACATCACATTTTCTTCATTGTCTATACAATATATGTGATTAAAAAAATGGATGCCAATCATTTCAAAAAAAGATACGAGTGGACCGTGAAATTTTTAAAAATTTAAAAATTTAAAGAAAAAACACATTCATGCTACAGCCCAATTGTGAAGTATGTGTCTTTATATTGGATAATTACATTTTTTTAACTGCTTTGTATTAAAATATATTTCCATGGATCGTCAAAATTACATAATATTTATTTTATTATTATAAATTCTATAAATTATAAAATGTGACAGTGTGATACCGGCTTGAGAACGAAGTAAATATGAATTCATCTTTCTGGCAATTTTGTCATTATCTTCTGTCGAAACCACGCAAATTAAACGTTGAATCTCAGCTGCTAATAGTAATCCTACTACGTCTGTTGCAGAAAGAGAGCGACAGAGAAAGAAAGTTCGATGCAATTTCTCTTGGGAACTGGGAGAATACAGCCTTCTCAGACTTTGGAGAAATAACATTTTATTTGCCACCATGTATAAAATAATAAGAATGACATGTCATGTGAAACAGAGTTTCATTTTGTTTGGTATATCTTTTGTGTTATTAATTAAAATTCAAGTTTTTTTTATAAATACTATTATTATTAGGATTAGATACCGCCGTCACGCCGGGTCCAAAGTTGATGTAACTCCACACTTTTTTAGCACCACTTCTTACTACCCGTTCAGGTTATACGCCTATGTACTAATTACATTAATGGGTTAGGAATTAGGAAGTGCGAGGAGGTGGAAAACCATTAAGGAAAATCACCCTCAGTGCACCAACCGGAATCGAGCCCGATCTCCCCATCTTTGGCAGTCTAGTCCAACAGAGAGTAGCACCTTAGACCATGCGGCCACTGAAGCGGGTAGCTCCACACTTAAACACAAATTAATAAATTGATTTACCATTGTGTGACCCCTTTGGTGGCCGCATGTCTGAGGCGCTACTCTCGCAATAGACTAGACTGCCATGACAGGGAGATCCTGGTTCAATCCCGGTTGGGTGTCATTGATGGTGGTTTTTCCTAAATGATTTCCCACTCTTTATCCACGCAAATGGGTATGCACTTCCTCTAAATTCAACCTTCCTCATCTCTAACACATACGTGATTAGCACATGAGTGTTTAACCCAAATGGACAGTAAGACGGGGTTGTCTTCTATATATATATAAATATTTTTATCATATATAATAGAACAAAATTAACTAGAATTGGTTAGTATTATTATTTTTAAAAAAATCGCTGCGTTTTAGTTTACGTTTGGTTTACACGCATAATTATACAGAATGTTCCTTAACATGTGAGACCCACTTCATTGGTGAATAGGAGACAAAAACAACGAAATAAGTTCATATAAACATGTGTTCCATTTGACCTTGTTTCCAAGTTACAGCCAAGTGACTAAACTGTTGATATGCCATACTCTATTTCTCTCGATCTGTTGACTAGGTTTGTTATACGGGTTATTCCTGATTATTCCAAACACCTGGTATTTTTGGAAGAGTGCGTCATTCTACGATATGGCGACTGCAGGTTTGCGTTCAGGCTGAAGGTGGCAATTTTGTGCATTTCCTTAAGCAGTTCCACATTATTGGAGTACAAACATGCGGCTATATCTCCGAAACACCTGCCTCGGTGGCGTAGTTAGCTAACGTGTTAGTCGTGATGAGCTAGACTATTGAGGACGGGAAGATCGAGGTTCGAATCTTGGTCGGGTTTTCCTAAATGATTTTCCACTCTCCCTCCATGCAAATGTGGGTTCACTTCTTCTAAATTCAACCTTCCCAATTCCTAACCTTTTAGCGTACTTAGTACTTATGTGTCTAACCCGAACGGGTAGTAAGACAAGGTGCTAAAGAATAATAATAATAAAAATAATATAGCTCGGGAACGTCAAATGGAACAAGTATTTATATTACAAATTTTCATTTTTTCCTCCCTGTCCACCACTGAGGTGGGTCCCACATGCCATGGTACAATTAGCATACTAATTACGCTAATTGGGTAGGGAGGAGGAAGGTGCAATTCAGAGTAAATGTACCCATATTTGTGTGGAAGGAAAGTGGGTAGATATTCATGAAAAAACAGCCTCATGGGATTTGAGTCCTACCTTTCCCATCACCGGAAAAACAAGTCCAGATGAAATTGCCATAAAGACCACGTGATCACTGATGGGAGTAAATTTAATTAATTTGTGTTTCACTTAGACTATTATATGACATAGCACACATAAGCTATCAGGTAATGGAGGGATTCCCAAAACTTTTTATACCGGAGGGGCCCTTGCACCAGAAAAATAACATACTGGATCCCTAATACGTTATTTTTAAACTAATAATATGGGCAGTCGATAGCGACATTCAAATTTTAAAAGTTTTTGACCATTTTAGGATGGCTTCACAGCTAAGTACTGTGCACAGATCTTCATTCTGTCATAATAGGGACATACTGTAATTATTAACAAGAAACTTTATCGCTTTGTCCCCCATCGTCACTGCGGAAAATTTTGAGTAATCATTCAAATACGAATACACTGCACACATTTCTGGTATATCTTTGTCTTTTCTTTTCCCTTGTACTCCCATAAATAACTCACGCGAGCCGGGAGCTGAGTTGGGCCTGCTATGATGAACGCTCTTAACCTTTTCAATCTGTATTAATAAAATACAAAAACAAACAGAAATATAAATATTTTATTTTTATTATATATAAATAAATAAGTTAATAGACTGGACTTTAGGTTAAGAAACATTCTATTACAAGAAGATCGTATCTATTTATTCGCATCCGAGAAATTAATAAATTAATATTCAAATACTCCTTATGAATTTGTCAGTGATAAAACAGGTTTTTCTGAAACCACACAATCCTATGCGAAATATAAAATATAAGACAATCGAGAGGAGATGTCCAAATATTGTTCACATTTGATTTTATGGATGCACGTCCTGCTACCCTCTCGGTCGGTCGATCAGGAACTTACACCAATTTTAAATCACAAATCAAGAGGGAGTTTGAAGAAATGCACTAGAACTCGTCTAGAGAGAATGATAAATACACAGTTAGAATCACACCTGCTTTGGTGACCGCATGGTCTAAGACTCTCGTGTTAGACTAGACTACCGATGATTCCCGTGTACAAATGCCATGTTTCAATTAATTTCAATTAATTGAATTGTGGTCCCCTCCATTTGGACATTTCCGTAATTACAATGATTTGCAACCTCTATATGATATTCATTTTATTATTAGTGTTTATCAAAATTGCAATTAGTCAATTAAAAAAGTAACTAAACACTACTTTAATATATCCATACGTCAAGTCAAGGGATCTGCATCTGTTATTTATTGATAGTACCATAACCTATAAACTAACACTAATAATATAATAAAATGTTATCAATGTTGACCACAGCAAAAAATACTTTTATCTTTATTTTATAAAACGTTTCTTCGTACCGCAATCCTACTATACCATGTTCTTACAAGAGTCGTTGGGAGGACTATTTTGAAGGCGAAGGTGGTGTTGGTTGACTCTATGCACCTGCCTAGTTGAGTAACTCTTGAAGTTGTCGTGTGCCTGGTAATTGCACGTAACAGGCAGCTGTACCTCGCCAAGGGAAGACGGAAACAAACACAACACCGCTTGGGCCGGGGGGGGGGGGGGGGGGGGACCATCTGCCCTGCACTACACTTACTTTACTAGTCTGTCTGAAAACATTTATCGGATATTATTTAGTAAAATATATACTGGTTCGTTCGATAAAGTTTACAAATGTACTAACTTTTTTTTTTCAATTTATTTGAGATATTGAACGTGCTCTTTCTGAATCGACTGATTATATCCATCCCCACAGGACTTATAAGCCAACTTAAGTATAAAATTTACACAAAATTCAGCCGTTAATTAATCACTATGAAAGGGAAAACCCACATTCCACCATTGATAAATATTTTGGACATGCCGATAATTGAACCCGAGACCCTTAGTCTAGTAGAAAAACATTCTACTGACATAGCTAAGTTGCCAAACTGTACATATGTAGCCTATTCTATACAATAAGTCCAGTAGAACACGTTATACCCAGTCCCGCTAGTCCGAAATTCCAAATAATCCAAACACACATTTTGGAAAACAGGTGGGTTGGTTTGGGGGTGGGGTTACAAACTAAGTCAAATGAAATATACTGTTATTGATAACAAACTCAAATTTAAAAGAGGATTGTAAGAAACTAGTGAGATAAGAAATTTTTAATATTTTAGCCTACCTGCTATAGTCAACAAAATATAACTTTCCTGTAACTAGAAATACAGTACCATAAAAAGATATACTGTAGATGTAAAACTACAGTACATATTATTATTTGTTATACATAATTCAAATGATTTTAAATTTCAATAAATTAATTCAACTGTAATTTAACATTTTTGAAAATACTTTGTCCCCCGTGGAACTTCCCTTATTCTCTCAATTAATCAAATTTTCGCTAATCTAAACAAGCTTCGGTCCCTCTTAGTTCAGATTAGCAAGGTTCTATTGTATACATAAAAAGCGCTTGGGGGAGGGGGGGGGGGCGCGGAGATGAATTGTTATAGTTACGGAAATCAACCATATTTGAATCGTGATCGAATAGATTGAAAAATGGACACGGGAATCTAACCAGGGACCTTTGGTTTAACACGTCAATGATCTACCACTGAGATATCCAGGGATCATCCTGTGCTCAGGGGCGTTTTTCACATTTGATTTTTTTTAGCACCGCATATTACTACCCGTTCGGGTTATACACTTATGTACTAATTAGGCAAACGGTTTTAGGGATTAAGAAGGCTATATTTATAGGAAATGTACCCGCATTTGATTGAAGGATGATTGGGAAATCATCAGGGAAGAACCACCTTGGTACATGTGGCCGAGATTTGAAACTTGACGTCCCTGTAATCGGAAGTACAGCTGAAGTTTCAAACCGTGTGACCACAGACGCGGGAAGCACGTATCCAAACCATACGATTGTAGTGCGGTTTTTGGATTGGACTATGCGGCAGGCAACATTCGAGGCCTTCCGGAACTCTCTCTTTTTTTTTTAACAAGTTTATTTCTATTGTAAAATGCGGTGGATGACATCATTATATTCTAATTAAAGTAATTATCAGTGCACAATAAGGTTTTTTTTATCAGAAAACACTGGGTTATTTATCAAACCAAACCAACGAACCTTGTCTTCATTAAAGAAGTGCAGCACAAGTGGTGCAGGTGTGCGGGCACTGGGTTGGTTCACCTTACCTCCTCTCCCAATTACTGGGTATGTTTAGCCCTTCCCTCGGTGAGAAAGGGGTTAGAAGGGGGTTTATAGCAAGTGAGGTTTCTGATCCTAGACTAGCGATAACAGTTCAAGATTCTAATGGTGCTTTCGTGTCTGAGATACATTACGTAAGAAAGTTTTTAATACAAGAAATATGTTACACGGCTTGATTATTAAAAGTAATTAGTTCTTAAATTCTAATATGTGAACCACCCACAGTAAAACTGGATTATAGAGGAAATATAAATTACTATGTTGCCTCGAAAGTATTTAATCGAGTTCCTTGCATATTTCCGAGTATTTCGAACTAGGCGAATCCAAGGTTTTCAATTTCGAATCTGAATTTTAATTATTTGTTCATAAGCTCGAATCGAAATTGAATATAATATTTCATAGTGGAAATGTTTCGAATTGATTTTGAATCTTTGCTCAGTAGCTCGAACCGAACTTTAGTAAAATATTTTACTATTAAAATGTTTAGAATTCGAATAATTGATTGTAGCTCTCGAAATGAATTTGAATCAAATATTTTATAGTGAAAATGTTTCGAATCGAATCCGGGATACATTTGGGTTTGAAATTTCGAATCGAAAACTTTTTTTTTTACCTTTTTAACATAGCTAGAAGTCTACCTAGTTAATAATTGCCTTAAAATTAATATGGATGTAGTTTACTGAATTTTATTCAAAGTTACAACTAACGAATCTTTCAGAAATTGCGAATTCAGTAATCATTATTTATTTGTGAGTTTTGAACCAGTCGTTCAAGAAACAGTGATAGGCCTATTACTAAAACTTTTAAAACTTTCGACTAGAGTACTAGTTTTAGATAAATATTATATTTTAACTTTATTTTGTTATTTTCAGTTCTTAAAATGTAGCCCTTACATTCAATATATTTATTTTTAAATTCAATTTTTCTTCAAATACTTAGGTCCCCGCTGTTATAGAAAACATAAAGAATAAATAAAATGTAGATTAAATTGTATTTAAGTTTCTTATAACATTTCCAATTATGACTGATCAAATTTATTTTTGCCATACTTAAATATTTTTTGAATAAACATATTTACGCATAAAGGACTCAAAGAGTAACTTTCAATGGTGTACTTTCTCACACGATCAACTAAAATTGCCAAGAGATCGACCAGTTACTGACCTTTGGTGTAATTGTTAATAAAATAAACTTGCAAGACTATATACTACTTAAATGTTTATAATTTATTTTTATAATCAACCATGGTTTATTTTAAATAAGCCAAACATAATAAAACTTGCCCCAGGAATAATCCCTCTGTAAGTGCAGAATTGCTAAAAATTCATCGGTACAATATAATCCCACGCCCCATCAATACGAGTAGCGCCTTCAAGACAGAGTAGTGGCAACCCACAAAACAGTCATGCAGAGCTTGTCCTCTAGCTTTCAGTATTTCAACCACTCGCTGGTAGAAGATTTTCAGTGAGAAAATGAACATACTATTTTCTGTTGTTAGTATCTACAATATGTGGTTTATTTCAGTGCATGGACTCAACTGCGATATTGTATTTACGTCAGTCGTTTCAAACAGCTTTGTATAGGCTTATCTAGATAAGTAATGTGACTGTCAAAATATGTACTAAAACAAATTTCACATAGGACATAATGTATTTGTACGCCAATTATTAATATAATTTGCGGCTGTCACTTTTTATTGATGGAATTAATAACTACACAATAATATTAATAATTCAATAAAGTTATATCAAAGTAGACCAAATTAAAGTTTGTATTTAAGTTTCTTTCTACCAGTCAAACAAAAGAAGTTGTGAAGGGTAGGATTTGGCATTTATGTTTTATTTTCATTCTCATTTGTTTGTTAATTATTTCGTCCTCCCTCTTAAGGAACTAATGTCTTAGTTTTATCATTTTGGTAAAATTTAAGTTTGTATTTCTATTTATTGGCCGCTTTTGTGTCGACACGTTCTGGAAACTAATTAATGTATGTGTGCTCTGCATTCTGGCTATTACATACTTATTTTAATGTGGTAGGGATGAGAAATTTAGAATTTTCAGGAAATATAAACGTATTTTCGTAAAGTTAAAGTGGGAAACCATTTTGGGGAAATACACCCTTGGTACACCCGATCTGAATTCGAACCCTGATCTCCATGTCAAAGGTAAGCCATTCTCTATCAAGAAGTTTTGCCATATTAGTCTTACTATCCTGAAATGAAAACGGTTCTGGTAGAAAAAGACGCATTGATGTCAAGATCAAAAGTAACGTAGATACATTCAAATATGTTTTATTTTTCATATTTCACACGAACCTACTATACAATCAATCTTTATAAAGGTTATTATCTTCTTTAACTAACCTAATTTTTTATTTATTTGAGGTATTTAACTTGCACTCTCCAAACAGACTGATTATATTATATTAAAACACGAAGATTTCTATGAGGGAGCGTGAAAGGACCTGCCAATTTTGTAGGGAAAGGTATTTTCACAAATCTCTTTATATGCCACATTTGACATGGGGACCAACGACTTTACTTCTTCCTTTGAAGGAAGTTGTGCTACGGATTTATATAGCTCAAGAAAAATCCATCAACCCCGGTTAGGTTTGAACCCACAACAACGGGTCCTGAGGTGAGAACTTTAAACCGACCCTACCGAGGTAGACTTTTAATAATTTAATTCTAGCACAAAAACAGAAACGAGACACCTTACCATTAGTTTACCTCTTCATTTAAATAGAGCGAAGACATTTTCAAAGTTACCCTCCGTCTGTGATCAATCGGAATTCAATAAGCGGGCTCTCTTTGACCCACACCTAAGGCGACGTATCGGTTCAATGAGACAGTATCAATCGCTGTCAGGTGACACGGCTTAAAATACAATGGTCTGTTTCGTTTTATGAAACTACTTCTCTGACCTGTCTAAGCTTATACTTCCTTTCACCCTGCACCTACAGCCACACTTTGTCATGCTACTAAAAAGAGGGGAAAGAAAAGTTTTAAACTTATTGTCTCAAGGTAAAGAGGAAAGCTCGCTATTAGTTTTCAAATATCTTAAAATTTTTTGTTTTGAGCTTATAAAAAATACTATATTTGTTAGAAGAAGGCTGAATCTAGAACCCTTTTTCAAAGTCTAGTCTAATCGCTCCACAAAAAGTTTAGAAATTCGTTAAAAATGAACTTTTGTTACATTTTTACATATTTTTTCTATCAATAAAGCTCAAATTATAGGGTTATTAAGGAAATGAAGCCATGCTGGAATCTTTCTACTTTATTTTGGCGTGAACCGTATTTTTAAATAACGCATCGTATAATTACATATTAAGTTAGAGCTGAAAGACTTCGCGAAAATTTCACACATACCTAGGTGGCGACCCAATTATGCATGTGCTTCATCTTACTTGGTGATGTATTTAATTAATATCGCATTTAAACTGATTAGTTTTAATATTCATACACATAGTTGGTTTCGATATTTAACGTGTACTTTCTGAACCCAACTATTATTTCAGCCCTTGACTTACATATGATAGAAGGAGTTTTTAGAAAATACAACTTTTGTGGTCAATTTGACAACCTTTTACTAAATTATTATTGTTATTTTATTTATGTATTGATAATAAATATCGGCTATATAAAAATAACAGCTGTAGATCACATGACTGACGAATGAACACGTGACAGTAAATCAGGTAACTTTTATAGTTGGCATATTATGTTCTTCATATTAAAATTGGAATAAACTTAGTCGTTTTTAATTCATCCCCGTGAAAACAAGCTCATAGTTTCACGAATTATATATATTTTGGTTATGCACGAAATCGAACCCAAGACTCTTAGCTCAGTGGAAGACGCACTGCCGAATGAGCTAGGGTATTTGACATTTGCATGATTAACATTTTGTTGTTCAAACCTTTCCGGGAAAAATCCCACTAGTTTTCAGAAAGTTTAGTTTCATACCTTATCTTAGCTCGTTTAAATATCATATATCTCCATCTCCTTCCGAACTCTTTATGAATCACATGAGAAGTTTAAAGTGACGTCATCACCCTTGGAAACATTGTGAAGGGGGGGGGGGAAAGGAGGGAGGGGGTCGAAGCGAGAAGGAGAAAGTCAAGGTCATGTTCTGTCTACAGTCTGTTTGAGTGTGTGGCCATTTAATTTGTTAAATGCCCGGTCAGAAAGGTCTGGAACACACATTGAGACGAGATATACCCGTCACGTAGGACAACCTTGGAGCTCATGCTTCGTACACACGGACGTTGTTTTCATACATGTTTCAGTAGATAAACCTGTAATGGAAAATGAGGGCACCCACTTCAGCGGCTGATTGGTCTAAGCTGCAGTGTTTCTTAACCTGGGCGGTATTGCCGCCCCCTCAGGGGGTTGTTTTCGAATTTCAAGGAGGCGGTAGATTGTAAGGAGGTGAAAGGGAGGTGTTTAGTTTTTTTTTAATGGATATTACATCAATAATTTTATTTTTATAATAACCGGAAACAAAAATTTTTAACAAAAGTTTTCTTAAAATTATCTTAATATTTATGTCCTATAATTTTGAAAGTACGTTTAATTATTTATGTTTATAAACATTTAACATAAATTGTGTGTTAACATGTTTTTTTGTCATAAGTATTATTATGAGTTATGCCACGAAAAATGTATCTATACGTAATAATATTAATTATTTTATTTGTAATTATTAAATATTAATGTAGAATGAACATGAATTTGAGGTTATTATCATTGGTTTCAGTATGCTTGTAGCATTTAACTTCGGGAGAGGTCGGGTGAGAGGAGTGGTAGCCATAATTTAGCTATCAGAAGTCAGCGGTAAGCTAAAAAAAAAGTTGGGAACCACTCGTCTAAAGCACTGGGGTCGCAAAGAAGTTTCTAAGGGTCACAGGAAAGTCTCGAAATTTTTTCAAACTTCATTACATATTACATTTACAAAAACTTCATCAAACTATGACATTATGAAGAGTTACTGCAATAACGACAATAGCAACAGTGTTGAAACAAAGTTTTGAAACCCTCCTGTATACGGAATTTTCGACCCAGCTTATGGATAAGCTCAGTCTGACTCGTAAAGTTGAAAATGTTCTCTCTGTTATGACAATATAGCTTACCTCTGGTAACAAGAATTTTCAAGTCTTTTAACGATAAAAATCCTTAGAATAATTTGCATATCACTCAAACTCGAAGAGCTCACCTTTAAAATGAAGCAGCATCATGGTTGTCACTGAAAATCTCTGTTTTTGTGACTTAGACAATTTTTTTCACGTTAACACATTGTATAATTTTATATTTGTAAGATTAACAAGTTACTAAAATTGGTTCAATTTAATTGATAATATTAATCGTTACAGAATATAATGTCAAAATAACCCTAATAAAAAATAAAACAGCATTATAGTAGCCACTGAAATAGTATTCTTTACTCACTTACCGAACATTGTAACAAAGTCACATTTTCATATAAGAATAGTTGTTCTTTGCAATCTGTTTGATTATAGAGTTATTGAAATAATACTGTATTTACCCGCCTCTGTGGCGTAGTTGGCTAACGCGCAAGTCGTGTTGAGCTCGGCTGCCGAGGACGGGGAGATCGAGGTTCGAATCTCGGTCGGGTGAACTGGGGGTGGTTTTTCCTAAATGGTTTTCCACTCTCCCTCCACGCAAATGCGGGTTCACTTCCTCTAAATTCAACCTTCCCAATTCCTAATCCATTAGCGTAATTAGTACTTAAGCGTATAACCCGAACGGGTAGTAAGACGCGGTGCTAAAAAAAACAAAACAAATACTGTATTTGTTAAACTAATTCAATTATTTAATTTAATAAACACTAATATGAAAATAATAGAAAATATAAACTACAGATATAGGATAGTGGTCGCCAGACTGGGAAAATATTATATTTAGGGTCGCGATCAAAAGAGTTTGGAAACCACTGTCTTAAACCGTTCTGCCACTGAATCGGGTATGTAAAAACTATTTATCAACAAATCTTTACGTAATCATAGATCATTTCAACATTGTTTTTAAATAAGCCATTTCGTATTTTGTTTTGGACTCAATTCTATACAGATTTTTTTTTCAAACAAATTCATGAGTTTTTAAATCATTCATAGTTTACTCGATATTATTGACTTAAAATATATTATTTAAATAAAAGAGGATGTATAGTTGAGTTAATTTAACAAGTTAATTTTCCTTAAAAGTTGGGTCTATAAATATATTATTATTATTATTATTATTATTATTATTATTATTATTATTATTATCAGCATCACGTCTTACTACCCGTTCGGGTTATACGCACTTACGCTAATGTGTAATGGTAGGGTGATCGTGAAATGAAAGGGAAGACTTAGAGTTTAACGTGGGATCCAAACCACGGTGGAGGCCTGGCATTCCACACATTCACAAGTTGTGATTAATACACGTCTTGTCAGAGGTGAAGGAAAGGTTTGGCAATCAGATAAATCTGTGCTGGGACCGAGGATTGAACTCCGGACCCCCAACACAGAAGTCTGACACCTTACCTCTAGACCACCAGCTCACCTTTAAAAAAAAAAAAAACTGTGGTGTAGTATCGAACTCCAGCATCCCAAGTAAAAGTCATTCATTTAAGGCCACACCTAATTCTTCCAGTAATGTATAACTTTCTTTGTCCCTTTAAATTTACATTTTACAATTGTTTTCCTGTACACATTTTGTTTTTAGACTTGAGAACGTGCAACACAATTTGAGGACCCTGCGTGATTTGTAGAAGGTCTCCACATGTTTACAAACTACCTAGACCGTTTCCCTTTCCGTATTTAAATGCCAAATTCTAGAGTGATTTATTTAAACTCATTTAAAATTTAAATGACTACAGTTCTGTTTTTGTTTCAGTGGTATTAAAAAAAAAATCCCACGTTTTTGTTTTCGTTTTAGTAAGACCTTCAGATTTTAAAAATAAAATCACTTTTGAAATAAACATATATATTCCCGTCTCTTTTTCTTGCAAAGAAAGATTTATGATGTGTTGATATCTTAAAACGGGAGTTGACGTGCAATCGGATTGTTTTCAAAATGTCCAAAAACTTTCATAAGAGTCACCTTCAAATCAAAGATAATACAAAGCAATCACAACTTTTTAATTTTAAGAGTAAACAGATAATATAAATGTACAAAAAAATATTTAATACTGGTTTTACCTCGTGTGTTTTTTTTAAACGTGAACTTCTTTTCACCAACCACGTCTTACCACCCGTCTTGTTGATACACATTTTAAAGGTACGTTTAAGAAATATCTAGCTGCATATGCATGGAGGAGAGCTGTAAACTAATAGGAAAACCAGCCTTCATTACACCCGACTGGGATTCGAACCGTGACCTCCCCTTAAACTAGCAAGGCAGATTAATAAGTTCGACATTTAACTAACGTAGCATCCAATGGGAGGGGGCATCGGTGGGCACGTGGACTAAATGCAAGGCTCGTCTAGTCTGGTTTGCCGGTGATGAGTAGGTCATGGCTTTGAACCCCGACCAAGTGTATTAAAGGTTTTTTTCATAATAGGTTTTTTGTTCTCTCTCCATGCGAATGTGGTTAATTTTCCTATTAAACAATATCTTCTTCATTACTACTTTATAAGCGTGATTAAATGGGTATAGTCTGGACGGAAGTACCTGGCAAAGGGGAGGAGATAACAGCTGTTTAATTGACTATTCGTGAGGTCAAACATACTTACCCCCTCCTTTACTCCTGCCGTTTCGGAATGTATATAACGCTAATGGGCTAGGGATGAGGAAGGTAGATATGAGAGAAAGTGTACCTGCATTAGAGTGGAAGGAGAGTAGGAACCTATTTAGGAAAAACACCCTCAGTACACTCGACGGGGATTCAAGCCCGGAAATCCAGTCCAATGCTAGAGTGACACGTTTGACCATGTGACCACTTATGCCCGTCCAAACATTCCTTAATCAGGAAGAATTGCACCGTCATTTACCCTGGAAAGAGACTGTAAAATCTACCCTAGTGCAACCTGTCTGTGAGATTATCGTCGCCGCCCTCTGGGACGGAATCAGAAGCACTACCTTACCTCACTTCCGGTACCCCGAGTCTGTTGTTATGGCTGCGTATAGAAGAGGATGGTGTTTACACGAGCGGTCACCAACCCCGGACACCACGCACGCGTGCCACAAAGTGGCACCTTCGGACCCCACACACTCACTAGTCAGCGTGGCACGCGACAACGTTGTCCAAAACACAAAATAACCGGTGTGGGCTGTTGTACACTCCGTTTACTTTTGAAACCTCACCAAGCTTACCTTGACAGGTTACACTATGGTTCAGCTTATAAGATAGGACCATACTGTAAAAGGTCAAGGTAAGACTACCACTTTTCAGGGTAAACAGAGTGTATACATGCTCACATAACACCGCTTTTAATAACCCTTTTGTAACTAACTGTCGGCAATTTACGCATGTTAAAGTTATTATAGTTGGGTGTAGCACGCTATATCCACACAGCGAAGATGTTTAGCTCAAATTTTAAGAAGCATATTTTTATTATTATTATTGTTATTATTATTATTAATATTTACATCATGCTTGGGACAAGGTTTCTTTCAACCCGTATTTATGGTCACGTAGTATAAGGCATCATTCTCGCAGTAGACTGGATTGCCGATGAGTGAAATGGCTTTAATCTCGTTCAGATGAATCGATTTTTTTTTTCAAACCCTCAATTCCAAACAAGCGGTATTAACCTAAGCTTTTAGCTAGCCCTCTTAACCATTCAGCTTAATTTGTTCTTAAATTATTTAGCTTAGAAGAGGGACATTAATGAAATAGAAGAGAGAAGGAAGTATGTTTAGATGGAGGGAATACACCTCATTAAGTCGCCCTAAGTGCCTCCGGCTAAGATTAGAGTATATTGCGAGCTTGTCGCCTTATATCGTGTGACCCCCAGTGCGTCTGTGATGTCACCGGTCTTTACAGTCCTACTAGATGTATTTAAGGTAGATTTTATATAGGCTTACCTACTGTATTTCTTATTTTTTCTTGAGTTTATGAAATCCCACCGTATTAGTTAACAATCATGGGAACATGCCTACCAGCGCTGAGGGAAGGCGTCATTATAGTCTTTTTGTTTTGCTGGTGACCAGGAAGGTCGGTGTTCGAGTCCCGACCGGTTCTACTTCACTATTATTTTTTTTCTCTATTAAAATGTTATAAATTCTACCTTCTCCCTCCCTACCCTCATTGGTGTAAGTGTACGAACAGCCCGGACGGGTAGCAAGACGTAAGAGCATTCTAAAAACAAACCAATTAAAAAGTGAACTTTTTTTTGTGGTTTTTAACTTGTATAAACAACTTAATATTGTTTCAGGATAGGGCAGGACGTAACTACCAGGGGGAACTGGGAAGATGCCCCCCCCCTTATAAATCATTGTAGCTCACCACGCCCCATGGGGGGGGGAGGGGCGCACTATTAAAAAAATCACTATTTACAAAAAGAATTAACTATCGATAGCAATACGGTATATTAAAATTGCAGATTAACGTGGAATCCGAACCACGGGGGAGGCCTGGCATTCCTCAAATTCACAAGTTGTGATTAATACACGTCTTGTCAGAGGTGAAGGAAGGGTTTGGCAATCAGATAAATCGTGCCGGGACCGAGGATTGAACCCGGACTCCCAGCACAGAAGTCCGACACCTTACCCCTAGATTTCATTTGTTAAATTTTTATTGGTAATATTTAGATCTAAGTATTAAAGTGGTGAAAATAGGCAATAAGAAACAACCCAAATTTAAGTTGCGCGCCTTTCACCTTATTGCACAACCTTGTTTAGGTTTAAATTTATTTTATCATTTTTATTATTCTATTTCATGATTAATCATAAATAAAGTCTTTAAAATAATATATTTTTAAATAATGTGCTTTAAACAAATCTTTGAATAATACCACACACTAAACTGTTAGTATTGCTTGGTGGTAAAATTTCGATTTAGAATGAGATATAACTAGCTATACTATACAGTGGAGTTAAAGGTTAGATTGTTCGAAATTTGAATAATTCCATCTATTTTGTCTAGTTAATTGAATAGCTAAAAAATATATAATAATTGTTATAATGTTTAACATTACTTCCCTCTTAATAATCACTATTTGTTGATATTCTTATCATTTGCTTATAATAAATTTCAATACTAATCGTAAATTTCGAGTTATAACCTTCATTAGAGGATTATTCTCAAATTTAGCATTACATTGTTAAATTACTTAAGGATTTACTCTCAAATTTTGAAGTATTTTTATGTCAAAATTTTTCAGGTGCCTCCCAACCCTCCAACCAATCACTATGGGAGCCCCCATGTCCCTCCTCCCCCTCACGAAAATACTGGATTCGCCCCTGTGCTGTACAAAAATCTCCCCCAAGAGGTTAAAGGAAAAACATCAACTTCTTGAAAGACTTACTTATTTGCTTACTCTATGGCATTAGAGAATTATTGCGTTAAAACTTAAGTAGTATCTCTTTACAACTAAAGTTCACAAAATTGTATCAGTATATTTGCCAATATCTCAGAAATGGTTGGTTTTATAAAAATATATTTCATATAAAAGTTTTTAATTTTACTACAGTTTTGCAATGATAAGTTATTTAGTATCTCAAATAGTTATGGAGATACGGAAATTTACGCTTCTGTAAAGTACCCTAAAACTCATTTTCATGGGAAAATGAAAATAGCCTTTTTATGTGTAAACCTAATCAATGCCTATATACGAATTTTAATCAAAATCGTTAAAGCCAATTTTGAGAAAATCGATTTTTTCTCTTCACTTTTTATTAAACTACTCTTAATTTTGGGGTTAAAAAGACACACAGACAGATGGCATCGCAAAGAGCACTTTTTAGGGTTCGGGGAGTCATGAGACGTTGACATCCATCACATTTCAGGTTAGATTTTTTTTTACGGTTGCAATACTTTACATTAATTATCGAAAAGTTAAAAAATATATATATTTGCGTATAGCTTGAAAGTTTTTGTTTTATAAAAATATGCTTCGTATAAAATATTTGTATTATAAATAGATCTACTATATTTGCAATGATAAGTAATTTCATATTTCAAATAGTTTCGGAGATTGATAAAAAAAAAAGAGAATTTACGCATTAGACCGTAGCCCTTAAAGTCATTTTGCCGAAATATTGAGGGTAGCCATTTTGCTTAGAATATTTAGATGTTATAAAGTACCACTGACATTTTCTCGCCTTCCCTATATTCCTTACGGAAATACAGTAGGGTCCTGGTAAGAAATAGGGTTTTCCAAAGTGTTAAAAATCAGCGATTCTTAACCGGGGGGCCGTGAAAGGTTTCTCGGTGTGCCTCGAAAAATAAGTTTAAATGTTATTTGCCTATTACTTAAGTCAATTATCTTAAATTTACGTTTTGGAATAAATAATTCTATGATCGGAAGCATGTAAAGTACAGTAGAATCTCGATTTTCCGTGGTAATGGAGGGGAGGGGAAGCACGGATAGTCCAAATAGTCCCCATTGTTTACAATGCAATTCAAAATTTGCTGCCCTTTGTTTCTACTAAGTTACGTGAAAAGGGATTTTCCACAATGGTAAATATTAAAACGAAGCAGCGAAATCGACTCCGAATGACTCCTGCATGCGAATAGAATTAAGTAATACAGTTGAAACAAGAATATACAAATTAGTGGAAAGT